>CABEGB010000655.1:0-321158 GCA_901521435.1 Crematogaster levior
TTGTTCTTTTTCGTACCAGTTTGTTATTCAACATTTCAGTCTCTGCTTCGTACTGTAAACTTTATTATGATATGATAGCCATACAAGTTAACAAATCTCCTGGTCATCGTATTTGCTTCCTCAAAAGTTAGACGACCCGTTTTCCCGAGTTGCCAATTCTTCCATCAGACATACCACCACGGCGATACGGATAGAATTGAGTAGGAGAAGCTGGCAACTCTACCGTACGTTACGCTGTACATCATCATTATTTGGACCAAATATGTTTTATTTGCCTTTAAAATTTGGTTCAATTGTTGTAAAACTTTTTCGCAGAGTTTGACTTCATCCAATATTAATTATTTGTGAAATAGAGAGTAAAAGGAAAATTTTGCATCTACTTCAACGTAACATTCTATTGGAGTGAAAGTTGAAGACGCGAGAAAATATTTATTTTGGATTATTTGGTGGTTGGCCAGTAACATGCACAGCAGTTCAACTCGACAAGATGTCAATGCCGTTGTTTACAAAACACAAAATTTTTTTCACTGTCTTTCTGAATTTTCTATCCTTCCTTTGCCTCAACACCTTCGAAAGAAATTAACATTTTTGGTTACTGCATATCAGGTATTTGAAAAAAAGATTAAATCGAAAATACGTAATAGCTATCTTTCAAGAGCTTTCAAATCTCTGGCTTGTTAACGTTCAACCTTAAGACGCACTTAATTGAAGTTTTACAAATTCTGAAATATACTGAGCAGCTAATTTGGAACAAACACACCAAAGAATATTATCCACGATTAATATACTGCAAAGATATTAATACACGAGATGATTTCTTGTCACTTCAAACACCGATTTACTGGCGTAGTTGGTTCGATCACCGCAAATATATTGAATAAAGGCAATAGCAGAATGTTTCTTCTTCATTGGCACGTGAAATATGCAAATTACCGCAGTTCAGTTCAGTACGTAACATTTATTGCTCATATATTTCACATTCAATATGATAATAATAGCGTCTTTCATTACAGCCGATAACATTTGCTGCATATGATCAGGTTATGGCCGATAATTGATTTCGTTTATCGTACCAGGTCGTGGTCACAAAATGCCAAAATCATTGCACCAAATTCTAAAACGTCAGTAATGTTGCTCGTGCTGATGTTCATTACTGAATACCCCAGCAGAACTGTCGAAGCCAGCATGAATTGCCTGAAGTTCAACACGCCAGAATTAAATGTAAAGTTCAAAGCGAATATGCAGTTAACAGCCCGTTCTTTCATCAAGCGTTGAGAGAAAACATTTTTCAGTTGATTCAACGTGTGATCGTTCAATTTATCGTCTTTCCAGCGATGTCTCGTTGCTTCCGTCACGCATTAGTATGTGTTACGTATCACGCGTAATTGAACTCTTCTTGTCGTCGATCAACAATTTTTTATGTGAAGCGCTTCTGTTTGTAAATGACTGCAATATTTGTGGTTTAATGCTCACGCGTTGCATTAGATGAAACCGGATGTTACGAGTCACACTGTTCTCGTTGAAGAAAATGAATTCCCAGTAACGGTATCGCCTATTTTTCGTTGGGTGATGTTACTAATTATTGTTTGTCAGCTTATTCCTTTATTACGAATCCTCACTTTCTATCGGCATTTATGTCGTTCGTAGTAGCAGCACTCAATATCAATAAATAAAATATATTTCTACGAGTTAGAGCTCAAGCCTTTTAACATTATTATACCTAATAGTTAGAATAGAAGATTAAATCGAAAGTTTAATAATTGATACTTCACAAAAAAGTAGCATTTGCAATAAGCTGGTACATAAACAGAATATAACAAGAAGATTACCAACACGACCATTTGTTTACGCAACACGGCGTATAATGCCGATCGCTGATGTCGTTTCTTTAAAGTCGACTACAAAATGCTCACAAATGGTTCTCTGGCTTTCTTCAACAGCCGTTACCTCATACGTAACCAAGGCACATCACATTCGAGATTGCGAAAACACATCCTCGACCGCATATTAACTATTATTGGTTATATACATGCGCATATACAAAAGTGCATACATACATACATATTGCTATTATTATTACATATATGCAGTCTATCCGCCTTTCAATTTGCACGCACATGCAAAACATGCCCTCGGTCGCTCGCTTTCAAAGTTGCACGCGTTCACACGGAATAACAGAAGTCCTGAAGGTCAATGGAGAACGACGCGGAGATGTCCACAACAGAGAAACGGTCGAGCAGCACCAATGTTTGTTTTAATAAGTTGAGCCATGAATAAATGGCGGTGCGGAAAAAGTAGAGGTGTTAGCTATAGATCATGAATCTTCGAAATGTCCGTTGAAATTTGTTCCGAAGAAAATAAGAGAATTCAGTTTCTTTCCTTTTGGTGCTGCATGGAGCAGTCACTATCATTTATAGTTGCCATCTATGTTACGTCTTTATTATATTATCAATATCATTGCCATGCGTAAGAAATAGTAAATTCATCATCAGCATAAACAAAATAATTTTATTGATAAACACATGAACGACGAAATAAACGTCTAACATTAAAGCCAGAATTACGGGCAGCCGTCTCTTGAATTTCCATTCAAAAAAAAATAGTTGAAAGTAACATTCATAACAGAAGGAAAAGCAAATGAACGCATCACTTTCGTCCGTTCATGGATTCAAACATCATCGTTATCGCCAACTTTTTTTAATGGTTCGAAATCATCATCTAACTTCGTCAATGAAATGTTCGAAATAGCAAAGCAACCAGTTGATAAATGACCTCAGAATGCTCAGAGTGTTATCTTTGTAATAACCAACAATGAAATCCAGAATATGAAATGCACACACTTATCTCCTGGTAAGCATAAGCTCGCCGAAAGATAAACGCTTTCAGAACAAAATATTTGAAGATAAAATTTCAGACAGAGGTCGTGCTATTAACATCAGCAAGCAAATATATACCTCTGTTCTTTTCATCATCGAACTGCTTCGATATGGGGACGAGCAGGCTCTTTATAATATAAAAGATTAGCAAAAACGTTTAATGGGAGCTACGCATTGTTTATGATATTTACACGTTACGTGCATATTACGTTTATAACGTTCACGCACGTAAAGAGGCATGCGATAGTATGTATGCGCGTTGGTGTATGTACACAACATTCACTGTTGTCTTCGTTCGCGCACGACGTTTTCACTCGTCGGCGACTGCCGATCAGCTCGGCAAGCTTAACTTGAGCAGGTGGCATAAAAGCAGGTATGGTTGTGATTTACTGATGGTTTTCAGGCCAGTGCTGGTGATGAGTGAATGAAAATATGTTGGTGAATTTTAAAATGATTTTCAACCGAGCGTAGTGAATTCGTCGATAGATACGGTTGTATTCGTTTGAAGTTTCGTAATGGGTTCGGTCAGGCGTTGAATCTGGCAACGATTTCTACTGATATCGAGGGGTTTCGAAACGGGTATCTGAATGGTGGCGAGATTACCATTGCCGTTTTCCACGATAGGTCGCGTTCTCAATTGATACAGCCGTTTACAGACACACGTATAAATGGAATATATTGTATTTTTGCTTCCGAGAAAATATCTCAAAGCCTTGGCCAACAAAAACAACACTTCAAAACACAACAATAATTCAAACTGTTGTTTCATTTATCTTCAAGAAAACGCAAATACAACTAAAGACAATTTCTTTGCAATACCTTCATGAAAGCAAAAGAAAACAAACGCAACATACCTTACAATGCATCCGCAAACCTACGTATCTCACCTAAACTTCATCTAAAAGACAATACCAGCCGTTCTTCCATTAAATTGAAACGTATGGTGGTAATCCTGCCACCAGTTTCAAGATACCCGTTTCTGAGAGCCCGCGATATCGTCCTTGTGTGACTAGAATCAGTTTGCCCGGGATTCCCAGCGCCTGCGGCCATTGCATTACGAGAAGCTTCCCGCGACGGTTCACGATACATCGGATGCCGCGGCGGTATATCGACGAATCTAATTACGCTCGAGAGTTTGAAATCGACAACTTCCACCAACGCTGCTGTCCTGATTCACTTCCTCCTCCCCAGCAACGCAAGAGAGAAGTTCGAGCCGTAACTTTCCAAGAGCGAGTAAATCCAGCCGTACGCCAAACATGCTGCACATACTTCTAAAGTTGGCTTGCCGGAACGGGGTTTCGAGCATTGGGCGAAGGATGATGCCGACGGGCGGAAGGCGTCAGATGCGCGAACGAGAAGACAACGGAATCCATCAGGCGCACCTCCACCCAAGCGCGCATTATTGCCAAACACATTATCCACGCATGCCGCGTCTCCGCGTTCGAATCACATCTTTACGTGCATGGAGATTTGTTGTATAAACGATATACACATAACATGTATAAATATCTACATAATGTGCATAGCCCAATCTGCTTGTTTTATAATCTTTTATAAAAAAAAATTTCGTCCCATATCATATCAAAACGAAAGTTCCATTATTGAAAAGAACCAGAATATATATAAACGCGCGTGTTAATAAACTTTGACCTCTGTCTAGAATTTTTATCTTCAAATATTTTGTTCTAGAAGCGTTTATCTTTCAACGAACTTATCACTACCGAGGATAAGTGTGTATTGCATTTCACATTCTAGTTTTCATTTAATTTGGTTATTACAAAAGATAGCCTCTAGGCGTCTGAGAGGTCATTTATCTTCGTTGCTTGCTATTTCAAGACACACATTTCGACGGCAGAGTTAAGATGATGGAAAGTTTCGAACCAAAAGCCATTAAAAAGTTAGCGAATCTTGATAGGAAATGTTTACGTCCATAGACGGACGAAGAAAGTAGTGAGTGCATTCATTTGCTTTTCCTTCTGTTATGAATATTACTTTCAACTAATTTTTTTTTTTAGATAAATTCAAAAAGAGACAGCTGCTTCATTAATTTCTAACTTTTAATATTAAAATTGATTTATTTCGATCACGTTCCTTAATTGAATTTATCATAAAATTATTTGTTTATGCTGTTATTGAATTTACTATTTCTTACACATATATGTGTGATAATATAATAAAAGACATATAACGCGACTATATTCGTGCCTTCTCATGTGCAAGGATAAACGACGCTTCAACGACTTTGCACCTTTTCTCCAGTCAAAAATTTTTAGCACAAAAGAAAAAGGAAAAAAGAGACAGGACTGACGATAGTTTTGGAAGGATATCGGTCGAGTTTCCTCTCTTATTTTCTCGGAACAAATTCAACAGCACGCGGACGACAGAGATACGCGACGGGTGGTCGTACGCAAAGCAACGCATATCCGCTTTTCCGCACCGCCGATTTATTCGCGGCTCAACGGCAAAGCCACTTCGATCCATCCGACGGTAAAGACCTTGCTCGACCGTTCTCGTATTTGTAGACGTCTCCACGTCGTTCTCCGTGTACTCCGTGGACTTCGTGTTCCCGTGTGACAACGCGTTACACAGCTGAAAGCGGGCGAATACGAGAAATTCATATTTGCATGTACGTGCCAGTGAGAAAGGCGAGATGCCTGGAACTTATATATATATATATATATATATATATATATATATATATATATATACACATATATATACACATATATATATATATATAGATATATACAGTCAGGATGTATTTTCGCACACAATTCTCCGAATCTTGAATGTACTTCTTGAAAGTTTACATGTAATTGTATGTTGCGCGAGGAAAGCCAAGAGGCTAAACCATTTATGAGGCATTTTACATGAATCATTTCTTAAAAGACCTTCAACATCAAATATTGATCGAAACATTATACACCATTATTTGTACCATAAACTAAATGAATAAATTAAATTTGTAATAATCTTCTGCATTTATAATAATTCTCTCTTTTTAACTATTGCAAATACTACTTTTGTAAAGAGTATCAATTATTAAACTTTCGATTTAAGTGTATTCTAACAATAGGTATAATAATGTTAAAAAAGGCGAAATACAAGTTAACTCGTGAAATATATTTTATTTATTATTCTTTGTGAGTGCACTTGCGTACTTACACAGACGACATAAATGCCGATAGAATAGTGAGTTGATTCGTAGTAAAGGGAATAAAGTATTATACAGTATCGTGGGAAATTGCATCTAGCACTTGAAAATAAATGCAGATTGACTAGACAATGAAAGATGGAGATAGATATTTCGTTATTACCTAGAATTCATTTTCTTCCAACGAAACAATGGTGTGATACGAAAACGTAACATCCCGGTTTCGATCTACAATGCAACTACAACGCGTAGGCGATTAAATTACAAATATTGCACAGTCATTTTTCATTAGAAGCATTCACATAATAAGAATTAGTTGATCGACAGTGCATGAGGGAAATTTCAATTACATATTGAATACATAATACATAATACCTAATACGTAATAGGTAACGGGACATCGCGGAAAAGTTAAAAAAGCAATCGTGAAATTGGGCAATCTCACAGTGCAAGTCAACTAAAAAAATGTTTTCTCTCAAAAGCGCTTGATGGAACAGGTATTCTTGCATATTCGCTTTGAACTTTTACATTTGAATTCTAGCGTGTTAGAAGACTTCAAGCAATTCGTGCTAACTCGACTAGTTCTATAGAATATTCAATGGCTATGAGATATCTTTGAGCAACGTACAATCAAAGCGTTTTAGGAAATTTCAATTTATTGTGATTTTTATTTTAGCATTTTGTGAGTACGATTTTGTGAGTACGATAAACGAATTAATTATCAGCCATAACTTACAAATCTCATATATACTTTAACTAAATGTTATGTCAACAACTATTAGAAAGATATTATTATCATATTGAATATGAAAATATATATAGTATAAATATTTTTGTACTGTTTGAATACATTAATTTGCATATTTCACGTGCAAATGAGAGAAACATTCTGCATATTTTCGACTCGCTTTTGTTCAATATATTTGCAGTGATCAAATTAATACACCAATTGCATCAATTGTTTGGAAATTGTTGTTAACAAGAAATCATCTCATTGTGTATTAATATCTTGCAATTGTAATTAATCATGGATGTATTTATTTTAATTGTGTTTATTCCAAAATTAAGCTGCTTCTTATTTATATTTCAGAATTTGTATCATAAACTAATTAAATTACGTCATAAGATGATTTAGACGTTAACAAAATAGGATTTGAAGTAAATTTTGAAAGATGTAGTACGTATTTTGTTTAATCTTTTTTTTTAAATACCTGATCATACGTGTAAATAATTTAATTTCTTTCAAGAGGTGGTGTTCAAGAATAAAAAGGAAGGATAAATAAATTCAGAAAGACGAGAGGTAGAAAATTTTTGTGTTTGTAAATGGCAGCATTGCAAACATGTCCTTGTCCAGGACAGGCAAAAAAATTGTACGTAATTTTGCCTTGTAGTACCAAAATAAATCAAAATAAATGAGATTTTTCTCGCACGTCATAACTCGCATCCAATGAATGTTACGTTTGTAAAACTTATTCGTCAGCAAATTTTCCTTTTACTTCTCTATTTCACAAATAAATGATAATATTAGTTAAATTAAACTCTGCGAAAAAACGGATTTTACAACAATTAGTTAAATTTTAAAATAAATATAAAACATATTTGGGATTCAAATGAAGTAGTGATGTACAACTCATGGCTTTATTACAAGTTAAAGTTACTTAGCTTCTCCTACTCAATTCCTATCCGTATCCTTACGTGGTGAACCCTAATAATCTGAGCAACTCTGTGGAAGATTGTGGTAACCAATCCCAGTGAGAAGCAGGGTCAGGTCTAACGAGGAAGGGAGTAATGGTCCTCTGATTATTAGGAGATTGTGCTTATGACTATCATATCATGTAAAAAGTTTACAATTACGAGAAGAAGAAAGCGGACTGAATCGTAGATAACAAACTGGTACGAAAAAGAACAATAATGTAAATATACTTGAAATGTTAGATCACTATACACAGACCCCTAGAGTTTTGCGAATATATCTCGTAAATATGTGTTTGATATCTTAAATACACGCATATCTTAAGTAAATAAACAAGCGGATAATAGCACTCCAAGAAATAAAATCATCTCAAAAACCATCACATTATTATCAACAAAGGAAACAAACTAAGAATAGGATTTATAAAAAAAAGTGAAACATAATTTTTTAAAATACTTAATAATAATTGTCTACTAAGGAAAGTCTGATGAGAAAAAAGAAATTTTACACAATGAACTAGAAAATGCCGTTTAGACTTGTCCAAGAAATGATATCAAGCTAATATTAGAAGACTTCAAAAGTAGGTCAGGAAATGGAATATCCTCAATACAGTAGCACAACATAACTTGTAACAAATCCAATGAAAATGGTACATATTTAATATATTTTGCTGCGTCAAGAATATGCTAGCATCTGTTTCGAACTAAATATATACGAACTAAATATACACAAAGGAAACTTAAACATCTAATAGTGCTATTGTTAATTAAATTGACTACATATTAATTGACTTTAGACACCACAGTAATATAATATAAATATAAGAAACAGACAAGGTGTTAACATAAATTCCGATCATCACTTGTAGAAGCTAAAACTAAAGTCTGAGTAAAAATATCCAAAGCAAAAAAAGAACTGGAGCAAGGCAGAATCGACACAATATATACATAAAATTGAAGAAACCAGAAATAGAAATTCGAAAACATTCTACAAATGAAACTTGAAGATCATAAAGAAAAACCCAAAGATGAAGAATGGAATAACCCAAACAGTCGAAGAGAGATACTAGAAAACAAAACTAATATAATATTAGATTGGTTTGATGAGTGTGCACAAATAACACAGAAAATGAGTTTTACACGTGTCTTTTTAGAACTAGACACCTAGAAGAAGAAAATGTAGAAAAGAAAAGAAAAAAGTTTACAAATAAAGAAAAAAAATAAATAAAAGAAAGAAAAAACATAATAAAAAGAGCTAAATATAGATCTTTAAGTCTTAAGAGGAACTAAAAAATCTAAATAATGGAAAATTTTATCAATGGAAAATTTTATCAAAAGATTAATAGCCAAAAAAGAGAATTTCAAACTGAGAACAGATCTAATACATACTACTGATATAAATTTTAAAAAGCTTGATCATATCAGAGCCACTGAAACTGTCAACACTAAAAGAAATAAGACAAGCAATCGCAAAAAACAACAAAAATTAAAAAACAACAAAACGTCAGGGATATATGAACTCCCTGGCAGAATTATTGAAATTTCAGGAACACATTTTTTTGAATATAACACGTATCAACTTATATAATTAAGCAAATCAAATATATGATTTTCATTGGAAATTAAAATCGTACCGGCACGACAAACGATACTTATACCAATCTTAATTCCATTTTGGAATTAAGAGAACGCCCGTATCATCTGTCGATCGTCGATAAACGGATTGCAATGGATTACGTTCACAATAGAATTGTAATGAGCTAGCGCTTTGAAGGCGAATGTAAGGAACGTTTTATATAATGAAACTTTACATTGCCTTAAAGGCAACTTGTGCTCTTGAAAAGAGCACTTGAATGTAATGCTGTGAGATGCAATCATAATCTTTCATATATCTTTTACTTATTACAGTTTCTTGTAGACTGATATCTTGATATAAGGTAAAATATCTGCATTACATAATTAATAAGATTTTAGATTCATTGCGAATTCTACGATTTCGTGAGTAATGAGAGAAATTTCTCGCCGTGAGAATCATTTCTCGATCAAACCAGTATAAATTCTGGAATATCAGCTTGTTAAGTTCTAAAAAGTGGAAAAATCCGCGCTACTTTTATTCATTTGATATACGAGTCGATCGAAGAGTGCTCGACGAATAAGAGGTTTTTCAATGCGTATTTTCAATATCTTTTTCCCTGTCTGCATTCGCCTTTCATGAAACAATAAAAGCTCTATGGCCAACGTTCTTTCGTGGGGATGGGTTTTTCATTTAGTTGAGTTTCGAAGGAAGAAAAGGGATCTCATTTCAGAGCACGGCTCTTTACGCCTTTGGCTTTTCCGGCTTCATGGCTGTGAAGTATCTAGTCGTGGATATGCATAATGCGCAAAAGATTCCCGAAAACTCTCCACTGGCATCGGCGAACGTATAAGTAATTACACCGCAATTAAGAGTTAGGATTAAGAGTTTAGGATCATCTTGTAAATGGTATATTTTGAAACATGTGCAGTTCGTGATAATTACGTTTTGATTTTTAAGAGATAATATCTAACTTTTTATTACATTTATCTATATGTGTGTATGTGTTTATATATTCATTATTGATCACATCCATATTCACATATATTTTTTTTTAATATCAAGATATAAACATAACATTTTATGAAGAAATAAAAATAATTTTAATGTACATATGTTATTTTTCTTCAAAGATATTATATTAATTTGTTTTTATTTTATTAAATTGAATGAATGCTTTGATTTTATATGTGGAATTGATTGTTTTAATACAGTACAATTAATACACGGAGAAAATTTTATATTAAATATTACTATGATATCGCACTACACACATCAAAGAATTATTAGTTTAAATGCTATAGTTATTAGTTTAAAAAGACTAAAGCAAAACAATTTTACACTTTCTTATAGTAAAAATTTATACGTTTTTACAAAACAAAAACTTGCTGAATAAAAGTTAGTATTACAAAGAAAAGTAAAAAATATATACCGAATAAATTTTTACTGCACACCATAGTAAAAATGATCTTTTTCCACTTTAAAATATAGCTTGAGCACGAATTCCATCAAAATTACTTTATTTACATAGAATGATGGAAAATAGTGTTGCCATAGTAAAAATTATATCGACATCATGTAAACATTTCAAATTCGGAAACTCATAGTTAGAAACTCGAGGAGAAAAGAAAAACGTTGCTTGCAAGATCTTGTCGAGTCGATCTTCTCGAAACAGTTGAACATGGCCGAAGTCAGAAGTGTATACGCGGACACGGTAGGCTTACGCAAAACGAATTGCGTAGTTCGACTACTCTTTGGCCCAAAGCTTCCTCAATTACTTATCTCAGTTACGTTATCTCAATTATTAAAGTGTTATGAAAAGTAAAAAGAAAGTGAAAAGAAATTAGCTTAAATATTCGATTATTATTTGGATTTAGATTATTATTTTACCTTGTATATTTTACGATTACCGTAAAATATTATTAAATATTATTGAATATACTATTGTATAGTATATTCAATAGTATATTTACTTCTTTCAACCTTGATTATTATTTAGATTTAGATTATTATTTTATAGTATATTCAATAGTATTTTACGGTAATCGAAAAATATACAATGTAAAATAATAATCTAAATCCAAATAATAATCAAGGTTGAAAGAAATGAAATTCATGTCCACCATATTGAATATACTGGCTATGTTCCGCAATGCGCATATGCGCACATTTATCTATAATTCATGTTACGTATACTGTAAAAAATTATACAATAGTATATTCAAATAGTATTTTACAATAATATTGTATACTTTCTAACTTACTTATCACTTACGTAACACATTGTAATCTATCAATAAATTTTTATTTAATTAAGTAAATTATATATTATTTATTTTGCCCGTTAAATAATATATAAAATATTACTAATTATAAATAAAATTAAAAAAAAGAAAAAAAGAATCCGGAGAAAAAGTAATAAAAGAAGGAATAAGAAATACATTTGTCTAAATTGTAAAAATTGAGGTCTAACATTATAACATTTTACAATAATATACAATAAAGATTATAACTTTGCACCTACAAATTTTTACTATGGCAAATGATAAAACATGTTAAGTAAGGGTTAGTTTTAAAATTTATTATGTGTACTATAATTTATTCTATAAGGTCATGATAATCCACCGATAATATAAAACATAGTAAAAAACAAATTTATCTAGACATAACATTACCGACTGGCATATCGAAAACAACTGTCTCTGAATAATTATTATTTAAATATTTAAAGAATACTATCGATTTCAAGAGCACTATAATATTTTGCATTACCCAGGTATCGCGACGTAAAACATGTACCGTGTTCTATTTATTTAATTGTTACCATATTAAATCTTGTGATTAAACACAACGTGTTTAATTTGCTTACTTTGCGCGCGATTGATACAATATTCGATGCGTACGGGTTTTGTGAAGTTTCGCTGTTCACGCTATAGAAACTTATAAATTCACGAGAGAGAATGCGCAAACTGACCACAAAGGGCGATTTCGAATCTGCTTAAGAATGCACTCGCAGGCTCCATTATTCTTGTGATAATTTAAGACGAGTCTGATATATATACGTAGCAAGTTTATGCGATGCTATTGTCTCGGCGTTGCCGTTATTTATGGGAAGATTTCGTCTTCCAAAAACGGAAGGCGTGCAACACGATGAGCCACGATGCGAGTAACAATCGCGCATTTCTTGTGAGGGACGGTAATTAAGGATTAACAAGGTGATTAGTGAACGGCTGGTATTTAAATCTCGATGCAGCGATCTGCGAGAGCGCCGTTGCATTCGCGCACGTTGAGGCCAAACATTTGATTATACGTAGCTCAATGCTGAAACTTTGAGGAGTAGACGTTCCAATTACTAGTTCTAATTATGCAACGTTCCTCTAATACATTGGCCAAGTTCAAAACTCTCCGTGATTAGTGATAAAGAGTCGCGCGTCTCTGCAAGTGAAAAACTTTCGCTTTGCTGAGACGGAGATTATTCTATCAGAGGAAACGGGAACGCGTTTAATGACGCCTATTATAATGCGATAATTAAAACCGGCTGCACGAGAGAAAGAATGACACGGAAGATTACTCTCGCTCATGTGCATTCAACCGTTATATTTAATATCAAGGAAGTTCCTTATATATATTTTTATTAAAATATATACAATTATATATTTTAATAGTTACTTTTCCACAATCTTTTCGCTCTTTTCTTGCTATCTAATTTCTCAATTAATTATTTTGCAGATTAATTATCATTTAATTACTTATTAGCACAATGGCCGGTGGCTCGAGCCATAAATAATTAATTAGAGGAGGGTACACCGAAAAACGATTAATTAATGACCAAACTTTCGTGTTAGTCCGCTGTTGCGAGTCCACGGCACGTTCGCAAGTTCGCGCACCGTGTGAAATATACAATCTCCTCGGGCTAGATTTTTCTTCATTTAAGCCGAAACAATGACGGACAGAGTAGATTTTTCGCAACGTTGTTGATAAGAACTAGAAATTTACAGCAGCGTTGGTAGCACTTCTGTGTAACGCTTTTCGGTTATAATGCTGACATTCCTCTGTATCATGTTTATGATACCTTTATACCGCTAAACGCCTACAGCATATATTCTATATGCATGTATTAATTAAGATATAACGGACCACCCAGTAAATCGCGGATATTATATTCTTGAGTAAAATAGGTTCCTTGAACTATATTATAAAAAAAATCACTTGTTAGAGTTACAGATCTTTATCTTTAAAGTCAATTTTCCTTTGATTTAAGAGAGATTTGATCTTTAGTAAAAACTTTATTATGACCAGTTTGTTTAAAGAACAATGTCCCAAATCTTCGATGAATAATGCATGATAGTAGAGTACGTAAAGTGTATTGGAATGGTAATAAGTTCCAAACTCGATCTAAGCAAGTGCACAATAAATGCTTAAAAGTCGACGACCGTGATGTTATTTTTCGCAAGCTTCTCCAGCGTTTTTTGGCAAAATGCCTCTCACTCGCCAATAGTAATCCCTGGAGCGAACAACGTTGATGACATTGCTAAGCTTAGAGGACAAGTTTAAACACTTATTCATTTAAGTTATTAAAGCAAGTGAGATAAGCATCTTGTACAATTTATTTTTTATAGGAGAAAATAAGTTCTTCAACTTTATTCGTTCAATAAAAAGATTTGATCTAGTATTATGTGTGTGTGTGTGCGCGTATAATATAATAAATAAATATAACGAAACATTAGTAATTTCCAAGTTCTATACAAGTTCTATACAAAATAAATAATTTTACAAAATAAATTAATTTCTTATAAATAAAATTCATTCAATTTCACAAGCGTAAATAAATTATAAAAATCGTGTATTTAAAAATAAAATTTTATTAGTAAATAAAAAGTATTTAATGTAAAATATTAACGTATAATTTAATGAATATTTAATATTAAAAATTGATACAATCAATGCAAATTTATCAAAAAGCATCTGTTGAATTTAAAAGCTGTTGCTAAAATTTCTATTCTGTTCACGTTAATGTTCTGTATTACATAGATTCTAGTATATATGTATTTATATTTTTTCATAAATTTATAAATCTTTTATGAAACTTGCACACACTTAAGTTTTTTAAAATTTATGTAAATAAAAAAAGTCAAATTTATATATTTTTTATCTTTCCAAACACAACATTTATAAGTAAATAATTGTATAATATTAAAGATTTTTTTTTTATTATATGATATATATTATATTTAAAGTTAATTAATAGTACTCAATAAATATTTTAAAATATACTAAAGAAAGATATAAAAATAGTTATTGGAATAATTTACTACAATTTGTCCATTTAATTTTTTTTAAATATGTGAGTAATTTGTTTCCTTTTTTTCTAGACGTTCGGGGACTAAGCAATGTATCGATTGACATTCCGTTGGCAGTAGCAGCTGGTGCAACAGTCAACATGTCCTGCAGATACGATTTACAATCAGACACTCTTTACACTGTTAAATGGTATAAAGGCTCGGAATTTTTTCGATACGTCCCCAAGGAATTACCACCGATTGGAATGTTTGGAGAACTTGGAGCAAGAGTTGTGGTACGTAACATATTACTAAATAAAACGCGTGTTACAATCTCGAGACACAAAGCAGGTCTGAACATGCAATTTTGTTTCATCTAAAAAGTAATTAAAAGCACGTCATTGATGTAAAATAATAAGTTTATATTTAATAAATATAAAAATACTAATCAACACAACAATAAAAATGTTTTATCTTCTAATTGTGCTAAAAAGTTTTTATTATAGTATTAAATTATTATAGTACTATATTTATTCTCTATGTCACAATTACGAATGAAATAGATTTAAAGTATTTAAATATAGAATTAATTTTATCTTTTCTAATCTTTCTATCTTTGCTAATTTTTTATCTTTTCTATGCTAATAATACCATAAAGTTGAAAGAAATATAAAATATTTTATTATTTTTTGACTACTTCAAAATATTATATTAACTAATTGGAATTTTATTAGAACGTGTGTCTAGTTCCATTAATTTATATATACAGTCGTATATTTCAAACTGCAAATTTTTTACAATCGCATTTATTAAAAATTGTCCCTTATTTTCCGACAAATCAAATTTTTAAATATATTTGCATTTGATAGACAAATATCAAAATTCGCGAAGATAAAGATAAAATTCTTTGATTTAAAATATTTTAAGTTTAAATTGGTTCTGAAATCGTAAAGATTTCTTTTCAATGTGAATATTTTTACAAATTACTATTTTATTATTTATTTATTTTTATTTAGTTATTTAGTTGCGCTTTAGATTTATTACTATATTTTTTTAAGCTAAGAGAATAAAAAATACTTCTAAAAAAGCTTTGTATATGTATTTATTGTATATATTTATTTTTTTAAAATCGTTTATAACATAATACAAAAAGTAAATCTTTATATTTATATCAATATCTTTATATGTTTGTTGTAAAAAATCCAGAAAATTTACGTCTTCTAATTTTGTTATTCAATATTACGGATACTCTATACAACAAACATAATTTACGATATAAAATATACGATGTAAAATTTATGATATTATTCTTATTATCGTCATGTTTCAAACTTAAAAATGTTATTTTAACATACTTTATAGTAAAACGACAATCTCCTCGCAGTCAATATCGATGGAATGAAATAGTATTCACGTCATAACATGCGCAAAACGCAAAGCAGATTGCATGCTGTATATGCAAACGAATATTTGCAGCGCATATCTGGCATGCATAAAGAAGAAATAACTGTTGCATGACAGAAACTTTAAGGTCTACAGAAATATATAAACCCATCAATTAAAGCTATATCATTGAAATTTTATTTCTCATTGTCTTTTGTTCGATCATATACACGTGATTTTTAAAAATATTATTATTTCATTTACAACTATTTCTATAAAAATTATATTATTTATACAAATTCTTACAAATTCTTACACAACTTGATATTTTTATATAATAAAATAAGCATAAATAATATCTCTAGTAGGATATTGGCGAACCATTCGTACAGCAGTACCATTCGTTTTCCCGTAACATGCTTTAATGTCATTCAATATTTGAAATCCGTTAGCACGACGATTTATTCTAGAAGAAAACGTACATCCCTTCTCTACGTACCTTTTCTATCGCGACACGCAAATGTAAAATACATTTACTTAGATGTTACGAGTAAATATACTTTCGAAGCTCACATTTTACGTTCGGAAAACTATATTTTTAACGTAAAAACATTTATATGTGTGTACTTATCTACGACGTACATCGTTACATTTTGTTGCAAAAATTAATTTGACAAGCGAATAAGTGAAAAGAAACATAATATAATACATATATAACAGCATTTTATTAAAGAAATACAATTAAAATAAATTATTACGTACTTGAATACAATCCAGATAATGTCATTATTTATTCGGCGACAGGAATTATGACAGTCATACGTTTAATAAATGCGTAATAGAATAAATTTATATCCTTACGAAATGTATGACTGCTAAGCTACTAGTACAAAGACATTCCAACATGAACATATAATATAATCCTGCAAGACATCTAGTATTTAACAGATAATGATCATATGTTACAAGGTAAAGAATTTTCCCGTCTATGATGGTGCAATTTAATCTGTACTTTATGACGACTATCGTGATCTGCCGTTACATTTCCAAGATTCCTTCCTTCATCTATCGAACTGTTCAAGTCTTTCGTATTATTAAATTGCTCGTTTTTCTACGTCAACTTGATGAGAAATGAAAATTATTGGTACAAGCGAAGACAATAATTCACATTTTGCCTAACAAGGGTAAAACGTCAATCAACTATTATTATCGCATTCTGAGCGTCATAATACCGATGCGCGGATGCACGTAAAGCCGGTACGATAAATCAAACATGATAAATTTCAATATTATTTTGAAAACGATTTGGTTATGTGCTCCGGTTTCTAAACATTTTATTTACCTTGCTTATTAATATGAAAGATATTATTTTCTGCTAACCAATGTCGTTTGTTGCAGGAAAGTTTGGTAATCTACTTTTCACCACCGCACGTTTGTATAAAAAGTTATATGAACTCTTTGTTTCTCTTTGTCATTTTAAACGGAGTAGTTAGTCTCTTTTTCAATGAGAACCTTGCGTGAGTTCATTGTTGGAATTTTCTCCTAACAAGATTCTTTTGCGAAAAAAATTTTTTTACGTTTCCATAATTGTTAATGAAATGTTTCAAAGACAACTTTTTAAATTTATTACGACAAGAAAAGAGAGAGAGAGAGAGAGAGAGAGAGAGAGAGAGAGAGCAGCTTGCATACATCCGGTCGATTACGTACCATCGACAGAAAAAGAAATGAGAACAGAAGAGTCCAACCCAAGCTACGTTATATTTCGAGGATACACGTGTGCATATGTCGTGAGAGAAGAAAGAATAGTCGCTGTGCAAAATCAACGTTTTCGGAACGAGTTAAAAAAGCTGTTAAAAGCTTTATCCAAGCTCAACTAAAGCACAGCTAACAGCTTTATTCAATCCGAATTAAAGCACAAGTTAAGCATTTACGCAGTCTCTCAAAGTATTCCAGCTTTAAATTGTGTAATACTTTCTTTCTATTTCGACGAAATATTGGTTAAAAACAAAACGCACAGCATTTTCATTTATTTTTCAATTTATAAAAACACGAATAATGAATTTTTCCGGACTTCTTATAGTAAAATATCTTTTTAATTAGTTTAGTTAAACTAAAGTTTCGATGAAAAAGAGGAATATAACCTTACATAATAATCTCGAAATAAATTATACGTAATATTACATAACAATTGGTTATATAAAGCGTGCATAGTTGTAAATGATAACCATCGAAAAAATCAATCATTTTAAGGGTCGAATTGAAAATTGAGAATGAAAGAATAGCTAAATCTTTTATGCAGCCACACGATTTCC
Organism: Crematogaster levior; assembly: GCA_901521435.1. Taxonomy (NCBI): domain Eukaryota; kingdom Metazoa; phylum Arthropoda; class Insecta; order Hymenoptera; family Formicidae; genus Crematogaster; species Crematogaster levior. The sequence goes on from CABEGB010000655.1 coordinate 18,270, forward strand.
GCGCGGCGCGAGTTCAGCCAACGAGGCGCTCTCGTGCACGCAATGGTTTTCCAATTAGATTTTACCGGCGGAAAATACGGACAGCGTACTCCGCCCAATAAATCGCGACGCACTTCTGGCGGGAAAGAGAAATATAGAGCGAGAATTGCCGCTGCGACCGCGGATGCGATGAGGTTGCCGAAGCGACGAGAAAACGATACGTATGTAGAGGTAGGCGCAGAGAATATCAACCGTTACCGCCCCGTATTTCGCAAACGGGTAACAATATTAATATTGCCAGGCGAGTTCGATGAATTTATGCGTGAGCATGTTACGCCGGGCATTGTTGAATCGCTATATTATGTAGCCCAGGCATGTAGAGTAAAACGATATACACTGCTGTTGTTGCCTTTACACGCATGAGCGTACCAGTTGATCTCCGATTCGGATACATGGAGCTGCTATTCTAATTTTCGAGATAAACGCGATGGCATAAAGATTATTCCATTATTCCATTAGGTGATAACTATCCAAGCGATTCCCGAATAAATTTAATGTTTAAAGAGTAATGCAAAATTTTTTCCAAGTAGAAAAAGTTTAATAGAATCTTGTCGAGGTAGTCTGTACGAAATAAACCGACAACGTCTTTAACGATTGCCGTGAAAAGTTAAATGATAAACTTTGTAAAGCTTGTAAAGTTAAAAATCCTATCTACAATGAGGATCCTATTTACACAGAATAAATTGTTTTATTATTGATAATTTTATTTAATAATAATTTTAAGAATAATTAGTTTATTTAATAATTTCATTTTTTGTGATAATTTTGTGTACAAGTTGTACTGCTTTTTGGATTTTAGAATTTTTAATCTTCAAAAATGCAGAGCTATTTTTTTTAAATAGTTACAGATAATTTTTTTAAATCTAAATAAAAATATCTCTATAACTGTCATTAATAAAGAATGTTTGTTTATTTTTTATAAACACAATATTGCATAGAGAGCTTTGTAAATATCGGAATATGCAAAAATGCCAATATATTAATAATATTCTCAAGATATTAATTTTAGGTCAAAGATATCGATATTATAATAATTCCTACAACATAAATCGATTGATCAATAATATAAGAATATAATTTAGCACTCAGTACGATGCGCAGCAGCAGAATTGTGATATTATTACCGATACTTGTAAAATATAAACATGAAACCGAAATTACAACAACGTTCGAAACAATCAATTAAAAAATTACAGCGTGTCTAGAAATTTCTACTCTTATTTCTTAGGCAGATATTTAATAAAATAATTGTATAATTACTAAAAATCTAAAGTTTCGTAGATAAAAGATTCCTTTGTAATTGTTATTTAATAATATGAATAAATGCAAATAAACGTGGATAGAAAATAAATTTCACAAATAAGACATTATATTATTATTTTTGCAAATAATAAATTATTCACCTCATGTTGTTCCGTCTCCTTGATACTTCTTAACAGATTTTTTCCTCCTATCAGAGTTTCTCGTCGCACGTGCACGTCATAGAGATTCTAGATTAATCAGAGATGAAGGTTATAGCAATAAAAATAGTGAACGCATAGTCTGATTAGCTGTCTAAACTATATGACCATAACACGGCCTTAGGAATAGAGGGGCGTATTATAAGTCTTTATATTAGTTTTTTACATTTTGACCACAACAGTTTTATTTATAAGGTGATCGGACTATGATTATTATAATATCCCTGACTGTTGTTAAGCCTAAGCAGATTGTTTGGTCTTTTTATTGTTCTTTTATTGTAATTATGTGCTATCGAATTGATAATGAAATTTTTATTACTATGTAACAATATGTGTGTTTAAATTGTCCTGTATTTTTTCGACGCGCTGATAAAGATTTCGTGAAGTCAAAACGACTCACTTGTGTTATTATTTGTAATAAAGTCTTTGTTTATTTTTTACGTCATCCAATTATTAGCTCGTTCATTATATGTATATTGGCATTTTTACCCTCTCTTTTTGTTAAATTTATATAAACTAACCTGATCTTTCTTTGAAAGCTCTATAGACAGACTCTATATTAACCCCGTTCCCCTTTACTTACTTCGTTCTTCTTCTAACATCTTATCTTCTTCCTTTAACATCACTTCCTTATAAGTACTCATAATAAGACCAAAGTGGCGGCTTTCAATATACATATATCGGTATATTGACCGTCAATGACGCATCTTTGATTCATCTAGGACTCTAAGCTCATCATACTCACTCGCGAGAGAGGAGATTGTTGACTACGATCGCACGGCATTCCCGACGTAACGCACATCGTTGTACATCGCGACGGAAGAATAACACATGCAAGAAAAGAATAATCGCGCGAAGCGAGAGTAGAACGAGTAAAATAAGCTACGAACGTCACTTGATATCCGTAATGTCATCGAGGTACAAACGGACGAATCTCAAACGATTCAAACGGCGAAAGGAATACGAAAGTGTACAGGCAACTTCTTACATCACCTGTGGCTTCTAGTCACACGTTCCTTCGACACTGACGTTTTCAATGATAAATATACAGGGTGCGCCAAAAGTCCAGGTACAGTCATCTCGTAACAATGCAAACAATGCAATTTCAAAAAAAAAAAAATTCAGAAAAGTTGTAAGGTTTAAAAAGTTGCGTTTAACGTATAATAATATACGTTTGACCTTCGATAATTTTTTAAAATAGATCCTACTTTGTATTATACATTATTGTAGCTGACGTCGAGATGTCTTCGAAACACTGATAACATATCCTTTTTCGAGAACTTTGTTAATCGTCAAAGTTAAAATACTTCCGGCATTAGTTATTAAAAGTGTACAATATGAAGATTGCACGGTTCAAAAACCTCCACGTTGTACACTTTGAATGCTGCTTTGAACACTAATGCCGACGATACTTATACTTTGAGGACTCATAATTTTGGAAGTTCTCAAAAAGAATTTGTAACTAGTGTTTTGAAAACGCCTCAACGTCAGCTACAATAATGTGTAACAAAAAGTAGGGGGTTCTATTTTTAAAAAAACTAAATTGACCTTGACCTGATCTTGGCAACGCACCACTCAAACGGAGCTGTTGCTGTTGCGAATGCAACTTTTTAAATCTTTAAAACTTTTGTCTAAAACTTTTTTAAAGAAATGCATTGTTTACGAGATATTTGATTGTATCCATACTTTTAGCGCACCCTGTATGATACACGCAATAAATGTTCGAAACCGTATCTTGCGTTGCATGTACGTGATCTCATACATAAACAAATCGACATACTAATCAGTCTAACAATAAGATCGAAGATCCGCGAATACGACAATCGCTTTGGCGTCGATGTGTCGCGTGACATCTTTTGATCGAGACTCGATTCTTGATCATGTATGAAAGTTGTTTGACATATTTGATGACATATTTTGTATACGACTTTCAGTAGTATTACTCTTGAATAATCGCTGCGCGTATTTGAAAAATATAGTACAATTTACATCGCACGGGTCATACGCCATTCGAAAAATATAATTAGAATACGATAGTACACAAATTTAATGTATAAAAAAGAATAACGTGGCAATACATAAATTTTCAAGCGACCGTTTCATCGTATACGAAACTAATCGCATTAATTCTAGAATCGAGACCCGAGTATCCAATCTTGCGAAATACACATTTCGAATTACCGATGCGTACGTTCCAAATTCGAGCTACGTGATTAAATATACTGGGAAATACTGGGATCGTGGTACTTACTAATTAAATCTGTGATTAATTGACCGCTCGATTCAGAGCGTCCCATAAATGATGGAAAAATGTGAGACTGATGGAAAAATGACGGTGCGGAAACTTCACCGCGCGATGGGAGTTAACAGCTAATTAAAATATAATTGAATATAATGATCAAATTTCGAACGCCGACTATGCGATACTAAGCACTTCGAATACGTAATTCGCGTGAAATATATACATGTTATTATGTGTACACATCGATTGTGACTTTTCTTTATCTCTATTGCTGGTGGTTACAACCGCATTTCAAAAATACGAAGAGACATTTTTATATTTAATTCACAATTCAAAACACGACGCGACACATATTTTACTTCAAGTGTCTGTAGACAAACAACATTCGACGCGACACATATTCGACAAACAACAGTACGTCGACCATTTCCTTCTTATATCGAATTCTATTAAGACGAGTTAATCACACAAAATACTTTCGATTAACAGTCTTTGTCTCGATACTCTTAGTAGTTGCTAACTAATCGCGAGAAGTTAATCACAGTGGGCTGATATTCGCAGAAAGAATGGTCACTTTTCGTATCTCCTTGATCTCGTCGCGTTTTGAAGGTATTAATATAATAGTATTAACACGACGACGTCGACGACATGTGGAGCATCTCGTTATGCTGCCTACTGGCTCGACACAAGAATGGTAAATCTTTAGTAAACACACCGCACATCGGTCGATTTATTATCGTTTCGAAATATTCAACGTAGATTAAATTCGTAGTAATTTTACGAATATTTGTTTTGAAAATCATTTTGATGAATGAATATAAGATGAGTCGCATTAATGTCGCGACGCTGTACATTGACAGCAAACTTTCACAGTTATAACCCTGTGACGAGCACACCTTTAGCACACTACCTCACGGGTCTTCTAAAAACCGAACTCCAATGGGAAAGCGCCCTTATATTAATGGAATTAAAAATGTCGGTAATTACTGACGTTGGTAACGAGATAGAGAGAGCACGAAAAAGCGAGAGAAAAGCAAACCACCAACTAACATAACATCAATGTTATAATTTTCCACTCAACAATGTAACTGTGACATAATACGTTATATCGCATTTATTACATATTATTGAGTGGAAAATTATGACAATGATGTTATATTACTGTTAGTTGGGTTGGTTAGTGTTTCCTGGGGCTATAAATGTGTACATATATATTACATGCACAGAAGAGAAAAGAATAATCCGAGATATCTGTTCTTTTCTAACAAGGATAGCATTATCTCTCGCAGAATCCGGCACCTACTACTACACGAAATACTACTCTTTTTATCATTTTGCATGTACATTTGCATTTATAAAGTTTTACATGAAAAGATATTGTCTTACACGTTGTCTCTACAGAGCAAGTATCATTTTGTACATATAAACTGTAGAATTTTTGTATTAAGCAAATATTGTCGTCAGCTGACAGCTCTACGTGTAAAAAATAAATATTAAAAAATTTTTTTTGTTTTAAATCGACTGTGTTGCTCTTTTCATTTTTACGTATTTTAATCGTATAAAAGAATTTTGCAATTCTGTAAAGCCAATTCAAAAATATCTTAATCGAAAAAAATGTCGGTTATTATTGCTTTAGGATCCTCTTAAAAGTGGGATGAATAAATTAAAATCTTTTTTTTTTTTTTAAATAAAAAGACTTATTTCTTTATTTAGGAATAGAATACTCAACTTAAAAACGAAAACTACAGTACTCATTGTAAGTGTTGTTACTCATCCATCGGAGGGTTAAATTGTGTTTAATGCAAATACTTTATCCCCTCTTAAATGAAAATTTGTATGCTTGATTAATATTCAATTTGTTAAAATAATTTATTAAGTTAGCTTTATTTAAAGAGAGAGACTTGTGAATTATTTGAAATATCCGCTTTCGATTTAAACAATGTAATTAATTAAGATGATGCTTGCTGCTCCTGTTTCCGGCAAGAGCCGGAAAGAAGTTCTAAAGACGTCTTTCGAAATTAGCTCGATTCTCTATCATAACGATGCTACTATAGTCATCCTAATGTGGCATATGAGCGTGTCGTTGCCATAAACACGCAGCAAAATTAATTGTGTGATTTATATACACTGCCACCAGCAATATATAATTAATCCCTGTTGCTAGGTATTGTTTGTCGCGGATGAGCGAACGCGCGAGGACGTCAAAGCGGGCGAGTAAGTGCGATCGATTTGCAATAAATGGCACTTGCTGGCATCGTACGCTCGGTCAATTCTGCGGTTAATGCTAAATTAACTCAAAATTCAGTAGGCCTCCCCTGATACCATTGCCGGCCATTAATAACACGAAATGATATGTAATTCATCCGTCTAATCTCGACTAATCCGTCCAACTCCTTTTTCACTTTGTCTCACATGGTTCGTTGCTATGAAACAAGAAAAGGAAAGAGTTATATTAATCAATAATTTTGATTGCTTATCGACCCGTGGCAAGTCGGTTATATTAATGTTGATATCTTTAACGACATAGTTTTAAGGTGAAAAAATATTATCACAAAGGACATCGTTGTAGTTGTGTGTCGGTGTAATGATGAAGTATTACGAACAATATTAGTGGAGTGACTTGTATAATTATACAATTTATCTTCCTAGCCTTAGACATTTTGCAATATATCGAAAGTAAAAGAGATATGTAATGTAATTTTATACTATGTTTTTAAGATAGTAACAATTTTTTAAATTACTATTTCTTTTTAAATAATGGAGGTAATCAATGTTCATTTATGTTTATTAAAACAAAAGTTACGGTTGTTAGCTTTTTCAATTATTATAAAATTGTTATGAACTTTATTTGTGCTTTTAATTGACGATATTTGGCAAAATAAACTTATGAATACAATATAGGTAAATGGTAATAAAATGATATAATGGTAGCAAATTTACAAATATTAATAAATAATATTCTCCCAAATGAAGGGATTAAAATGTAAAACGCATTACTTGTTGAAACGTTTGGCTTAATATGATTTTAAAGTATATCACATGCGTTCAAATGTTGTATGTATATTTATGATATTTTGCACAATACAATCTCAATAACATGAACTTTATAATTGCAGGATTTTCTCGATTATTGCATACGTAACGATGAATATATTTCACAATTCATGGACATATCCCTGCCATCATAAATAATGCTTGTTAATTACATTTCAGACAAATCGGAGCGATGAGCATCAAGTAGTTCTGAAGGATGTACAGCCTAATCATACTGGCAAATATCGTTGTGAAGTCTCCGGGGATTCTCCCTCGTTTAATACCGTAATGGTTTCTGGTTACATGCACGTAGTTAGTGAGTATCAAGAGAAATGTATTTTACATCTGAGCAAAGATAACACGACGTGCACTGCGACTGAAAGGCGAAGCTCAACGCGTAGTTGAACAAACATATGCCTTCCTACGAATATCCGATATGAGTAAATATGAATATTAGAAGACCAAAAGCCTATATTGTCCGTCATACACACATTGATATTTATAAGTAAAATAAAATATAGCGATTTTATAAAATCATCACCATAAAACAATCAATTGTAGCTAATGAATTACAAGAATAATTACAGTCATCAAAGACTGAAATTTTACCAGAATAATATCGCGACATGTAATATGCAGAAAAACATTAAAATAGAGGAATACACAAGTACTTAACAGTTGGAAACTTAAAAAAAGCAAGTAAAAACGAGTAAAAACCTACTTTAAACTTTAGCAAAATTTTACTAAAAATTGTGAGAAAAATCTAATCTAAAATTATTTTTTAATCTTTTCACTTCATATTTTTATGATCCACGTCATGTGGATAAGTGCTTTTCGTAACATCGAATTTTTATTTTATGTCACGCTACATAAATTAAACTCGGTATATTTCTCTCATTCGTGTATATTTTTTTAGCAATACTTTTGTGTAATATTTTTTAACAAGTTTTTTTATCGCATTTGTGATTGTTGATCTTTTATCACATTTGTATATACAAACGTAATTGTTATTTTAGAAAGATATATTAATTAAAGATATATTAACTAATTATATTCGAATATTAAATAGCTATAGTTATATTCTTACAACACTCAAAGTTTCGTGCACCAATATTTGTTTATCAAATCAACAATTTTAAAACAATTATTGACTCCATGAATGATAACAATTATTTAATTTAAATCTATTTAAATCTGGAGAGAGAAGAAGCAAGGGAATCAATAATTGCTCCATCTTAGAAATTTTTAAGTTTATAAGGTTATGCTACAAATAATAATTATAAAAAAGTTTTGAACCACTGAAATGTATGTAGAAAACTACAGCGTATAAGAAACGACTTCTTATTTTTAAAAATGGTGAAAGCTGTGAAATTTAATTAATTAAGCGTTTCTCACTCAGAGAGGAAATTACAAATTAATTTATAAATTAACTAGTAGCTGCTTACACTGTGCGAGGTGACAAAAAGCTGGCATCATTAGCCTTGATAACAGCACGCAATAAACCTGTCCGCAAGACAGAATCCTTGGATTGGCGATGCTTATTGAATTCTTCGTCCGTCATCCCATCTCGTCCGATACGAGAGCTGAAAAAGCGTGAAAGCCGTTAATTTCGCCATTCGATGCTATTAAAGCGTTAAATGGATATCGTTAATTTATAACTACTATTCCATCGGCTAACGTTGTTTCGGCGGGCGCGCACGATCGTCTCATATAATTCCCGTTCGTAACGCGGATAATTGCTACGACCAATTCGCTACGAGACAGTGCTTTTTGCGTCATCCTTCGTATATAAGCGACACCCATTCCACGTCAGCTGGGACGCATTGTTAAAATTCAATAAAAACATTTCATCGTCCCGTTCGAAAGTAGTTAACATCTAGCGGGGAGGACAAGGGGCCGTGATGAATCGCAGATTCGGTCGTGACCCGTTAAGTTCCTTTTTTTTGGTCGCTTTTACCCACGACTCTGCTCCTCGTACACTACCGGATACGGATCTCTTTCTCTCTCCTTCGACATGTCTCTCGCGAGCGCCTTTCATTATCGTTGATTATCCTACACGACGACTAGTATTGTCATCGTAATCGCGCCCAATTAAAACGTAGTTAAACGAGAAGAGAGAAAAGAGAGGAACCGATGGCGAGGGCGGAATAAAGGTGGGCGACAGCGGTAGCGACTGTGAAAAGGAAGGAGACGCGAAGATCGAAGCGCAGAAGAGTGTCGCGGATCCTGTTCCCACCGTTTCTTACCACCGTATCATCGTGCGTTGACCTAATGACGACACAAGGTGAAGCACAGCGACCCTTCGAAGGGACGAGGTGATTGCCTCCTCTTTCCGATCACGGATCTCGTAAAAGCTCGATCGAGGGATTTCGAAACTCGCCTTGTAGCCCGTCCGTACTACGTTCCATGCCGCTCCTCGTTTCCTCTTTCCCAGTTCTCACGAAGCCAACAATCATCCCGTTCCACGCGACACACGAGTTGAAAATGGTAATATCTCTCACCCGTGTCCTTGAGAGTACTTGTAGAGAAGATCGTGCAAAGAAGGAGCGGCTCGAGACGGAAGTCGTTGCGGGGAAGTGAGACAATTCCTTGACAGTTTACCGGATTGCCACCGCGAATACCTGCGAAGAGGATTTCACTGCCTTCTGTGGATGTTATAATGATCCCCCGAGATGTACATGATACGTTATGTGTACATATATCGCAAGCGAGACTCGGACTTCACTTAATGACGATGATGTTCGCGGAAACATCCGTTGACTTATCGCGGAGGCTCGAAAAGGCCAATTTTGAATAAAACTATACGCGAACGCGTTTTATATTTATGAAAGCGCCTCGAGCTTTGTACGGAAATACTACTTCTAATTTACGGTGCATCGCTCTTTCAATTCAATTTCCCGAGATGCGAAACGCGCCGCAGTGATATAGGATATTTCCGCGTATAGACGGAAATCCTCTCCCCATTGTTCAGGGATAAAAGTTATATTTTTGTCGCATCGCCCGTGTTCCCATGTGTTAGTACACACACGCACACACATGCGCGCGCGCGCGTAACTACGTTGATTCATATAACTACAAAACAATTAACAAAGTACGATGTATTATACAGAGTGATTGGAAAATATTTCCTCAATATAGAAATAAATGACTATTATTTTATAGCAATTTTATATTTTTTTGCAAAATAGTATTGTCAGTTAAATCAGTATTGTCACATAAAGCTGTATATGCATAAATAATTATTTAATAGGAAAATAAAAACTTACTTGTATACCGAGTTATTGCATCGTAATATCCCAAAGGTATCCGTTATGTTACTCGAGCCGATTGTCATTAAACGGCACAAGAAGTGTCATTCGAGATTTCTGTGTGGCGTGTTCTTTGACACTGCAAACAATAATCCCGATCGAACTATTGTGGCGCTTTCACAGTGTCAAGACTGTTTTTATAATTGGTAGCAAGCAAAGAAAGAATCAAACGTAACAATAGTCGAACGTGTCCGTTACCTGCGACAAAAACCATAATCCAGCACCGCACAAATCGTATTCGATTGTTGCTAAGACACCTCGGATTTCAGGTCTGCCAAACGGCCATCCGCAGCTACGGACCGAGAAAATGCGATACGCGGTGGGTGAGACTGTACGTGGAAACTGCACGGTACCGTTGGGAAATCCTCCAGCTAACGTGACGTGGACTGTCAATGGCAAACCGGTAGGTTGATGAATGTGGAAAGCGTCGATGGATCTTTCCTCGATCGTTTTCGCTGACTCATGACAAACTACATAATAAATATTAATTCGACCCGTGTCTTGTTCCCGGATATTGCCGCAAAATTTTTCCGCAGATGTCATGTTTGTCGAATGATAATTAAATTTCTACCTTCCGTACGATGTTGCTAAACGAACAACAATTGTCTTTGACTGCTTTTCAATTTAGTATACGAAAATATACAACACATTTTTTTCTACCTATTGAATGTACATATAAAAAGGATAAATATAGATTACGAAAAGGAAGGATTCTAAAACAATTTTGAACATTCTTATTTCAGTTATTTGTCACTTGGACATTTCGTGAAGACTTGGAAAATATTACTTTATTTTTATTACTTTTATTATTTATTAACTCACGTAAACTATTTCGCCAAATGTAATAGCATCAACAATTTTAAAGTATATACTATTACATTAATAGATCAAGAGACACGGTAGTGTCTTGTACTAAGTCCGCGTAAGCAACAAGACGCTCCCGTCTCTTTACGCGAATCGGACAGTTGAGAGCACTTAATATTTCTAGTTTTCATATATCCGCTCAACAGATTGAGTTCTAAGTAATCTCAATCGATAGAGCGGGATCGAATTATATAATAAAAGTGTTTTTATTTTTGGGCTACATGCTCTATAAATCGAGTTATTACGATGCAAAGTTAAAATGTGAAAAATATCATATATCAATAGCAGCACCAAATCTTTTAATTAAATTTTGCTAATTTTTAAAATAGCATATTTTGTAGCAGTGCTAAGTCTTTTAATTAAATTTTTTTATTTTTATATTAATTTTTACTTATTAAAATATTTTTATAAATTTTTATTTTTACTTAGCACAATTTGTTGATATAATTATTTTTGTAGAATGTATAATTAAAATAACTTGTGTGGATTAAAATTACACTATTTTGGAAATAGGTTTTTTAATAGTTTTTTTAGAGTTAATAATATTATACTATTTTGTAAAAATACTTTTTGACGCGGACTTAGCACCTTTTTTTAAAAAGGTAATTATGAAGAAACTGAAGTTTATATCGACGACGATGTTCCTTTATTAGCGGTTCAAAAAAAAGAACTTACATTACGCTCGTTTATGTTTATTATAAATATTTGTTTGCAATTGTTTTCTTTGGATTCATTACGGACTGGACACAGCGTAATCTTGCTCTGTAGAACTCTTAACAGTAGTATCGTTATCGTTATATTGTCACAATTATAATATATTTATATTATAATTGTGACAATATATGATAAAAAAGCTGCACAATATAACGATGTTATTAAGAGTTACAGTTTTACCTGAAGAATTTTGGAAAATCCTGGAAATCTTCCAGGAATTTTTTCCTAAAAAAATCAGGAATAATATACATATCGGAATATCACCAAGAATAAATGGAGCTCTAGTCTCTTATTTTTAATTCTTAATTATCTGGAAACTACTAGAACTATATATAATTGATACTTCGATATTTTTATTGAGAAAAAAGTCAATTCTAAATGAAATCTAAAAGAGAAAAAAATACGTGATGATATTTAAACAGAATTTAATTTACCTTATTTAATAATCCTTCTCTTGAGATTAAAAGTTAAGTACTGATATAAAATTTTTAATATTTTTTTAAATATTTTGCAGGTTTTGCAGAGATTTGAATTATTCCAAAAAAAAGTAGGCCGCTGGTCTTTTTTGATAATAATTAAAAATAATAATTGACAAGATCGCATTATGGGTAATAAAGCGAAATACGATGGTGACCTTCTATGCGAATTGTGCTATAATCATAATGTAAATATAACTTTTTTCGATTATAAAATCAATTTCGCAAAAGATTATAAAATCAATTTCGCAACAGATTACATTTCACACTAAAAGCACCGAACGTTTCTCGTAGAAGTTTCATGTTCTTGATAATGTCAAGATCATTGAAAGGTCGAGAAGTCGCTCCTAATCTTAACATTTTTTAAACCATATTATCTTCTGTCGTTCTTATGTTATTATTAAAAAATAAAAATTTATTAAAAATATAGCAGCACCAAATCTTTTAATTAAATTTTGCTAATTTTTAAAATAGCATATTTTGTAGCAGTGCTAAGTCTTTTAATTAAATTTTTTTATTTTTATATTAATTTTTACTTATTAAAATATTTTTATAAATTTTTATTTTTACTTAGCACAATTTGTTGATATAATTATTTTTGTAGAATGTATAATTAAAATAACTTGTGTAGATTAAAATTACACTATTTTGGAAATAGGTTTTTTAATAGTTTTTTTAGAGTTAATAATATTATACTATTTTGTAAAAATACTTTTTGACAGAGACTTAGCACCTTTTTTTTATCTTTTTTTAAAAAGGTAATTTTTTAATATACTATTACACTGTATTTTGTGATCTATTGTTTCTTTCTATGCTTGGTATTGTCATTTGTGACAATACCATCAATTTGGAAAATTCTTCATCTCTGGTTCTAACTTGCTTCTACAATACTTTAGCTTTATGTTTATAAACACAATCTTAGGTAAAATACCTACGTATAAGTATAATAGCTATTATAAACGGTTTTTATACATGTATAAAAATATTTTATACGTATAATTTTTTAATAATAATTTTACTTAAAGTTCTTGTAATTCCTGAGATTCTGTAATAACTTTCTATTATATAAGATGTGACTTTTTCATTTAATGGGACACATGTCGCGTGACAAGAAGGAAGAAAAACTAAATTATTCTTCAAAATTATATCAATGTAATTATGTCAATTATTACGTGATCTCAGCTTAAATTATTTTAGTACTTTATTTTTAGTACTTTATCATAATTCAAATAAAATTTTTAATTACTATAATAATTGCAAAACAAAGGAGGATGCTCAAAACGGTCTCCGAACGAAACCTTTAGATAAAATAATAGATACTCTTCGAATACATCAAATTTGTTCCTCATCTCTGTCTAAAGCAAGATATAAGATTTCAAAATTACATTATATAAATGTAAAAACTTATATTTATAATGTTTTTGATATTCAGATTATAATACATGTCATAAGAGATTTATACATAGACCAATTCAATGATTTTAAATTCTTACCTAGTGAAAAATGATTCATCAATCAACATCGAAACCATTAAATCGACATCATTTCAACGTCGATCGACCAATCATTTCTCACTGGATATTCTAGTCGAATAATGCTGTTGCTTCTATTTCGATTTGCTATTATTGTTTTCCTCGTTTTGGTGGCGGTGATCCCTATTGACTCAATCATCTGACTCAGAGTTTTGCAGAATGATTGCTTCTTTACTAATGAGCAATCAAAGTTTAATGAAATTTGATAAAGGCATTGAGAAGATATAAGGTAACATATTAAATTTTGATCAGTTTATTCTCCTATATCTCTTTTCGACTAGACACAGGGAAGTGTCTATTGACAAAATTAAAGTACAAGTAAAGAACTATGATTTTGCTTAGGTTTGATCACTGTGTGGTAGGATTTCCATATATTTTGAGTATCCTCCTTTGCATTCATTTTAACTAACCTTGCTGTGGTCATTTGAATTGTAAATTTTTAGGCTTTTTATTTCAGGATAGTGATATTGAAATGATATTGAAATAACTTCGCTCATATTCACTAACATATACATTTGTAAAAAAAAAATATATGTAAATAGTATCTTTTTCAAGTTGGAACACAAATTATAATGCCATCATGTTCTATTAAGTGTATGTAACGGCTTAGGAGTTAAACACTTTCCCTATTTTTTGCTTCGCTTCCATGTGGAAATTTAATAGCTTACGGAAAGCAACGGGAGAATCCCACCTTTCCATTAAAGAAAATTGCTTATACGTGATCGATTGCATTAAGCGTAAAATGTAACGTCGCGGACGATCTTCACAACAAACGCAACTTGTCAGCTTAAAGGTCTCGAAGAAGTAGTAAGTGTTCCCGTGCATGCGTGTAGCCTGAAAGGTGCACGAAATGTAGGGAAACAACAGGAAGTGCGACATCAATTCACGATGGCGCCATATAGACGGTATCACGAACTGAGAAAATCGGTAAAATCGCAGACACATGCACACACACACACATGTGGTTGTCTGCGAACGCACGAGATGTTCCCGTTATGCATGCGGATACAGAGGCGATTCAGGAAATTATAAAGATCCCTCTCACTGATTCTCTCCCGGCGTGAACAGCCTCCATTTAATCCGGAACTCTCACTTTGGTGTAGCGAGTCGGTAATCTGGGACGCTTTACGAGCATTCTAAGAATCCGATAAATATCATAGTTATAGCCATATACGCCACAAATCATTTACGGCTACCGATGGAGGCGTGTTACCGCGTAAACAAGTGGCAGGAAACAGTAAGGATGTACTGATACCCTAGTCATCACCCCACCTTGTTCTTCCGCAGGTTCTACCCATCGTTAATATGTCGAAGCTTGCCTGTATATTACCTATCTGTACTTTCCCGGTTAATTAATTGCTTATGAGATCACATGTATTAATGATGTAAGCAAGACTACGAATGTTTCGAAAATTGAAATAGCGTTGTCTATTATCGGACGATTATATTTCATATAGCGCAACAAGAAAACCGAGGGACTTTCTCGAGTACATGAAGGAGTTTCTCTGAAATAATTGTTAATTTATTTGCGATAAATATAAGCAGCTTAATTGCACAGTGGCTAATGTAAAATGAATCAGATCTCGATGTATATCGCATAATTGATTTTTAGAGACTCATAAATTATCGTGTCCTTTTAACGCTTTTGCTGTGCTCGAAGAGAGCGGCAAACTGCGCATATCACCACCACCACGTTTAATTAGTAATTGACGAGCGAATGGAAATCGACAGTTTTATGATCTTTGTGTTCAAGATATCTTAAGACTTTTGCACGTAATAAATCTTTAGTCGTAATTGTAAGTTCGTAAGAAAACTAACAAATCATAGTTGATTATACAGTAAAAAAATAACTAACTGTTTAATATTAGTTTTCTTATAAACTTATGTACATAAAGGCCTTCAGATGCGCCACTTAGCGAAGATTTTCGTCTAGATCTTGTATACATGAAGAATAGGGAAAGTCACATTTTATACGCGCAAGCATTTATTCGAAATTTTCAAAAATTAAAGAAGGAAGTCCAAATATAAAAATAAGATAGCTTTTAAAATCATTGAATCAATATATAACAAATTTCTTTTATTGCAGATGAATTCAAGTATCATCAAGTTCAATGAGACAGTTGACAATCAACAGCATATGACGGTGGCTGAATTGGACTTCGAGACGATGCAGGATAGTTTCAGCAATGGCATATTACAGATCGTTTGTCACGCTAACGTCTTTCATTTGTATAAAGACACAGCTTCAGTATCTCTGAAAGAAGAACGTCCAAGATTGGCCCCCGTATTAGGAACGCGGGACTCCTCCGACATTGGTACGAGTTACGTCTTACATTTTTATTATCTTACAAAAGTAAATAAAATTGAAAAAGAAAGTTTATGGAAAAACTTATTCTTTGAGGAAAAAAGTTTAATATTCTTCAACCAATTTAAAAATCAAATTTAAACTAAGTTTATGGTGACTTCCAAGCTCTTCTATATAAGACATACCTTGGTTTTCTGATTTATTTATATATTGTATTTTCCATTGTAGGTAGCGCAGCCAAGAGTACCGCAGAATATTTCTACATCGTTATCATAACTGCACTGTTGCTATGCAGTCTGAGATAACATCAATGAACTCGCAATACATTTTATGCATATGACTGTATCGGGATGAAGGGAGGAAATCGTTTGTAAAATTTTAAAATTATTAAATGGGATAAAACTGGAAAGAGAAATCTTTTGTTGAAATAAATACCAAACGTATGTTATTCGTGTAAATAGGATAAAGAAAAGATCTAGAAGAATTATATCTACGTGTACGCAACCTACTCATTCCGTGGGTAGATTTGTAACCCGATAAATAACATGTATTATTATGTAATAGATCGACAAGATGTCGCGCCAAAATATCGACGACTTATTTGAATATTGTATCGTCTTTTCTATCCTCTGATAATGATTTTGATACCTCCTCTGTAACATTGTGTTCATCACAATGTGTCCTGTCATGGTTATAGGTAAATGCTGTTATTGTTCATAAATGACATTTTATTTCAATGAAATATGAATAAATAATTCAATTTCGTTAATCTTTAGTACTGATCCAAACCTCCTTTGTCCATCTTATTTCAACAACAGGTATTTAGTATTTTAATTAATAAATAGTTTATTAATAAATTATTATTTTAATCTTATGTAAAATTGTTAGTAAAAAAAAAATACTTAGTGAGAAATTTTTTATTTAATATATATATATATATATATATATATATATATATATATATATATATGTATATTAGTACTTTGAATAAGTTCTTGCTGTTTGTTCGTGAAAATTAATGTTTATTTATTTATAAAAAAACACTCCTAATGATTCTGCAGGTTCAGTTAGCGTCTAACATGAGTCTTCATGAAGTAATGCCTCCAATTCTTCGTCTTCAAACTTTTTCGGTGCGCCAGAGCGTTCTTTATCTTCAAAATCATTATTTTTGAAGCGTCTAAACCAATCTCTGCATGTTGTTTCCGACAGAGCATGGTCGCCGTAAGTCTCAACAAGAATTCTGTGTGCTTCAGCTGCAGATTTTTTTTGAATAAAGTAGTGCAGTAAAATTCCCCGCAAATATTCTTTTTTTGGCACGAAACTCGACGTGTTTAACACTATGAAAAAAAAGTTGTTTACACTTCAGCGCAATGACATACACTAAATTTCAAGCTTGCTTATAGTACTTCCCTATAGATGCGTTACCATCTTAAACTACACGTACGCAGTTCTGGTAACATCATCTGTTGGAAAACAGCGAGAATTTATTCAAGGTTCTAATACATGTATTTCTGTACAAAACTCTATTGTGTATTGATTTATCGAATAGACGAATAAACGAAATCCGACAGGGTGATATCACAAAACGTATATATCTTGATTGTACTTAATAAAATTATCTTATTGCTATTATACATATGAAATCAATTGCATTTGTATGTGGTGTCTTAAAATTATTGGATTTAATCAAAATTTCTAATAGATGCAAACGAATTCATGACAAAATATGAGATAAAGTTAATTTGAAAATTTATTGTTTTCCACGTGCAGCCAGATCCCAGGTTGATGGTTGAATTTTCGCTTCTATTAAATCCATCGTCGTTTCTCTCAATTTGGTCCTTTCAATTCCAACTTGCTGTATTTTTTCCATCTGTTCAGTAACATACTCGACTTTCCTTTTGAAGTAGTCTTTTGCATCCTCAATGTTCTTTTCAGCATAATACCCAGTGCCAATATCAATAATCACATTATTCGTGTCTGCCAGTTCTCCAGTCACGTACATAGAACTTGTCAGAGGCACTAATATTTTACTGCCTGTAACACAAAGCATGCATAAAGAATGATTAATTACAATTATTCAGATCATTGATGTTGCATTCAAGAAGGTGTTATGTTGCTTATTTCTTCAATATAAATTTATACTGGAATTTATATAAGATTTATAAATTGAAAAAGATTATATCTATAAATAATAAAGAATAGCTACACTGATAGAAATATTTTACTGAAATTGATAAATAGTGAAATGAAAGTTATGGAAAAATTATTAAATATATAAATAATTCTTTTTTTTTAATTTAATGTAATACTGTGAAATATAAGAAAAGCTGATTGTTGAAAAGTAACAAAAAAATTATGAAATATTAGACATTATGAAATTAACTGACTTTAACTTGTGTTAAAGAAATATCAATTTTTCATTAAATTTTTAATAATAATAAAATGATAATAAAATAGGGTCAATTGAGAGATTTTCAATATTTTATTATATCTTCAGTAAAATATTTCTACCAAGATAAAAAAAGGAGTAAAAGTCAAATTATAACAGAAAATTATCTCTGGCCATGTGATTCCGCTTTCAAAGCCATAAACTTGCATTTATTATGCTGCCAGTGGTATCGCGTCTCCTAACCTCAACCAATAAGGGACTTCCTCAAGAAGTTATGTTTTGGAAAAAGAAGTCTCACCCTCGGTGTCTGGTGTAATTTTCTCGAGGCAAGAGCCGGATTCCTGAAATCTGCTCTGCGCGATCTTCAACGTGTGCAAAGAGTCCTGAAATACGCCGAGCTCTTGATCCAGTTGCTGCTTGAACATTGTCAGCTGTTGGAGGTTCAAGTTCGGCAGGGTTGCCAGGCTGATCACCTGCGATTGCGGCGAGGACTTGGCGGAGGCTTCTTGCGACATCCTGTTGCGCGGAATTCTCGACGAGACGAGATGTTATTCTTGAAATATATTACGTCAATCCTCTTGTCGATTTGTGCCGTACCGCGTTCACCGATATCCAATAACACCAAATACGGACAACGGCAGTGCACTGAACATTGATTGAGCGCGCATCCTCTAGACCCCTCAGCTTCTTGAAACGAACACCGAGCGGCGCCACGGTGCAAACTTGACGAGTCTGTCATCTCGCGGTGTGGCAGACATTATCTGGCAATGCAACATGAGCTTTTGCAAATTTTTCAGTATTGTATTCAAATATGAGACCAGAGAGAAGAATGAGAGACGCCATGGTCCGCTTTTAGGTGATCCCTGAAAGCGATACGCCTTCTGTGGACATAAAAAACGTGGACATGACCTACGAAGCCAATGTCCACGAATGTTCTCAGTGGGTACATAAAGTGTGAACAATTTCTGGTTGTGTTCTGTGCTATGTACATGAAATGCTGATTCGAATTCTGTAACACACAAGCCTTTATGCATATATTTGTATATATAGTGTACATAACACGGAATCTCATTCTTCTCTCTGCTAATATACTTGCCTGGTATCGAAGGGATTTTTGGACAAACACGTTAATTTAATATGTTTTGCCAATCTCGAGTAACTTATTTCCTTTTATAAAACTACTCCGTTTTTATCGAAAATCTCAATTAGACTAGACTATTTTTTAAGTTGTAAGTAAAGTAATATTTTTTCTTTAGATTTGAATTGAAAGCGAAAGAGAAAGAGAGAAATAAATTATCTAATAAAAAATTAATTATCTTATAGAAGCCCTCCACCACCCCAGCCGATTCCAACTGGCGGTCCTCTTTTCTTTGGATAAAAAATTTTTAATATTTTTTATCCTTTAAACTTTACTATTTTTTATTATAATATATGTCTGGTTTTTTGGGGATGGAAATAATGTAATTTTTCGCGCTCCCCTTATAAATTATTAATGTTAATAATATACCATACATGTTTGTTGTCGAGTTCAAATTTCGTGCTATATCGAAGCGTGGTGGACTGAACACATGCACGCGTGACGCATTCTCATTTTGTCGGTGTGACAGGTTTCCTAATCCTCTTATACTGTCAACTTTAACTGCAAATATCTCGCTTCGTAGAACTGAGCGACACTTTTTTCGGCCAGATTCTTTCGTTTTGAAAAACGCGTCGAATAAGTTTATTTTCATCGATTCTGAGGTGAGGCTGCTAAACTGAATAATTACCTTATATTGTTTATATTGATGATGACATTACACGTAAGAATAAAAATAGAAATTACGATGTTACCGTCACTCATCGTTACGTTTATTAATGTTTGGCAATTATTTTATATTGTATAATGTTTGATGTCGATGGATGGGATATTGAAATGATGACAATTACTGACATTTATGTTTATTTAAAGTACTTTAAATTAGTTTTGCAGAATTGGAAACCCTTTTACACAGTTAAAGTGTGTACATGAATAAACTGCAAAGTCAATTGAAGGACAAGATAAGAACAAAAATAAATTAAAAAATTTTATTTGATAATGCATCTTTTTTAAATATTGATTTGAACGAATGTAGTTAACGGAATTCAAAATTTTGGTAAGTTATCGACATTTTTAGTTCCGTTTAGATAAGGGAGTTTTCCTGTTGGAGTTTGACTTCAGCATCCTGCGATTTACCCTGCACGGTTGACTCAAATAACTTGCGTTATAAACGATATCAACGATGTGCAGGTTTATCATTAATAGATACGGTAGTGTTTATTACAAATAATTTATTTTACGAATTTGTCATATTTTATTTGAAAAAATACTTTAGAAAAAAGAATTATAATGTAAAATCTGTTTTTTTCTTCGAATCTTCAAAATATTTAATGGAGAAATCAATATCTTCATCTCCAAGTAATATTTCTCTTTTATCACAAGAAACTGAGCAGCTGAGTTTCTACACAGAAACATAATTAGATAAACCTGAAATGTGATTAATCCATTAGCTATTTTTGCACGTTTATAACTGAAGTTAATTTAATTGTCGACGTTTTTATCTCCTTGTGAGAACTATAAATTTTAAACTTGACAAATAATTAAAAGTTTATTTATTTTTAAGTAATTTTTTTTTCTCATTTTATTCTCTAACTTTTTTCTAGGTAAAAAATGATTACTTACTTACATAAATGAGAAAAATTTTTTCTGGTGCGCGAATTCATAATTACTTTTATAATTATATCTAGAAAATATAGTTTTTTATATAACCGCTATAATGTATGAGTAATATAATTGTATAATTGTTGAGATTTATATAGCGAATGATAAGTAAACGCAGATTGCAAATATAAGATGATTTAACTGCAATTTTTTATGAATTATGACATGCAAGGATTTACACTTGCTTAATAAGAAAAATAAAGACATTATGAAAAAATGTATTTTGGAGTTTATTCATAACGATTCATTTATGTTACATTCTGTTTTGAATAGATATTTCACAAAAAAATACTTCAAAGGACATTTGCGTTTTTAATGCAAAGATAAATTTAAATCTGTTTAAGCTAAATTTTGAAGATGAATATTTAGTTGCAAAGCTGTTATATATATATTAAATCTTTTTATTTTTTTCAATTATTATATTAATAGATATGATTAAACATGATAGGGAAAGATAGGTAATCTTTTATAGTGAAAAATTATCTGCACTCAATGAAACTACGGATAAAATCGAAAATGAATAGAATATAATTAGCGCATTGTCGCTAAGAAAATAAATTCTTTTTTAAAGTTACATTTATACTATCGACTGTTGTTTGTAAAATTACCAGCGCTGACATCCAGTCACTTACATAAGTTTTTTTCTTTCAACAAGTCACTAAAATGTCACTATCTTTCAAAATAGATTGTTATATCACCTTTTTTTTCCTGACATGAAATTTGTAAAACATAAACGTTTCTCATATGCACCTTTGTCTCGTTTGATTGTTACTTATTATATTTACGGCACTCATTGTTGCACTGGCTATTGATCCGGTGTCTCGGTACTTGCGATTACTTTGCATCGTGAATTGAATGCTAAATAAATGGCTGATATAAAATTTACACATTTTATGTTGAACAACGTAATATTTTTTAAAATTTTATTTATTTTTTTATCATTTAATAAATATGTTTATTTTTTTGTTTTATTTAAATAATAATTTAGAGAGAGAAAGAGAGAGACTTTAATTTTTTGTTTGATTATGGAATAGTATTTTATTATTTAATAAAATAAAATACTATTTATATTTTTTTTAATAGATATTTATAAGATATTTTTTTAATGTAATATAATTACAGAGGTATATTTATATTTTATCATCCAAGCCTCTATTCTTTCTTTATTATAAACTTTCAAATTATGATGTATGAAAATAATTTGCTATTTATTAGGCTATCGTAAGATAGATCCGAGAAAATACAAGAGTAAATGTTTTTTTGTTTAAATAATCTTAATTACTCTGAAAATGTGATAAATTTTTATGCCTAAAAGGTTACTTTTTGTCACTTTTTCCTGGCAAAAAGCAGTCACTATTTTACTTTTTTTTTTAGTCTAATGACTAAATGGCAGAGCTGGAAATTACAAAAAGAAAGAAATGAAAAAATTACTATTATATATACACATTATTTATGCAGAATTAAATTTTAATGGGCAATTTTTTATTATTGTAGTTATTATTATAGTTATTTTATTTTCTAAAAAGGCATTTCTATAAAAAGGCATTTTCTATCAAGTCGACACATACATTAAAATTTTTTTTCTACGATGTTAATTAATCATCACGATATTTCTTGTACTTATTTTGCAAGTAACTATTATCACGTGTTTTGATTGTTTGTATGTTAAGTAGATTAATATGTATATATTAATAATAATATATATAAATAATAATATAAGCTGACGAGGAGAGAGGGAAGAAATAATTTGATCTTTCTATTTCTCGATAAGTTTGATAGTTCATTAAACTTATATAGATAGTTATCAAAGAAGAAAGATCGTAACGCCCGCGCGCGCGTATGTGTGCGTGAGTATATACTTCTAGTAATTAATAAATTGCAATATATTGTGCTGTAAATGAACAACGATAAATAGTGTATCTTTAATAATATTTTAGTAGTTATTTCTAGTATTTTTTTTACAAGTGAATATTTTTCTCTTCACGTTTTATATAATCTTTATTCTATACTAATCTTATCATCCGTGAAATACCTGCAAACGCATAGCAAAAGCATAATAGAAGAATTCCTGACTTATTCTTGAAATAGAATTCTAAAGAATAAGGACCCAGTTTTATAGAGTCTAAAATATAATCGCAAATACATAATATCCGTTTTATAATATATTCTGTTGTATTTAATTTAAAACACATAATAACATGCATACGAAATAATACATAATCATGGAATAATAGTCGATTATATTTGTTGAATAACCAACAATGCAATACTGCTTTTGTAATGCATTTTAATGCTTTATAAGCTTTATGTATTAAGCACATCTTATACAGCGTCATTTTGACAAGCTCCATTTTCCCCTCGTACAATAGTAATGAATGTCAGAAGATTCAAGATCTCTCATTTGATGCAGTAAGATTGTATGACGTCTTGAAGATAAAATAGCAGTATTATATGCATTACTTAATGAATCTGAAGCAAAATTAATATTTATACATTGCTGCTTCATTTATTTTACAATCTGCATTTTATCTCTTTTGTTATCTTAAATTTACTTATAATAAAATATAAATTTACACAAAAATAAAATGCAAAATAAGTCGCTGCAACAATCGATTCGAAGAAACAAAACATTAAATTAAAATCTTCATGAAATTGGGGATTATTTACGTTTGGGAAACAATTGTAACGATATACATATTTGCATATCAATAAATACAATAATATTCTTTTTCTATAAATAATTAATTCACTTTTATATTAATTTTTTATATTAATTTTAATAGTAATAACAATACTATGCAAATAATTTATAAAAACGTAAGTTCGCAACGATCAATAAGATAAAATATCATCGATTGTCATGTACTTTCAAGAAAGCAAAAAGGTACTATACAGAACAAAGATATGTTACATACACTGGACAAAGCATCCCAAGATCGAACGTGAATAGAGTGCATCGAGCTTTTGAAATTCCTGCATAAAGAATCAATAATGCGATAGCAAACATGTATGCACAAAAAACCTGCACGGGCATTTGCATCGGTGGTTCAGTTCAAACCTGCACGAGCATTCAGTCTAAAGCTGATGTTAGACGATCTATATTTCCGTCAGATTTAAGGACAGAATTTTACAAATAATTTTATGCCAGATATTTTTTGATATATATGTATTTTAATATTGTTTGATATTGTTTGTTACATGTATGTATATCTGATTTTTTAATATGATATTGCACACTGTGTAAAAGTATAAGTAAACTTCTATTGTGTAAAATGAAATAAATTATAAACTATCTAAAGTGGACTTGAGTTTTGTCACAAAATCTATGCAATAAAGATTAATTATGTTTTAATTAACAGGTATCTAATTTATCAAGTTCTGATGTTTTGAACATCGCAACATCTCATGTCTACACATTCTTTAATATGAATTTTAAAAAATTATTTTAAAATTTTTTGAAGTATTAATAAGTCTTTATATAAACATTAATATATAAACATTATTATTTTATTTTTGTAATAGTATTTATTACATCATTATATTGATCTCCTTCATTAATCGTTATTAATGAATATCTCTTTATTCTTTATTCTTATTTCAAGTATTATTTTAATACAAAAATGTAATATATTATCGTATTATTATATTATTTTTTTACAAATTTTTACTGTGAAAGATTTTATTAATCTTTTTTTAAATATTGGTGTAATATTGATGATTTATTTTTAATTTATATTTGCTAATGGAGTGAGTAGAAGCAAATTGATATGTACAGAGTGACGCTGAATGTTTCAATCAAGATATTTTTTAGAAGCTCTACCGTCAATAATCGAAAAAGCATTTTTTGTAAATTTAAATCTGGGTGTTTAAAAATCTTTAATATTAATAAAAATATTTTAACTTTATTTGAAAGGTAATTTAATTTCCTATAATTTTTATTTTGATATTTTTCGTTAAAAAACGCATACTTTCACAAATACTTAAAATATTAAAAATATATATTTTGGAAATATGTATTAAAAATACATGATTTTAAAAGTTTTTTTGAGCATTAATTTTTTAAAGAAGTATTTTTCGACTCTTGTTTATAAAGGAATTTTTTATTCAGAATTAAATTTTCTATCAGATCACAAAATAGGAATTTTTAGCGGCATCTGTGTAACATTATATATATATATATATACCCTTTTTTATTAATTATTATTCAAAGGAAAGGGCAATAACTGACGTCAAACTGGCACAAATGATATATTAATTAACGTTTATTACTACGTTTCGACCTTTGGTTTAGGTCCTCTTCAGGTATATATGATAAGCTGTCCGGTAAACATAAATGCAAAAATTATAACATTGATTTCGACATCAATCGGTTGAGATTTAGATAGACATGAAAGGCGTCTGTTGTTAGTGACAGCGAAAAAAGGACTGTCACTAACAACAGACGCCTTTCATGTCTATCTAAATCTCAACCGATTTATGTCGAAATCAATGTTATAATTTTTGTATTTATGTTTACCGGACTGCTTATCATGTACCTGAAGAGGATCTAAACCAAAGGTCGAAACATAATAATAAACGTTAATTAATATGTCATTTGTGCCAGTTTGACGTCAGTTAGTGCCCTTTTCTTTGAATTTCTTATCACTGGCAAGGAGAAGATTCTTGTATTGATTGATTATTATATTAAATCTTTTATATGATTTTATTCAAATACATTTTTAAAATTCTAATATTCGGTATTTTTTACAATTTTATATAACATAAAATATTTTAGTAATATATCATTATTAGCAAATTTTATCTAATTAACTTGTATTTAACAAAGAAAAACAGATCATAAGTTCAACCTAGGAAAGTAATGCATAACTTGTCTTAATACACGAATTTTCAAATATTGTGTTAAAATATCATGATTTTATAAATTAAAATATTAATTGTACATGTTTTAATATTTTGTATACATAAAGCTTGAATTTTGAAAATTGGTATTATTTAATGTATTTTTAATGTATTTAATGTATTTTTCCATATATTCAAATCTCGCAAGTATTGGCAAAGTTAAGTGCTTTTCTATAGAAATATTAGGTATTAAATCCTTTATTTATTGAAACTCTCAAGTTATGAAGAAGCTTTCATGGAAACAATATCACTTTATCAATCTCGTAAGGATTAAAAGTATTTACAGAGAATGAGATAGATAACTTTATTATTTTTAATTTTCTATTTGTTTGATTTTCAAATAGAATATAACTTTAATGCAATCGTGTCATATAATCACTTTAGTGCAAGTCATATAATCCATTTTAATTAAATTTTGTTTGTTTGAAATCGTTAAGTTACTTTGTTACAATTTAATGAAGATCACATTGAAATGTGAACATTTATGAAATATTTTTTAGTATATAATATACATATTCCGAAAGGTGTATATTATTAAGTTAATTACACAAAATAAAACACGGGCGCGATATATATATGTACAGGGTGCGGCAAAATAACCTCCCTATTTTTAAATGCTAATAAAAAATACAGTTTTTTCCAAAAAACAAATTTATTTATTTTAACTTGTTCTATTACATGGGAGTTTTTTTTCTACTTTGTTTTAAAAAGAATATCAGATAAGTGATGGCCATGGTTATCAATACACTGTTGCAACCGAATTCTGAAATTGTCATGGACTCTTTCGAGCATGGCTTGAGGTATGCGCTGAACTTCCTCGCGTATTGCTTGCTTCAGATCTTGCAGGTTCGTGGGGCGATGTTTGAACACCTCGGCCTTTAAGTAACCCCACAGAAAATAGTCGCATGGGGCAGAGGGCTTTCGAGAATGTGTGGTTCCAGCAGGACGGTGCCACAGCCCATACTGCCCGAATAGCAATAAACATTTTGAGGCAAATGTTTCCTGGCCGATTGATTTCTCGGGGAGGGGACATTGTATGGCCAGCACGATCACCCGATTTAACCCCATGCGACTATTTTCTGTGGGGTTACTTAAAGGCCGAGGTGTTCAAACATCGCCCCACGAACCTGCAAGATCTGAAGCAAGCAATACGCGAGGAAGTTCAGCGCATACCTCAAGCCATGCTCGAAAGAGTCCATGACAATTTCAGAATTCGGTTGCAACAGTGTATTGATAACCATGGCCATCACTTATCTGATATTCTTTTTAAAACAAAGTAGAAAAAAAACTCCCATGTAATAGAACAAGTTAAAATAAATAAATTTGTTTTTTGGAAAAAACTGTATTTTTTATTAGCATTTAAAAATAGGGAGGTTATTTTGCCGCACCCTGTATATAGATGTATGTAAGTTTGCAGTTTCTTCTATGAAGAATTCACACTTAAATAATATTATATAATATATTATACTATTTCTGATAAGTAAAATGTGATAGACTAAGATATTAATCAGCATGTATACAAAATTATCGACAATATAACATGTAATACTGCATGTAATATTTAAGCGAGTACCACATATTCAGATTGCAAATTAATTAAATTGAAATCCAACAGTTTAACGTGAATATATATTAAATTTATTGTAATGAAATGTCACGCTTTGAAAGTGCTAATGCATGAATGATGTAACCCTTTAGCGCTTTTGTTGTTCAATGGCTTAAACAATGATTTAAAACATTTCCTTTTTTGGAAAAGTAAAGCAATCGTTATTTTGAAACTAAAAGCTATAGGAAACTGCAGTTAATTGTAGCTGAAAGTTTTTCTCTCCTTTATTAATTTTTTATTGCGTTTTTATTCTGTATTAGCTGTAATTATTAACTCAATCATATACTTACTATAGAGAACACTTACACATATGTTATTCTTTCAGATTTTTTCCACAAAATATGAATATTTAAAAGCCATTTTTAAATTTCAAGCATTGTACATTTTAAAATATTGAAACGTTTTTGAGTTACATTTAACTGATAGACTAAGCTTCTTTGCTTTCTCTTTCTAATGTTTTTAATTATTTTAACTATTATTTTCTTTAAAGAAATTATTTTCTGTCAGATTTTAAATAATTATTTCAAAGTTTTAATAAAATTTGTTTCCTGGTTGTTTTGTAAAATCCAAAATATGTACCGTATTAGACTTTTTTCTATATACTTTTACTATAAATTTTTATATATTTACATTATAATTAATAATCATAAAAATAGAAAAACATACACAAAAGAATTTTTGGTCACGTGTTATTTTGTTTGCGACCTTCTAATAAAAAAAGTAGTAAAGTCGAAAGGTCAAGGGATATTCAAGGGATTATGCCCTTTCGTACTATTACGGACATTTCTCTGAGATTCTAAAAATATATTAAAGAAATAGACCGCGAGTCCAAGAGAAATCCATAAATACCATTCATAAATATTATCAAAATCCCAATTAAAGAACTATATCACGTTTAACTCTTTTTTACTTTATTAGTTACTGTCTTTTTTTAAAGTGTCATAGTAAAGTAACGCTATTTAAAATTCTCTTTTTTTCTTCTCTTTTCTGCATATATTTTTAGTTGTCTAAGATAAAATCTTCTTCTTTGAGATAAAATATTTAAAATATTGTACGTTTCTTGTACGTTTCTGTACTTTTCATCAATGTAATTGTTGTTTAGAATATTTAAAAAATATTACTTCTAAATTATAACAACTTTGGAAGGTGTTAAAGTTGGCGAATTAGTATGTCAAAAGTTTGTGTATATAGATATGATAAAAAAAAGTATACCATATATACTCGGAATACGCGAGCAAACTTTTGACATCTTGATTCGCTAACTTTAACAGCTCACTATTTAAAAGTTATCATAGCATCAGCATTTTACAATTAAAAGTTTCTTCTTTAAATGTTCTCCGAAATTTGCTATCACTCGTTAATAACCCACCATACGGCAACGTTGCGCCAGTTGGTATTTATGGATTTCTCTCTCGCGGTAAAATTGCAAGAGAATAACTTGAAATTATCAAAGATTGCAGGATTTATTTAGTAATTTTTTTTAAATATAATGTACTTATCGAAGTTTTATAAGTTCTAAAAATTATTAAAGACAGATTTGTGATAATTTTGGTCTTATTGTTAGTTTGATAATTGAACGCGTTAAGTTAATTTTCAGTTCGTGTTTGTGTAATCAAATTATTTATTTTACAAAGAGAATTTACATTTTCCTACTTGTTGTTAGAAAACTACATGAAACTTGTCTGGTTTTACTAGAATCAATTATGATCATGTATACATATATTTTAGTTTCACAAAGTAATTCAACGTGCTAATGGAATTTCACATATATATACATATATATATATATATATATATATATATATATATATGTGTGTATGTATATATACTGTATATGTGAAATTCCATTAGCACGTTGAATTACCTTGTGAAACTAAAATTTAAACTTTAACTAAAAGCCAAAGCATTTGGCCTAAAATTCCAATATTTAGGCTGAAACATGCAACTTGTTCTGTTTCTAACAAAATAAAAACATTCCAATATAAGGAAACAAAAGACAACTAGACTACTCTGATTTCTTCTTCTTTCAAGTCTAGTCTTGAAAGAAGAAGGTATTCCCGATAGAATATAAAGGATTCCTTACAGCCGTATATATGTCTACACACATACATATAAAAAATGTTTAAGTAATGGAAAAGAGAAAGTATTATAAAATTTTTACAATTGATATGCAACCTTTACTCCTAATGTTTCACTGATGAATCATACATAATGGACATGCAATTAGACGAGCTGCATTATAAGCTATTATAAGCTATAACCTGCATGTGGTTGTGAACCTAGGATCATAATTAATTGATCTGATCCCTCTTAGTGCTTGTAATTTTCTCAAAAATGCTCTAAAATTGTAATACTATATTGTATAAACATAGATCATTAGGAGAAAATTGATGAAAATTTTAAAAGATAAATACTCGATACGTATTACATAATTTCTTTTTTATATATAATTTAAAACTTAAAAATTTTATATACACATAATTTTTTTTAAATTACAGACAAAATGACTATATAATACTTATATTCAAAATATTAGACAAACTAAATGAAAATTTACTGTATTAAAACTTTTACATCATCACACAGTCAGAATACCGCAGCACTTTGGATGTAACGTCATATCTAAAAGTGGAGTTTACAAATTTATAGATTCTCTCATCTCTCTATTCTATGGTCAGTAACAAACTTTACTATGTGAAGCATATCCCAACAGACTCATTTTGGTCATTTATCTATGAAACTAATCTGTAATGCTAAATTATAAATTGTAACGCTTTGATAATAACTTACATACAACTTGATGTCTATCGCACAGAAATGTAGCTGTTAATCAATTTTAATAAACAAAAAGATAATGAGGTAACTAAAACAGTAAAAGTAGGGGCAACAGAAATTCAAAGTGTTTATCTAAAAATATTGTTCTCTTATAACGTTTTAAATATTTATATATTTCAAAACTTAATGCAAAAGCATCTTTGTCAACGAAATCGTGGTATGTTTTATTTCATTCGGTTTCATGCATAAATCTAAGTGTCATCGTCAGTACATACTCCGCTACATTCATCTTCTTCCAGGCTAAAAGTCGCACTTTAACATAAACGTCGAATTAGTACTTGACAGGAATCCAATTTTATCATGCATCTCATGTGTCTCGCAAAACTACATTAGCTTGTCTGTTTTTCTCGTCCAATGTGTACGTACGTACACGTAGATATAACCGGCAATAATTTCATTTGTCTGGTTTCCAGTCGACGTTTCATAAGGCCAAGGTGGAAGGTGGATGTGTGCAGACTAGTGATTTATTCGCAAGCGGATGTAGTAGCGAGGTGTGTTGTCTCTTCTCATTTGCGAAACTCAGTACAGTGTGGCCCTTTGGGCCATGTATTCGTGCTATATGGTTACGTATCATTAAGATTATGTAGACGACTTGTATATGCGTCCGTGTATAAGCGTAGGTGGACACGTGCGAGTTTGTCTCTCGCTCTCTCTCTCTTTCTCTCTCACTCTCAATATTGCTCATTCAAACTTTGCTACCCAATGGACCAACTGATGTGAGTGTGGAGACATATGTTGATGTAAATTCTCATTATAATTCTACCACAACTTATGAATAATAAAATATTTAACGTATAGAGTTTAAAGGATTAGCCATGCAGGATAGATTCTTAATACGTAAATAGAGTGATTTAACGATTATATCATGCATTTTTTCTTTTGTAACTGATATACAAATCTACAAATATTTTAATAAGAATGAAGGGTATTATATTAATTTTTGTGAATAAAATAAGACAAACGTGTGCTGTAAAAAATACATGTAAAAAAATATATGCGAGTTAAATGACAAATTGTTGTGACTTCAACCCGGAAGCCAAATCTAGTAGGTCATGTACATCATGAAAGTTTCAAATATCAAAATACGTGTATAGATATAGCAATCGCGCGAATGTCTGAAATTAAATTTGCTTCTATAAAAAATAAACTAAATGAACAATGCGAACTGTACACTATAATTTTATACATGCCATATATGGCTGGACGGCGTTAACAAGACAATAATTTAATATATTGTATAAAACAAACGTTTCGTAATAAAGCAAAAGATTATGCATACGAGATACGTAGAATATGCCTTCAGTTTATATTTTTATTATAAAACAAAAGTATTTTTACTTTTATCTTCTACTTATCTCTTACTTTTATTTAGAGTAGAATTTACTTCAATTTATTTTTACGAATAATTTTATTATTGCATGTCCATATCGTATAATTAACTTTCTGTGAATAATGATATTACAAAGAGCACAACATAAACATACAGAAAATGTTATAAATAAGTAGTTTTAATAAAAAGTTTTAATTAATTATAAAATTTTCATGTCATAACAGACTAATTAGCGTGATATATGCGCGAATATGTTTAACAATTAATTAACATCACAAAATATCACAACGGTTCATTAAATAATATTTATTTATTATACACTGTTAAATTCACGGCATTATTTTTATCCGTGTCGCTATTACTAAGGTGCTCTTACTAAAGTGCAAAATCAAATTCTATTCAATTTGAATCATTTTTAATTATTTCTGGGTCACTGCTTTTACTTAAAGAAAACATCGCAGTCAAAATGATGTAATTTATTTCTGGAGTAGTAGAGATCACGACTAGGCAAAGAATAATTAAAAATGACTCAACTTAAGAATTTGACTTTGTAGCGACCTCAGTGGCGGTTGCACAGGTAATTAAAAATACAGCGAATTTAGCAGTATGAATTTAACAGTATAAATTGAAATCTTAATATAATAGTGTTATATTATAAATGATGAAATGCTGTGTTAGTGAAAACACTGCGTTAATTAAAGAACCCGCCGATCTTGAACTGATATCACCATTTTCTTTTCTCCGCAATATAATAGATCTTGACATCTCACAAACGTTTCCCGGCAACCCCAGAACAAGTAACTGGCGAATAGAAGCACAATAAGAGCTATTGTATTCGCTCTTATTGTGGAACGCCAAGTGCAAACGACAAACATAAAAGTAAATCGTTCAAAACACCCAGTGTGTATTTCGAATTAAGTTATCATTAAATAAGCATTTTACGGAAATAAAACATTTTATATACGTTTGAGGATTTTATCTCTTACTCTTTATTCTAACTAATAATTTTTTTTGCCAAACTTTACATTGTTATAAATATATCTTGCGTCTAATGATTTTTTTAGAAAGTAATATTCCTAATGGCGCATGATGCATTATGTTTTCAAATTTACACTGTACATCCGAGTGTTTTAATCTTGTACGGCTTTCGTGTTTTATTAAATTCTACATTGCACGTGTTTAAACATATTATAATTTTATATATAATTTTATCTAATTTTGTTTAGCACGACGATTTTTTACAACTACAATTATAATATATCATTTAGTATATGTAAATATGACAGACATCTATAACACTAATAAAAAAATGTGCATTAGAAGATCAGATTAATCAAAACATATAAACTTATGAAACAATGTGCTTTAATATTATTTCATCATTTATTGTTCTTATTTGATTTCGCACAACAAATTACTATAAGCTTTTATTTTTCTATTTAGGATTATCTTTGAAAGACATTGAGCATGAAGGTTGTTCATTTATTTTAAAATCTTTTTCCAAATGCGCCATAATGTAATGTAAACGCCATGCAGTTTTTTACATTAAATATCATTTTCGAATCTGACAGCATTTCGTACAGATGACAGACATTTTCATTCATTATGCATGTGAAAAAAAGAGGTGTGTCACCGAGAAATTAATTCCTTCCATCTAGCCTGTATGTATATATGTATGTTCCAGGATGCAATCATCACAATTCCGTGAATGCCATAACTTTCTATTAGTGACACACCATTCTTCATACTCACTCACGATGATCGTTTGGTTTGATAATTTCGTCGTAGCCTCGGCGATTGAAAGGAAATGGGAAATATCGACAGTGTTGTCGTTCGACATACTGTAGATCGAAAATGTGTTTATTTGTTGTGTATATATTTTGTTAAATAAATGTTTAGTATTAAGTTCTTTAACTTTCACCGACTATTCTTTATTGTAATTCTTATTGTCTAGAAAAAAATATCAACAAATTATGAAAAATGTATAACATTTTAATATTATATTTTTAAATTGTTAAATGTACAATTTTTTACAATTTGCTGTAAGGTTTTTAAAACTTATAACTCCAGCTTACTTCTTCCATATCTTAATTTTTTTTAAATTTAGGCTTTTTAAATTTAGACAGAATTGTTGGATGAAAAATCTTTTTATGTAAAACATAAACAATTCATGATCATAAGAATTATTCTAGAGCTTGGTAGTAATATAAAAAGAAATATTTTTTTATTTCTAATAAGTTAAGACTAATCATAGTAACGGAATCAGCATCAATATTTCTTATCCCTGCAGATTTGTTCTGCAAATTGTCACATTTTTAAATTTAGTGAGTAAAAAGACTTTGAAAAATTCTAAATTGTTTTAAATTTTTTTTAAAACAAATTTAAAAAATTTGGATCTCAAAAAAATAGAATAGTGATATAGAAACAGCAGTAAAGGTTTGAAGAAAGTATTATAAAATTTTTTATGATATGTATAAGAAATGTTACAAGATGCAAAAATGACAATATTTTCTTTGATTATCAGTAGAGATAATTATTTTTAATGTATCTGTAATTTTTTAAAATATGTATGTAATAAAATAAAAAATGTAATAAAGGTTAATGAAATAAAATTATAAAAAATAAAATAAATTCAAATACATAGAACTTAATGCATTCCTTGACATACTTAAAACCTTCTGCAATTGTAGGAAAATATAGAGCTGTAATATAGGAATAGCAATATTATGAGTTCCCGTTTTATCACCTTGGCCATGTTTGAATTTTACCGAAATATCCTGGAAACAGACTGGCGACACTAAAAACAAGAACCCTACTTAAACATTAAACTTTGAACATAACACTTTTAGTAATTTAGTAAAAATTACTCCAAGTCACTTAATTTGTTAAGAAAAACGAGCTGATTTCTTACCTTGTAAAAGATTTATGATGAGAAAAAAACAATCACTTTCACTCTTTTGTCTAATTAATTTGGTAGTAACAGGTTAGGTAGATAGAACGCTGTTATTTGTGGTGAGTTACTGCTAAATAGTTCTTGTGTCAAATTTTAATAGCAATTTCCATATTACTGTCTTCTGTATTACCACTACCTTCTCTAATAAAGGCTTCGTTGACTGATTATTAAATGCTAACGACAAGCTTTTTATAATTTGCGATTAAGATAAAAAAAATAAAATAAAATATAAATAAAAAATTTCTGAAATAAAGTTTGCGAAAAAGTTATAAATAATCGATACTCGATAAAAGTATATATTGTGTGTGTTCATATTGAGTTTTGGAACTATGGAACAACTTACCATACAATCTCCAGTTTGTGATATTAAAGTATATATTTTACATTGTATTATAAAAGAGACAGCCATGATATAAAAGTCTACATACAAGAAAAAGTTACACACAAGAAACTTGAAAGCGATCGATTTACAGCTTTTCAAAAATGGCTTTTAGAAAATCGCCGTTTTCATAGAGCTGCCAAATATGATGTAGACATTATATAAAAATGTAATATAAAGGAAGATGATGTACCATGTGAGATGATCTTAGGCAACACATATCTGAAAGATGTTGTCTTTGAGATGTCATAATATTCTCTGGGAGGTGTTATCACAATTCGTAGAACGTAAGCGTAATATTATACCGTGTAAAGATAATAACGACGCTTAAATTCTTGAAATAAAGATTTTGGGACAAAATTTTAATACTAAAATGCTTGGGCTATAATAATTTTTAAATTAGAAATATTGAAAGCGGATAAGGTAGTTTCAAGTCTTTCTATTGCTAGTGAATATTAATAAACAAATTTCAATTTTCATTGACCCGTCTGGCAAATTATCTGCGTGCGGCCAATTAGATTTGTTAGACATTGAAATGCAGTAAATCACCAACTTTAAAATTGATATCAATTTTAATGTTTTGGTCTTAAATTAGATAAAGAATTTATTGCGAAAAATATTAACTCAGCTAGGATTCGAATTCCCTAGAATTCCCTCATTCCGTGTGGGCGTCATACCAATTCGACCACCGAGGCATATGATAATATGCACGGAATAAGGGAATTTCAGGTTCAAATCCTGGTTGAGATATTATAATATTTTTCGCAATAAATTCTTTATCTAATTTAGGGGCAAAAAATTAAAATCAATATATCGATTTATAACCAACATTGGTGATTTACTGCATTTCAATGTCCGACAAATTTAGTTGGTAGCACGCAAATAATTATACCAGACGGGTCGATGAAAATTGAAATTCGGATAAGGTAGCTTAAAGTTCGGACGCTCAAATGTTGTATAACGCACAGTATTAAAAACATGAGAGATGATGACTGTCATTCCTCATGTTATCTTATCGAGATTACACAAAAAGAGTGAATTTGTTTCTATTAATATTGATATAACGCACAAATGTAAATAAAATTTGATTGAAAATATTATTATTTATTTACTTATACTTATAAATTTATTAATAAAAAGAAAAAACATTATATGTAATATGTAAAACACTGCCAAATAACATTTCTTTGCTTGAAATGTTCTCTGCTGCAAATTTGCTAGTTTCACATCTTACAGGTATTTGTACGATAAAGGTTACTACCATTGAAAATTAGTTGAAAATAAATTGTGTGTTGTTTATATGATTAATTTGTGTACATTTCTTTTAATAAATAAATTAGGACATGGATACACGAATAAAGAATATTGTGACACGATATTTGTTTATCTGCGAGATTTGTGTTATCTGCGAAAGTAATCAAAATGCACATGAAGCTTTGTGAAGATATGTAGAGCGATATCCGAATCGTAGAGTCTCGAAGCTGAGCATATTTCTTCATTTAATAAATAGAGCTCGAACCTCAGGATCTGTAATACAAATAAGAAAAAATTTCATTGGTCTATTTCTAAGCTCATAATGTAGAAAATGAAGAAAAAGTGCTGCATAATATAGAGGAAAATTCTTCAGCGAGTATTCGTGAAACTAGTTGTGTGTAAACTTGGGATGTCAAGAACAATAGTTCACAGAATATTTAAAAAAAATCAAGTGTGTATGTTTCATTATTCAGAAGTACAATTTGTTCCTCAAGAGTATGTACCGAAGATAAAATTTTGCAATAGATAAATATTGTAAGAAGAACAATAACCTGAAATATTATAAAAATGTAATATTTACCAATAAATGTTCATTTATTTGCAAGGATTTTTTCAATAACTACACAA
Organism: Crematogaster levior; assembly: GCA_901521435.1. Taxonomy (NCBI): domain Eukaryota; kingdom Metazoa; phylum Arthropoda; class Insecta; order Hymenoptera; family Formicidae; genus Crematogaster; species Crematogaster levior. The sequence goes on from CABEGB010000655.1 coordinate 55,252, forward strand.
TTATCACATCTGGTTACAAGACAATTCTTATGAATATATGGTTAATAATTTCCAACATAGATTTAAAATTAATAAATTCAAACTCTACTTTGCCAGTAAATATTAAACAATAATTTCGATTGCTTATCGACCCGTTTGGCAAATCATCTGCGTGCAAATCATCAACAGATTTGTCGCTTCTTTGGAATGCAGAAATCGCCAACTTTAAAATTGATATCGATTTTAATTTTTTGGCCCTAAATTAAATAAAGAATTTATTAAAATTAATAATTTATAGGCTGGTCTACATTAAATGACATAGTAAGATACTTTGTAAGATATTTTATTTTTTAAAAATTTTTAAAAATTTTTTTAATGAAATTCATAGAATAATAATGTCAATCTTATTTTATCTCAGATTGGACCATTTAAACTATCTGTCAGGAAATAGTAAAATCTATTTAAATTTCCTGGAAGATAATTCATCAATATTACTGGAAAAAGTATAAGAAGAAATATAATTTTTCTACATAATTTTCTACGCAGTGGCGTCCACAAATTCGTCCAGAAATAGAGATCTTAAGATTTTATTGAAATACGTAAGAGTAGATAGTACATAGAAGTAATTTATATTTATATTTATATACTAATATAATCTTCCCAACTTTAAGATTAAATAGAACAATTTTTGAATTAATTACGTACATTAATTACTTTAATTACGTAATACGTAAATATAAACCCTGTATCTGTTTAAATTGATCCCTACGGGCTTGCGTCTCTGAATATGAAAGAGCTTAAAACTGATCTATTTTTTAACGGTCATAATAACCATCTGTCCTATTATTATGCGACATTAATACCTGGATTTATGATACTTGAATAGTGAATAATTTCCTTCTGCTAAAATAATTAAAAATATGTAAAAAATTTTGCAAGTAAAAATATTACTGCTATGTGTGTAACTATGCAACTATTATTTTCATGGAAATGGTTTAGCCTTGCAAGATAAAATCTGTATGATGTTTGCATCAATATACGTATAGCTAACCATAAAAATAGCGAGTTATTATCTTAACTGTGACATTTGCATAGATAATGCACTGGTTCACGATCAATAAAAAAATAGGTTAAAGAACAAGCTGATATTAATCACGCTGTTACATCATGCAGAGACTTCAAAGACCATAATTATAGTTATTATAAATAAATAAAAATTTAAATATATAAACATTGATATAAATTGACGAATATTTTTATCATTCTATTTAACAGTTTATTTAAAATTCTTTAAACTTATTTTTTGTTTTTTCTCTTTCACACATACAAATATAATATACAATGAAGATTTAGTTCTTTTTTCTTCAAAGACAAATATATTTTCACTCGTAATAGATTAAAAATAAAACTGTAACTATAGGCCAAATCGAGCATTTTGCACGAGCAAAATCGATTTTTATGTTAAAGTTTTTAATACAAACAATTTTAATACAAACATTACAAAAATATTAAATGTTTAGCTTTAAATAGAAAAAACTTTAAATATCGAGATTTTTTTATTTGCATAGATAGATTTTCAAGTTGCGGGCGAAACTAATTTATTGTTTCGTTCATTTTTGTTATCTAATTCCTTTTACCGGCATTTATTTTAAACAATATTCTTAACACTTTTTACCATTTTTTACAATCAAAAACGAAAATTAAAATATTCTCCTGATACAAAATTCAAATGGCTGAGTGGTAAAAGAAAGGAATTTGTTGCAGAACATTAAAGATATTGGTTTTTCATATACAACAGACAGTAAAGGGATAATCACACATATGGAAACATGTGTAAGTAAGATATCGAATAATAAGATTTTTAATGTGGTTATTGAGTGAAACATCTTTAATCGAAATAATAATCCTTTGGCTAATATAAATAAAAAATGGTTTATTTTTTTATTTACTTGACATAAAAAGATATTCCTTTCAATGTTTTTAATTTATTACAAATTACGAATGACTGAATTGTTGTCTTCCGGTGTTAGAAAAAAGTTAGCGGTACACGAATTCATTAAAGAAGGGACTTCTAAGAAACACGTTATATACCAAACATTTGTCTGCAATGCAGTTATTCTTTATTTATATGAATTTATTTAAAAAAAAAAGATAAAAAAATAACAATAAAACAAAAAGACTCTAATATAAACAGATATAAACAAATAGAAGAGCAAATAAGAGTCAAGTGCGATAGTTAAAACGCAGCAGAACTCCCCAAATCCTCAACCGTCAAGTGGTAAGTCTCTCATCGGTACTAGCCATTGTAAGAAGAAAGAAAGAAAGAATAAAAGTAGAAAATCAATGTAAACTGTTGAATAAAAAAGAGATATTTTTAACTCATTAAGATTAAAATTGAGTTTGAGAAAAGAGAGACTCACCACAAAGAATCGAAGACCGAAGGACGAACACAATAGAAATATAAGTTCTTAGGTTTAGGAGTTATATCAAGATTGTCTTTGTTCTTCAGTTTTTTCTTTGTCTGTGGTGAGTCTCTCTTTTCCCAAACTTGATTTTAATTTTAATTAAAAATATCTCTTTTTCATTCAACAGTTTACATTAATTTTCTATCACCTTTTATTCTTTCTTTCTTTTTCCTCACAACGGCTACCAGTCACAATGGGTACGATAAGAAACTTAACATTTGAAAATTGAGGATTTGGGGCCTGGAATACATCTAAATAATGTTACACTAATGTTGATACAAAGAAAGTATCGAAACAGTTGGATCTGATCCCAATTATTTTTTCTATAAGGAGTTATGCTGCGTTTTAATTACCGTGCTTGCTCTTATGCTTTGCCCTTCTTCTATTTGTTTATAGAAAAAGAAATCCTAGATTCAGAAATTAATTTTCTATTAAGTTCAACATTTGAATTTAACAAAAACAATCCTAACATCATTTTTACACGTGTAGGGAACCTGTGAAAGGGAAATGTAACGATTCCTTTGGAGAAAGAGGTTTATATGAATAAAATAAACAAAAACAATCTATTAAATTTTCAGGTCATTGTCAATATTAGAATGTTACCACCAGAACTTTAATATCTTATTGGATAACGGATATCCGATCAATATGATTTTAAATCAAATTAACAGAAGAATCAAAAGTTTAATTTATTAAGAAATTCCTTAGACATAATAAGAACGATAATAACTCTGATATAAATAAAAAACAATTCGTAGTACCATACATAAAAAACATCACAAACGTAGCAAACAAAAATAAAATTTGATATAAATTTGCGACTCCATTGTCTGAATCATCGTCTTACTTGCTTTTATTAAAGCACATAAGGATAAGAACAAAAAAGAAAAAAACAATAACGTTGTTTATAAAATCTTGTGTAAAAATAGTGACGCATCGTATTGAGCAGACAAAGAGACTCGGTATTAAAATGGAAGAACATAAACCTAATATTGAACTTAACCCATCAAGACACTCAGTGATTACAGAGCATGTTCTTAATTTCAACATTATTCCACTTCTTCGATTGGAATAATGTTAAAATTCTTGACGCTGAACACAATTTTTATAAAAGGTTAATTTCCGAGATGATTCATATAAAAGAACGAAAAAAAATGGAACTAATTCCCAAAAGGACACTGAGTTACTTGATGGAGCATATCTTGAGATTTTATCTGAATTCGCTAAATAATTTGTTTGATTTTTTGTTTATTTATTCGCATTGTTGTTAGCCTTTTTTATAACGAGATAGTTATGTTCTTTAAGTTTTCATTTGTCAGTTTACTTCGAACCGCAATAACGACAAGATGTCTAATATTCTTTTAGTAAATTCTTAGTAAATTCTCTATAATTTATTTGATCTATTATTCATTACATGTTTTTTAAAGTGTTAGTCTTTCTTCATATTGAGTTTGATCGGTTTTTTATTTTTAAATTTTGCTCTATAGACATTCTAATTTAGAGAGAACTAACAATGATGTAATAAAGAAATTTTATAGACAAGAGTACATATTTTCGGTCATCAAATGATTTGACTCTTAAGTGGAATTTACATCAAATTCAGTTCTATGGAATCAATACGATTGAAGAATCACGATTTGATATAGCTTCTTGTTCCTTTCTTATACGCCATTTAAAGATATGTTTATATTATTTACTGGGTTTGTCATTTTTTGTGTTACTGATGAAGGCTTTGTATCTTAGATGAATTTATATTATAATTTGCGCAGCATTTGGTCTGAACATTTGAGTAAATACGATATTACAGTATATTTGCCGCTTCTGAAATAATAGTGGAGACCAGTAAGAGAAAATCAGGTTTAATTTAATGCGCGTTATTTCTTGCCGCGTTATAAATGAATAGAGTAAATATTCACTTCTAGAATATATAGAGCTATTGTACATTTGCATCTTGAATGCTTCTCCTTAAATTTTTCAAAACATACATTCTGTCGCATCTTCAATTTGATATGCAACCAATTAATAATTCAAATGCTTCCTGTACTTACATTGAGAGAAATGCATTGCAATGATAATTTTATTATTATACAATAGATAAGTTAAAAAATTGCACATTATTAAGTATTAATAATGTGTATAATAATAATAACTTAAATAAATTTTTATATGACATTTATGTAATAACATAAATACACTTAAATATTTTTGATTTTGTTAACCTTTTGTTTACTCAAAATTAAACAAAAGCAATAATAAAAATATTGTTTTATTAGAAAATTAGAAAGTTCTTTAAAGTTATATAAAATTCCTGAACATATTATTTTATTTTTATATCTTATACATTTTGAAAAAAAATAACACTAAATTCGCCACCAAAACTGTAAAATTTATAATAAGCTTTTAGGCACACTAATGAGACACTAATTTTACAGAATGATACAATACAAAATAATAATTTGAATGACAAGAACGAGATAATACGGATTTTGGCAAAATAATATTGTTTAGGAAATATTTGTTAGTCAAAATGTTTGTACTTAAGCAATTAAAAAATTTATTTAAAATCCATTATGAATACTAAACCAAACGTTATAAAAACATTTTTGCAAAATATTAATTGTATTTCAATATATAATATTTGAAATTATACGTGTGATAAATATAATACAAATTATCAAATAATATTTATGCTAAAAAATTAAATCTTATTAAAACAATGTTGATTGATAGGAACAAATCATTTATTTCTTAATATGTACAGAATTTTTTTATAATATAATGGTAATAGTTCCGTGAGAGGAATATTATCATGAATAAGTATACAATATATATATATATTTATATAATGCATTATTATATAAGTCTGAATATTAAATAACAAATCGAACTTTTTCTGTTACAATTCTGTCAGTCTCATTTACACGAGTAAGAAAATAATATCTTTTAAAAGGAGAAAATAGAATGTTATGCTTACTAACTTATTATTTGCCATTTAGCGATCATGTAACCGAAATTGCATTAGGTAATTGCTTGACAAAGTTCGTTGTAAAGCATAAATATTTGATAATATTATAACATTATCTGTAATGTTTTTATAATATATAATTGAAAACTAATGTATAATTAAACTAGAATTTATATTATAGCAACGTCCTCTTTAGTTTGGAGTCCCTCACACATTGTTCGAGTATTCATTCGAAAGGTGTGTACCTGGCTCTCGGCCACGCTTTGTCGCCATCTGACAGAAGTAGATTTAAAACGACCTGGAAACAAAGCAAAGTACATAAGTTTAAATATGTTTGCTCATTCATTCTTACTTGAAAACGTATTATATGGAAAATTCCTTTTCTTGCAAAATATAAATTGGAAAATTTAAATATTAATTCTGTATTGTTTTTATTATTAATTATTTTTTATGATCAAACAGATTAATTTGTAATGTTATTCACACGCCTTGTATATTTTTTAAACATAGTACGTATAATTGCAATGCTGGGAAAAAATTTTCCAATAGCGTACTCTTTGATTAATCTGAGCCGTAAATTACAATGATTGAAGTAGGAAATGACAAATTGAGACACAAATTGGTCTTAATTGACACAAATTCATGTCTGGTCGTTCTGTTTCAGCCCATTTCAAATTTGAAAACTTAAAAAAATCCTTTTTAAATCCTTTACAAATATAAAAAAATAATAAAATTCTATGTTATGTAACATAAATTAGGAATTAGAATATATATACAGAAGTAAATTATATTAATGTGTTATCCATAATTACTAATTAGCAAATATTAAATAATTTCATAATTAGGTGTGCATTACAAATGCATTATTCCGTTTATTCTTTGATTATATTGTCTTATATTACAAATGTATTGCAGGTAATTTATATCTGTATAAAATTACTTTTATATTTTAATTATTTTAAAAAAGATAAAAAAGCGTTAAATGTCCACGTCCGTCAAAATAATTATTATTTTATTATAAATAAAATAATAAAATAGAATAATAAACAAACATGGTGTCTTACAATTATATTAACTATTTAATTATAATGTTATATAAATAGTTAATATAATTATAGATGTAAATTTATTGGATTTATTTAGATGTAAATAGTTATATATTGGATAAATAGTTCTATCTAATATATAGAGTTTTATCTAATATATAGAATTTTATCTAATATAGTTAGTTATTATATGTTAGAAGATAAATAGTTAAATAATAAGTAATAAGATTATAATGTTTGACTAAAAAAATTATTAAAATGTATTTTCTTAATATAAGCTCAATTATCTATTTTTATCTTCTCTTACGTTATTTAAGGTATTTCTTTCATTTTTATGTTGTTTAATGTATTATATTTACTCAGTGTTTTTTCCAATTTTTATGTTATTTAATGTATCTCTCAATAATTGTTGAATATATATTATTTATTTATTACGAGCACTTTGTAAAAATAGTAAATGTGTTTGGATAGGTAAAAGTGTGTTAGGCAGCAATTATTGCACCCCATGTCGGGGTGCATTAAGATGTTGGAGATGGATGATTATATGTGGATGAGTAAGGATGTAGTAAATAATGTGGGTGTATTGCGATTTTTGAGGTGGATGGTTCAGTAAATGGCGTGGATGAAGAAGAGTCTGGGGGTGTGTGTGTGTGTATGTGTGTATGTGTGTGTGTGGGTGTACGAGTAATGTCTTATAACTGAACACATTCCGTAAATCCAGACACCGGAACGATGACGTTTTCCAAACTGAAATTACCTCTATTTTTACATATATATTTAAAAAAATATCTTTTATAATAATATTCGATTTGATCGTAGAAAAAGAATAAAGACAAGACTTTTATTATATAATAGAACTCCAAAGCAATCGATTAAATTTATTCTAAAAATTTTATTTGCTTAGCTGATTTTTAGATATGATCATCGTGTCTCTACTCAGTTCGATGCTTCAAGTATACATGTATATATTTTATGTCTGTGCGTGCTGTGGTGGTGGGTTTAGTCCAAGTAGTACCTAAAACATATTTGTTTCCCCTGCTATTGACAAAGCGACTGCCCACTCTCCATTTCTATGCAAGCAGAGAGATTGTAGAAATGTTCAAGACAAGATGTTCTTAGTGGGTTTGTCCTTTTCCTACCGAGAAGTGACGACTGAGAGGCAATCGAATAAAAATCCGACGGTTTCTCTCTCCGTACGGTCAGATTTGAATCTGGATTTTTATAGAGAACAGCGCATTTCATTGCACTCTTTGTTACATTTATTTCATAATATATAATATTTTAGACTATTAAATTGAATTGATACATCTCTTTAGAAAACTAAACATATTGTTGCGCGTTTTATTTAGTTAAAAGAGACAACAGTGTCTCGCGAACCAATACAACAGCAAGGCACAGAGTGTATCTACACCTGAAGCATCTAGTTGAACGAAAGCACGTCATATATAAAAAACGACTAAATGTATGAAATTTTTAGTACGCTCAATCGATTGCTTGGAGTCCTATTATAATAAAAGTATCTCTATTTTTTTCTACTGAAAATTAGAGAATGTATTCTGTAACACTATAAGCTATGTACATAGCACATAGAGCAAGAGAAAAAATGAAGGACGAAAAGACGAAGGAAAAGTTACAGAGAGAGCTTATGAAGCGAAAATCTTCTTCAGTATACAGGGCTAAGAGAGATTTTTTAATATATATGTTAAAATTGGATAATTTTGGTTTAAGAAACGTCGTCATTGTCTTAGGGTTGTAAGGGTTTCCCTTCCGCTCCTTCTTCCCTCCTCTTCTTTCTCCTTCTTCCTTTTTCGTCTCTTCCTTCTCCTTCTTTTGCTTTTCCTTCTTTTCTCTCAACTTTTATATCTTTCTTATTTTGTACGTTATTCATATTTAATTGCAGGATCGTATCGTAAAAAGAATTTGGTATACTCATCAAACTCATTATCATTCACCTCCATTCTCATCATTCACATCATCTATTCTATACACCTTAATACATTCTGAATTACTTATGATACTACAAAATGCGTGATTATATCATAAAGATACTTTCTTTAAAGAGAGTAAAAAAAGCGCTAAATGTCAAAATAGCTATTATGCGAAACAATGTTGTTTTAATTTATTCTTGCTATAAAAATAGTGATATGAGACATTGTGCTAATTGAAAGTGAGTTTATAGGTATAATAAAATTTAATTTTTTTTATCATATTGTATATCTCATTGCGCTCCGGTCTTATGGAAATTAGACAGAATTCAAGAAAGGCATGCGTCAAGTACATCAGTTTTATAAATAAAAGATAAAAGAATGAAATTTTATATGTCCAAACTCATGTTCAAGTGCAATGTTTCATGTCGCTACTTTTGTAGTAAAAACAGATTAAAACAATATTGTTTTGCACAATAACCATTTTGATGGAGGTAAACACAGATTTGGCATTTTTTATTTACTTTTCTTTACTTTATTTTTAAGACGGTATTTTATATTTATTAAGGTATCTGTTATACTCTATCATTGTATATAAAGTCATAAAATTTTAGATTTTATAAGTGTACATAAATGTTTTATATACTATATAATATCAAATAATATCAAATAGTAAGTATTTATTTAACATTTATAATGTAAGAGGATATATGTATGACATGAAATAATATATTTATAATATGACATGTATTATAATTTTTGAGTTTGTTAATATAATAATATTTTATAATACTTACAATTATTATTACTAGACATGTAATATGTAAAATATTTTACTTCTTTTTGTAATATCCATAATTATATTATTTTAATTTATATTTTATTAAATATATTTTTGTATCTATAATATATTTGTTACATATACATTACGTTTCATTGAAAAAGATATCATATTCTATATATTTGCAAGAGACTTCTCTTTCAAATGTCAATTATTTTTTATATTAAATAAAAATATTAAACATTCATAATTGTGATATTTATTTGTAATTGTTATTGATAATTATTAATTAACTTTCTCTAACTTTTCATAAAATTAATTACATATAAAAATAAATATTTTCTTTGCTCTTATCTGAAACGTAATATCATTTCTGCATCTGGAAGAAAACGCAACTTGATTGATATCAAGAAGGATAAATAATTGATACCCGAGATTGTTTTGTTAAAAAATCGCGAAATATACCTCCTATAATATTATCTTATAATTTTCATCTTTTAAAGTAATAAAATGATTTTTAACAAGATTCACACAAAAAACATGTTAACATATAATAAAACTTAATAAAAATTATATAAAGATTGCATAAAGACTACAGATGGAGTAATTTATTTTTATTTTACTACTTATATGTGCATTGTAATAAATAATATCACAATTTACTTACTTCATGATTATAATAAAATGGTTGGATTTCCGAGTAAAAATTATTTTAGAAGCGGAAGAAAGATTGCTTTATAAATACATTTATAAGACACAGACTTTAGCATTGTATTAATATACTATTCTACTATATTCAAATATTACTCATCATATTGACATTTTTTCTCAAATAACTGTATTCTACTGTATAAAAAGATATGTTATTTGTTAGATTTTTTTTATTATCTTAAAAATAACGATCAATAAGAGCAAATTATAGAAAGTAATATAAAATTTGATTTGCATGCTTGTTCAAATATGATTGTTAAAAATATTATATAGTTGTTATTATTAAAACAATTGTAAGACTTTAATACAATTACATAATTTGATTAATACAATCGAACAATTTTCTCGATTTATCATCAATTTTCTCGATTTATCTCTCTCGTAATTACTTCAAGATATTGCTTTTTTTATAAAATGTTATAAATAATTTTATTTATAGTATTGAGCGTAATTTGATAAAAGTAAAGTTACGTGAAAACTTTATCATTAATCTAAATTATCAATAAACTTATCAATAAACAATTTGTACATAGCTTGCCGTAAACAACTAAGTAACAGTAATGCAATTAGTAACAAATCTCTGGAGTTCTAATCTATAATTTTTGTTACTCTCGCGTAACTTTTCTTTCTAGGTCTTTACTGATTGCACTAGCGCATTAACGTTTTGTACAAGCAAAAATACATGTGATAACATGTGGTCTTATACACACACACATATATATATATATATATATATATATATATATATATAGTATAAAATGATAGCAACATTATTGACCATCTGTGATAAGATATCGATAATATTATAAGTAATCGCAACGAAGAACAAAATGCATTTAATAATTTCTTATTTGATCGAGAGCTGTTCGTGCGATATATTTATTTAGAAACATACTGTAAAAATCGAATAGATTAATTGTCCGCAATATATGACCAATTTTGTCTACTAAGATTATTTTGTTTAAACGTGAAATCGAAATATTAAAAAAGTCAAATATTTATTCTTGAAAGTAAATTATATAAAGTTATGAGAAAACAGCAATACTAGTAATAAACGCAAATCAAATCTCTAGCAAAGGTAAGTGCGAATGTTTAAATATTCTTCAATTTTTGAAAGAGTGATATAAGTTTACCTGTAAGAAATTTTAGAAACGTTGAAAAAACATTTCAATCTTGTATGAGGTGTTTTTCTGTGGTAAATAATTAAGGTAAATTAATTCATCTATATGTGATATGAACATGAATATTGATACGGCGTAGTTAGTCAATTGCTAATTAAATACATATAAAAATTTACATATATTCATAAAACCCTACATATCTTTTTTATATAACTTAAAATATCAGAAAAGATTAAGATAACTAATTATCTTTCAGATGAGGATTTTACGAGAACATGTGTTACTTTGCGCCCTAATCACTTTACTCAGTGGAAACGTAGCAGATAAATCTCCCTTTCGCGATGGTAATTATATATTTTATATTTAATATTTTATAACAAGAACTATTAAAAAAGAATTAAAATGTTCTCTAAAATTGTAAAATATATAAAATTATACAAATAAGTACGTTTTTATTTTGTTTTAACTTTATATATATAAAATTTTATATTGTTGTAAAACTCAAGTAACAGAAAATTCATATTAAGTGTGTTCAATTTGCCAGTGTGAGATATTTATTGTACAATTTTTTTTAATTTTCTTAAATATCCACTTAGTGAATGTTTTGCGTAGTTTCAGTAAAATCAGTACTTAACTTAGATTAAAATTTATGTCTGAAAAGTGATTTTTAACTGGTTTGGAATAAATAATAATAAAGATTATAGCTAGCGAAATTGTCATACATGGTACATACAACTTTGCTATGATGTGACGAAATTGGATACAAAAATATCTTCAAACGTTTTTTGTTTATTGTAAGTTATATTCTACAAAAAGGATGTATGTAATAAAATATGAACAATTTATTTGTATATGTATACATATATGTATATTTTTCTCAAAAATAGATTTTAGTAGTTTTTACTTTAAATGTATCCTGAAAGTCTATAGAGATGATAGAGGTGAAAAAGGTTTTTTGCAAATAAAACTAGAAAAAACTGTGTATCATATTTCAAATTAAGCTAACAAAGTTGTATTTCCTAATACAACACGAGAGGAAAAAATTTTCCAATTTTGCTAGTGGCGAAATTGCAAGCAAAGCAGCACTACTCGTTTATGACAAACTAACCACAAAGTAATAAAACAAAAACTAAATAAACGAACTAAGTTTCAAATACAGCATAATGTGGTGTCTATAATGAGATTTTAATAAGACTTAGACTTTAAGCCGAAATTGACTAATCACAGTCAAAGTATGAGAAGAATAATCGACTGTGATCTCTCGAACATAGGTTCAATGACATATTAACATTAATAGTAAAGTTACTGGTTTATAAAATATAAAACATACTTATCGACTTTATAAAAAATAAGCTCGACTATTTTGTTTACAACAAAAATGTTACTGTTTATCACCACGTCGCATTTTGTGACTAACACACTGAAAACCGAAACTTTTTCTTTCTATCTTTGTATCTGTACAATGATGTCAGTTAACACGATTTTTATACTACTTTATAAATTCTTTAGGTAGTAAAATTGTTAAACACTGACGAATATTGAAACACCTATCTAACATTTATCATAAGAATTTGTATATATAACCTTCTGCATGCAACGCGCGCGCCCACACACACACACACACACACGCGCGCGCGCGCGCGCGCGTATCTATATATATTTTCAAATTGTTGCAATTATATTACTGATTACAAAATTATATAGTCAATTTTGTCAGTTTTACTACATTTTTAAAGAATTACTATTTTTTAAAGAAATTCTTTTTGTATATACAGGGTGTCCCGTGGTTTATGTGCGCGGAGATTGTTTACTACAAGCGCACCGTATCAACATATGTACCTATTCTGTAGAAAAAAATTGTCGAGAAGCGGTCGTAGCAAACGTAGCCGCCTGTAGTAAACAAATCTCCGCGCGCCTAGCAATCGCTGAGTGGTTCCATCTCGCCGCGCGCTTGCATTCGGCGGTAGGCCGTGCCAATATAACGAATTTCAATAATTAATAACTCGTTAACGATATTAAGAAAATTGCAAAGTGGTAGAGGACTTTTCGACTCAGTTAGTGTCTTCTATCTCCTTGTAAGCTATGGCACATAAACCGCGAGACACCCTGTATACATATACATTATGTATATATACATATACACAAAAAGAATTTCTTATATACAGTTTTTTTATATATATATATATATATATATAACTTTGAGACAATTTATATAACATGTTCTCCAGGTACACTTACGCAAAATGAAGATTTTTCATACAATAATGATTCCATCAGATTACCAACGGATATTAAACCCATTTTGTACGATATCATGTTGACTCCAAACTTAAAAGATAACTTTACATTTACGGGTGCTGTAAAAATTGAAGCTGTAATAGAGCGCGCAACTAATAATATTATACTACATGTGGGGAATATAAAAATCGAAACAGTGAATGTTATAACATACGAGCCAACTCCTAATTTTCGGACTTCATATAACAACATTACTGAAAAGTATACTATTACTCTCTCTAAGACCCTTGCAATGGGTAAGAATCTATTAATTAGTATCACATATAGTGGAACTTTATCCGACAACATGGTTGGATTTTATAGAAGTTCTTATTTCGAAAATGGACAAATTAAGTAAGTGATACATCAATATGCAATTTTTTCATGAAAAAAATGAGAAATATACCATAATCACCAGTCAATATCATGATAATTCCTAATATCAATTTTTGTTTAAAACCTATAAATAGATGGCTAGCTGCAACACAGTTTGAAACAACACATGCGAGAGATGCTTTTCCATGCTTCGATGAGCCGAGTTTTAAGGCAAAATTCAAAATCCGTATAGTAAGAGATAACAATTATAGGAGCCTCAGTAATATGCGATTGGAAAGGTCTGAACAGTAGGTGTCAACAAACTCTATAATTATGCTCGATATGCTTCTCAAATGACAAGCTTTTTTGCTTTAATGCATTCATAATATTATACATTTACTTTTAAGAAATAAAGGCAAAACCACGGATATCTTCGAGGAAAGCATCCCAATGTCTACATACTTAGTAGCCTTTGTTGTTTCGGAATTCAATTCTTCAACTCGGAATTCTTCTCTTGAAAAAGATGGATTTAAAGTATGGTCTAAACCATCGACTATCAATCAGGCTGAATATGCTTCGACGATTGGCACTGCAGCACTCAAATTGTTTGAGAATAAATTTAACGAAAGTTATAAGCTGAAAAAAATGGATATGGTGGCTATACCTGACTTCGCAGCCGGGGCTATGGAAAATTGGGGATTAGTGACATATCGCGAGAGTCGAATGCTGTACGACGAGAAAGAATCATCGACGATAGCGCAGCAGCGTGTAGCTTCCGTGATCGCTCACGAGCTCGCACACATGTGGTTCGGGAATTTGGTGACACCAGAATGGTGGAGCTACCTTTGGCTTAGCGAAGCGTTTGCTACATACTTTGAGTACTTCAGTACCGCAGAGGTAAAAATGATATTTAGGATTTTTATCATTATACAACTATCGTGTTTCCAAAGATTACAAACATATAATTTATAAAAAAATTAGATTTAAATATCAAGTTTGAGTAATTTTTCTTGCAATTTTAATTTTCCATGATTTATTTAATCATATATTATATTGACATTTTTAAAAATAACTGACGGATTTACTTAAATCCACAGCAACATTAATTCTTAATAAAAAATGTACATAAAAAATCTTATCTTAAAAAATTTTTTTCAATGTTTTTTTATATCTTCAAAAATTACATTAATAAATACTAAATCTCTTTTCTATTCTAACATTTTTATTTTGCATAGCTCGAGTCGAAATGGACCATGAAAGAACAATTCGTGGTGGAACAACATCATTCTGCATTAATCGCAGACGGTCTTGAATCTTCTCTTCCGATGACTCGAGACGTTTCTAGTGAATCACAAATCTCAGGAATAGCAGATACTATTACCTATAACAAAGGAGCTAGTATTGTCCGTATGATGAGCCTTCTGTTCGGAACTGATATTTTCGAAAATGCTTTACGCCTCTATATACAAAATAGGTAAATATTATAGTAAACAATAAATTAATTATATTAATTATATAATGCATTAATTGCTCAAGAATAGTCGATTTTAAGATGTAATGCTCTTTGCAAACAATATAATATATCAAATAATTTGTAAAAGCAACTAACTTATTATAATAATAAGTTAATACAATAAAGTAGAAACAGAAATTTGTATTATTTTAATTAAATATACTAAGTTTTTAATGTTATCTTTATATATTAATTTGATATCGTAATATGCAATTATTTTATGAAAGAAATATATTTATCATTACTTGATTATAAATATTAATTATGTTTATAAATATTGATTATATATACATATACTTGATTATAAATATATAAATAAAAGACATTTTCAATTAACTAATATTTTAATACAAAATCATGTATTTTTCTCTCGATATGACCAAGAATTTATACTACAAATACAATATATTTTTTAGTAAAGAGAAAGGATTGGGCTACCCTGATGCTTTATGGAAAGCTATACAATATCAAGTAGATAACGAATCATTAAATCCAAGTTTAAAAATTGATGTAAAAACAATAATGGATTCTTGGACTACAAAAGCCGGATACCCCGTTGTATCAATCTCCATTAATGACAAGAGTGTATTGAATATTACTCAAGAACGTTTTCTTCTGAGAAACTTAGATAAAACTCCTACAAATATCACTTGGTTTATCCCAATCACATTTGCTACACAAAGCAAACCAGATTTCAATAACACGATTCCAAAGTTTTGGCTGTCTACTAAGGAAATCACCGCAGATCTCAAAATTGACCCGAAAGAATGGGTTATATTCAACGTTCAATCATCGGGTTAGTATTAAACAGTATTTTTAGCCAGAATACAAAATAATTTAAAATCTATCAAAACTATATGTATATAATAATATAATAATGTAATATGTGTGAAAATAATACGTATTATTAGATTATTATCATGTTAACTATTGTTATTAATTAATAGGATAAATTATACTATATATTGATAATTTTATTACAGGCTTTTATCGTGTAAATTATGATAATCGCGGATGGCAAAATATTTTTAATATTTTAAAAACTGGAAACTTGAGCGAAATTCATGTACTAAATAGAGCCAGCATTGTAGACGATCTATTAAATCTGGCTAGAGCAGGATATCAAAATTATGATATGGTTCTGGAAGGATTGTTATATCTTAAAAGAGAATCAAATTACCTGCCCTTTAAAGCAGCATTTAATGGTTTGGAATATCTAAATAAGCGCTTTGCTGGATCTGCAGGATATATCTTATTCAGGGTTTGTTTTCGCTAATTAAATATAGAATACAATATTAAGAATAACACAAAAAAGCAGACATTATCTTATATCTCAAGTTCTGGACTATCCATATTGCCCGTTATAAATTTTTTTTATAAGCAATTTACAATTAATATTTTTTTTTTATAAAATTATTTAAAAATATGTATTTGAGTAATTAGAATTCCAAGATATTTATATGAATTCAAGTATATAAGAAAATAACAAATCTTTTATACATAATTTATTTTATATTTCTAGTATTATGTCTTGTCTGTAATTGGCGATATACACACCCAGTTAGGATATGAGGATCGCGCAAACGATGACGGATTAACAGTTCTCTTACGACGAGAGATAAATAATTGGCTCTGTAATTTTGACGTTGACGAATGTATAACGATTTACACAAATAAATTTAAACAGTGGAGAGCAAATGCTACTGTGCGGTAAGAATATACAAAGAATCTTTTATTTCTATTTGCAATCCACAGTGTAAATATTGTATATTATATGATTTACAAAAAGCAAATTAATATTCAAGTATGTCTTCTAGTATCTTTAGTATCTTTACAATATACATGTAAACATTTTACGTTTATTTATCTCATAAAATGTTGAAATATCTCTTTTATGTGTAATGACCGAGATATTTTAACTTAAAAATTTTAAAAATTGGTTTTTTTAAATAATTTTTTAAAAATATTTTTATTATGAGCGAATATTAGATTATTTATTATTCAATATATTATTTATTATTCAACAGTATTAAGCCGAATGAAAGAACTACAGCGTACTGCGTAGCTATAAGAACTGGAACTTCTGATGACTGGGAATTTTTATGGAAAGAATACTTTAATTCTAATTATGCGACCGATCAAACAGTGATTCTAAATGCTTTGGGATGCAGTCAGAATACCACCATCTTAGAAAAGTAAGACTTTGTAAACGATTATAAAAATAATGTTCAATATATGTACATATATATAGTGATAATTAAAAAAACAAATTATTTAGATTAATAATGGGTTATTAAAAAATTCGAATTTTTTAACAATTTTTGAGTTAATTTGGACTGTATAATTGTAGTTATAATTATAGAGGAAAATAGTGGTACAACATAATTATCATACAGGTATTGTATATGTACTAAATAATGTTCAAAAATTAATTACATATTATTATTTTTGTGCAGATATCTGAAATCTGCCATTACCAGTTATCAAGAAAGTCGAATTCGTAAACAGGACAGTACAACTGTATTCGCCGCTGTTTATAACTCTGGTCTGCTTGGCGCTGAATATATTCTTGATTTTGTTGAAAAATATTATAAAGAAATGGAAAAATAGTAAGTATCTTTATAACATAGTAATTATATGTAATATTTCAATATTAATTTGCAAAGAAAAATGTAATACACAATTATTATATATAATACACAACATTCGAATCACATTTATAAATAAATGCAAAATATTAATAATGTGCTAATACATATTAAACACATTACTTTTATATCCTCCATTTTCTTGACATTACTTTTGTATCTGCGTAAAATATATTTCTTTAAATTATGTTAAACACAAAATATTATTTAAGTAAATGATATTATCGGGTGCATACAAAAAGATTTTTGCTTTGATTTGACATCAAATGCTATTATTCCTTTTAGCTTTGGAGGACAGAGTACAATAGCTACAATCCTCGATGGAACGTCGCAGCGTCTCTCTACAAGCGAATTAGTAAACAAATTTGAAAGACTCATAAATAATCACAAAACGGACTTCGCAGCGATCCAAAAATCTCTGGAGTCATCTTTAAGAATCGCTAAGTACGAATTGGAATGGTACAAACACTCTTCAGCATCTATAGTTCAGTCGCTACAAGCATATAGCAAAGCCACATAGCTTACTTATTGACGAATAGAAGTCGAGATGTTATTTCCGTTACGCCTTATTTTGAGATTAGAAATTTTACCGATGTTGAAAAAAATTTTTTTTAATTAATGCATTTACTGTAATTTATTTCACATTAATGTTTCAACACAATAATTTTATTTTAAATCTTTAAGATTGTTCTTACAAAAGCGTCCATGCTCCAATTTAAAATCAAATTTGTTAAATTTTGTAAGTAGGTTTTTCTTTTAGATAAAAAGATATCATAGCGAGAAAAATTTTTTGCGACCCAAAAATTTAACAATTTTTCATATTTTCTGTATGTAACGTACCGCTTTGTAATGACTTGACATTAAAATTATTGATCTATGTAATATTTAAAAAATTTTAGTCATTCATTGTTTATTGAGAACTTATTAATAAAAAAAGTTTGAAGAACACAAGTTTCTGTACGAAGCGATCTACCTCTTACCTCCTCCCTCCTTAGGACGAAATTACTTTTATTAACGTACGGTTCTAATATTGTCAATATTACATAACCAATGATTTTGATAATATATGCTAAAGTTGAAGGTATTGTGATTAATATAGATATATAAAAAATATGAAAAATCGTTAAAAAGTTAAACTACACTTTTTAGTTGTCTTTAGAAGCCTTCAGATATACTTCCTTTCATGTAAAAAAGAAATCTATTTACAAAATTTGACAGAAATTGGTTAAAAAGCGCAAAGAAATATTTTTCCTATTACATAAAATTTTCTCATTTTCTGTTACAAAATTCTTACATTAAATGTGAAATGCTTGAATTGAAATGCGATGTACTTGAGAAAGCAAGAGAGAAAGTACTCTCTGTACTTTCAGTAAATATGTACTGGCAGGTGTAAACAAAATGTAAATTTAATTGGATGCTCTTTTCATAATGACTTTATAACTTACAAGAAGACAATTTTACATTGAGAATAATGATAAAATTAGGTTAAACAATATATTTTGCCTGAAATTTCACGGATAATTGATATAAAATATAGCGTGGTAACTTAAAACTCAACGTCATCTCTAAGGTTTTACAGTAACATTCTTTAACACACACACACATATGTGTATATATGTTGAAGAATGTTACCGTAAAACCTTAGAGATATACGTATATATATCGTATTATACGCTAAATAAAATATGTGAAATACTTGCTTACAAATATGTAAGAAACAGACCATATTTCGTTATATAACGAAAATGTTTCACGTACAAAAAAAGAAAAAATGGAAAATAAATGATATATATAAATCTTAGGGTAAATGCGTTTTTACTCTGTTTTATCAAAATAGTTTTAAAAATATGAGCATAGTTATTAAAACATTATTAAAGAGCGATAGACTTCTAGACATTTAAAACAATAAATTAATACATATAATTGTTATTAAATTCTATTTTGGGGACTAATTGTTGTTTGAACATATAACATTGAGTTTTAAAGACAAAAGTTTTTTGTTTTATTGTGTACAATATTTAAGCTATAAAATATTAAAAGTAATGTCCTTAGATATATTAAAATAAACGATTATTTTATGCAGAATTTTAATAGCGCAATTAAAATTCTAAAAATGATTTTTTTTCTTATAAGTATATGTGAATATGTTTTTTCCAAAATTAAATTATTCAATTTTATAACATAGAATTTATTATTTATTATTGTAAACGCAAGTTACTTTATCTGTTATTATAGTTTAAGAATTCCGTATAAGAAAAAAAATATATTCTTTAGATTCTAAAGTTCAAATGACGTGTGTATTATATTTTCAAAGGTGATTAAGCACAGTTGAAAGATGCAACTATTTATATCTTAGCTATTTTTACATCTGTAAAGTTCTATCCACATTAATAAATTAGCATTGGTGATACTGCTTCGTAAGGTACATGTGTAATAAACAAAAACTTTTTAGTATAAAATATTTTATTTTTGAAGAGATAAAAATAAACTGCCAAAAAAACTTTTGGACGAGACATTTTGTATCTATTTGGACGAGATACTGAGCAAATCGATTTGTCGTGTGACGTTCTAGCTAAAATAATTTGGTTAACTCTTTTGATTTGTCATACATTTCACAATTTTCATTACACTATTGCATCAAATAAGTCATATCAATGAATTATTGTCAAGAATTACTGTTTATAATTTAACATGTTTCTGCAACAAGTATAATGATACAAGAGGTATAAAAGATCTTATGAAAAATTATATTTGATTAAAAATATAAAGATAAGTCAATAAATATCCAATAAAAGTTAATAATTATTCGCAATTCATTTAATTCTATTACTCAGCCAAAAACATTTTTTTCTGAGAGCAGAAAGAAGTTTATGCAACGATGGAACAAGTGCATTAAAAAAGGATACAGTGTTGAAAAATTATGTTAATGTAAGTTCTCTATCTGCATTGAAATAAACTTTATAGTTGTGGATAATTATTGATTTCAGAAAGATACATATAACTTTTCTTAAATAATCTTGTTTAAAATAATTCAAGTTAAATCCAATCTTAGACAGATTTCTGTAAATCATAAAACAAACCATTCAAATCATTTATGTGTAAAAAAGTTTATAAAAATTTATGTGTAAAAAAATGTAATGGAACGTTAGCGGTACAATGATAACTGTTATTTATAACTAAATAAAACTTATACTCACCCGAATTACACGGTATAAGTTCTGAACGTTGAAACCCCGCTAATTCTTGTGTTTCATGAGTTTGTACGTTTGTTCGATCTATCACACAGCAGCATTTGCAAATTACCAATTCAAAGTAAACTCGAAACCTGTAACAGTTAATGCATTCCATAATATCGCATAACTACATTTGTAAATAACATTCCGTTATCTAATTAAGCAAATCACAATACATTTAAGCAAATTATCGTATCAATGTAACACAATGTGGTTTACGTGCTCACATACACAAGTAAAATTTAAATTAAGTTGGAAAAAATGATCACAAGTAAGATTAGTACTTTGAATTTAGATCCAATAATATACTTTTTTATTCTTATTTCTTAAAATGGAATCAATTAAAACTTTCAAGTAAAATCATATATGTATAAAAGATCCATCTCCAGAGTGTACTATCTGTGATATAGCATTCGCTATTCTTCTTTAGACTTACTATTTTCAGCAGATCGATAGTTACATGAATCTTCTACGTTCTTCTTTTTGTTAAATATGTTATATTTTTATACCTATCACTAAAATGATTCATTAAAGGTAAAAATATAGTAAATTTTACAGTACATATCAATATCACATTTGAATGTATAGATATTCATATAATAGAGATTTATTTTTGTTGTATGAATATCTTATTATCATGAATATTTTGTATTAATAAACAACAATTAATACATTTTCGACCGCGCATTACTAATAGTAAAGAAATAAACATCAGTTTAGCCTCTTAACGATCGAGCATTGGATCTTTCTGCCAATCAATGATCTGCGCAATCGCAGTACACAATTAAATATAAGGTGCGCGTCGACACAGTCGATCTTTAAAAACGCAACTCACTAACATGAAATCAACCTGATTTCAATTTTGTATTAATATTAAATATAATCAATTATAAAAAAATGAAATCCTTAAAGCTATTAAAAAATGTTACAACGTTAACTTAAGCACTGCGTTAATCGCCTTGTATTTTCAAAGTCATCTTTTATTTTATTTATTAATTTCTTAAAACTATATTTTTAAAAAGTAAATTTTTCCAATTCTTTCTTGCTACAGAAATGACCAGAACAAATTACTTTAGTTTGAATTATTAACATAACGTAACAAATATGTAAAATATATTGGTTCACAGACATAATTCTGATAAACGATTTGTTTTTTTATTCGACCAAAGTTACAGCTTGTTATTAATACTTTTATAGAAAGTTTTATAGATAATACACAGATATTTTCTAAATCTATATAAATATGTTGTAAAATTGTAATGCGTGTTTTATATATATATATATACAATTAAATTATTTTTCAGAATCTAATCTTGTTGCTTCTCTTGATTTTTTTAAGATATACATATTTTTAAACTTTAATTTTGGAAATCAATATTAAATTAACATTACTAAATTAATTTAAAAAATTAAGAAGTATGTATATATATATATATATATATATATATATATATATATATATATATTATTATTATTTGCAAATATCATTCAAAATCTTGAAAAAGTGTCTATTACATAATTGTATTAAAATTTAAGGTCGGTATTCATAGTCGGATCTTATAATTAAGACCGTCTTAAGTTTATCTTCAGATACTCCGTAGCCAATGAACTAATTCGTACAGCATCTAAAGATAAACTTAAGACGATCTTAAATATAAGACCCGACTATGAATACCGGCCTAAGATTTGATTAACATTAAAGAGCAGTAAATTAACACACTTTTTTTTCCTATTTACAACACAGGAAAATCGACTCATTTAGATGTGCCAACGTTTGATCGAAAACCAGTGTCTTTCATAATTTCTGAAATAACTGAGTATTACAAAAGTGCAAATATTCTTCTTCGCATAGTTTGAATGAAGCATACGATCAGAGATAAAAGTTATCTCAAGGGCAAGCCTATATAATGTTGTTAAATCTGTTGTCATTTATCTTCGTATCTTTTTGGAACAAAGGAGAGTAGAAAACAAGTATCATGGAAATAATAGTAACAAAACATTACAATTTATATTTAAATTTCTACAATTTTTATATTTATTTTATTTAAAAAAATTGCGTAATTAATAATTTCATAAAAATTTTAACACAAAAATATATGGAAATTTAAATATAAATTGTAATGTTTTATTATTATAAGGTAATTTTAAATTTTTATTTTATTTTACAAAAGTAAATATTATATTGTCAAAATCTTGAGATTACTCAATTACTTGTTAAATTTATTATTTAACAAGTTTAAATTAAAGTGTAATGAATTGTGATAATTGTTACGTAGTTTAAAAATATTTGTATAATATGATTAATTGTAATTAAAATATAATTTTTTATTGACATATTGGAATTAACAAATGGATATTGTTTATAAAATTATTTTTTGTTCAAATTTTTTTTTATAAATATAAAAATTTAAAATTACAGAAAAAAGAGAAAAAGTTATATAAATTTAATATTGCACATTTTATAATCCATTGAGTTACTTTCTTAAATTTAAAAATTATCAATCACTGTTCGGTACGGAATGGAATTAGCAGTAAGAGAGTCACGAGCACGCACATACAAGTAGCACTTACACGCAAGTTTTAACAATTGAATAATGTATATATTTCAGTCACAAAAAAAATAAAAGTCTTTACATGTACAGATTCAATTTACAACTATAACTTTCAGCGCGATGTGCGGAACACGGACAAAGCGAGTCCGCTATGAGAAACGCAACACACGTTTGAAAGCGTTTCCGTGGCGATTGAATACCAAACCGACTTTTGCGAGGAGCAAGCGACTCCAATAAAGTGCGCGTGCGAAAGTAGCCGAGCAAGCAACTCAGCTTTCACAAACACACAATTCGTGTGAAAATAGCAAGCGACTATCCTATTTTGCGTGCAAATTATTTAGCGAAAGAAAAATGCGGGTCGTACTCGAATAGCTCAACGTAGACTAGCGGCCGTCTCCTCTCGGCGCTTTTATACGACACTTTTCCAGAATATTCCTCCCGGTCGTCATTTCCTTTTGCGGGAAATAACGCCAAAAAAGAAACATTCCAGAAAAGCCCCAAATATGTTATAAATAATAAGAAGACGGCCACAAGATTTAATATGTTTTTAAATGGCAGTGTCGTCTCACGTTAAGAGCGCGGTGCTGCTCGCACTAAGTATAGACACAAAGATTAGTGGCAACAAGACATAAGTCCTAAGAAGTAATATAAGATGTAAGCAGCGATAATAATATGCGCGATGCAGCACACTATCGCTCGTTATTTGTATTATCGCTGCATCGCATCACCCATGTTATACATGCAATATAACATAGGCAATGCAATGCAGTGTGAGGAAGGTTTGGCGGAGCTCTTCGTTCGGTTGCGAACATCACTATTGTGTAAAATTCGTATATGCAGACTCTATTTATTAGTCAGATAGTAAAATATCAGAAAATACACAGTTAATACATTTTATCATACTAAATAACGATATTTTATAATGCCAACGACAGTATCATGTTCATTTGTGATTGTTATGCGATTGCGATTATTTTAATAGAATTATAATTGAGCTCAGTTTATGTGCAGCTCTCCCATGCGCGTTACGGCAACTGTATAGTGGTCCTTGAATATACAATGGAAAATGCAAATATTGTGCATGATATTATTGCGAAGAGATTAGATCTCGAATTAATCAATTTGCTTCTGTGACAAGATGCTGAGTCTTTGAAATATGTATTTACGTGTGCAATTTAGTTAAAATGTCAAGATAGATCTACTGCACATGATAAAACAGATATTATTTTTAAAATTAACAAAACTTTAACAAAAAAAGGAGAATGTAATTTTAATGTTAAATTATATATAAATTAAAAATTAAATTTTTAATATAAAAATAAATAATCAATTAACTGTAAACTCTCAATATTAGAATTACGAGTAACGAGAAAAAATGGGCTTTGAAAGATATAGTCTTAGTGGAGAGTACCTTAACTTTAATCGATTTTAATTAACAATCCACCACAAACTACAAATCGTATTTATAAGCCTACTTTTTCTTGTTACTCGTTAATTTTTAATATAAATTTTATATTTAATTAAGCGTTAAAATTGATAACCGAAATGTTAATTAATATTCTTTTTTATTAAATTTCTTATAAAAAATATCGTTTTTAGGTTTACAAAATTTTTATAAACAATTTTGTAAATAAGCGCTTTTATAAATAATTTTTTAATTTTTTTTGTTACGACGATGTGTCTGACAGACATAACATGATAAGTCATTAGACACTTTTCACTGCATCCAGAAGAAATCTTGTTATTACTGTCTGCTATCACTTACAGGACTTAGAGGATTCTATTAGTTTAGACATTTGACAATCTTCTGCTTATGCTACCATTACCTACATTTAATATGTATTACAACGATTGTACATCTAATACAGTTATAAACAAATAAGAAAAACAAGTAAAAATATTGAATTTTTTATAATCTATTTTATTTTTTCTCTTAAAATAATGTAAAATAAAATTATAAACATTTTGATAATAAGATAACAAAAACACTACAAAACTAATTTAAATAAAGATAATCTAGTTTAATCTACTTAAAATTAATACAGTACACACATGTTATATTCTTAAATTTATTTAAACTAATGTATAATATGCAATTTTGTAAGACAAAATAAAATTTTTGTTAAATTAAAATTATGTAATGATAAAAAATTGTATATTTAAATTTTTTAAATATTTTATTTGAATAATATGTGTACTGTGTTAATTTCAAGTAGATTAAAATAGATTATTTTTATTTAAATTAGTTTCATAATGTTTATCTTATTACCAAAATGTTTAATTTCATTTTATATTATTTTAAGAGAAAAAATAAAATAGATTATAAAAAATTCAATTCAATTTTTACTTAGTTTTCTTATTTGTTTATAATTGTATTAGATGTACAATCGTTGTAATACATATTAAATTAAATATAGGCTACATTCAGAAGAAAAAGCAGCTAATTGGAGTGTTCTTTTATTTTTTGCTGAATTTAAGAGCATACGTCAATCAGATTCACGATTTTTACAATAATTGCAATGCTGCTTTTTCTGCTGAATGCAGCCATAGCTAATGGCACGAACAAAAGATTGTCAAATGTCTGGACTAATAGTGTTCTCTAAGGATGTAAGTTGATAGTAGATGGTAATAACAAGATTTCTTCTGTATGCAGTGAAGAGTGTCTAATGGCTTATCATGTTATGTCTGTCAGACACGATTAGTTTTCAGAGTGAAGGAACTTAGAGGATAGAACATTGGCAAAGTTAGACTGTCGAGAATCGATATGCGAATGTAGAGATGTATAATTAGAATGTAAAGTGAAATTCTCTGTGGTTAACCGAAGGATCGATATTCTGACATTATTGATTGGCAAATGCTGTTATGAAACCGCCGAATGACTAATAATATCTATTAAATATTAAAATTTTAATAACACAGAGTAATAGTTTTATAAAAAAATTTTCAAACAATTTTAAAGAGATTGTACGAGAAAGATTACTTTTATACAATTATGTTAAATATATTTCTAAAAGAAAGTGAATTTAATTTAATTTGTGCTTATTTGAAAATAATATTAATTACATCAAAACAATAATTAATAATATAATTATATAATTATATAATTATATTATTAATATAATCAAATAATTATAAACAAAAGTTTTTGGTGGAAACAGAGTTTCAAGACAAGAGTCTTATGTTCTTGACAATATTAATTTCAAGATCCGTCTTTATCCCTTTAAATTGTCAAAGACTGTTTTATAATCTCCAGTTGTTTAATATTTTTAAATGTTATGTTTGATCGGATATTACAAGGATTTACCTAAATCTCATCTAATCTTTAATCTGTCTAAAGGTCTGGAATTCAATCAGTTCAATGCTAACAGAGGAATTTATTAAACATAAACTTTTTTTATACGCCATGATGTTAATTTTAGTGTAGTTGTTTTGTATTTTATTTGTAACGATTAATCACGAATTTTTCTTCACAATTATTATTTTTAAAATAAAATAAATTTATTCTTGCATTTTTGTGTAGGAATTATGCAAATATTATAAAAATGTTACATGTTTTTTTTTTGTTACAATTGTATAATTGGATGTTTAAAAAAGATTTATGTAAATCTTCTTTAATATGTCTTTGTATTTATTTATCATTAATTTTGCTACAAAATAAATACTTATTAACAGATCTTTTAATCTGTTTTATTACAATTTATAATTTATGTAAAATTTAGAATAGATTTTTATTTCTAGTTTTATATATTTTATAAAAGACATTTTAAGAATTAAAACACACATATATACATATACACATATACAATATACATTCATATATACACATTAAAATGCATGCATATAAAATTATAAAGTAAAAGTCAAATCTCACGAATTGTATTTGGTCTAAAATGGATTTTATAAAAAAATATAAAAAATTAATATATAAATATATATATATATTTTTTTGATGATGATTGTATTTTTTGTCAAGTAAGCACATCAAGTAAGCATAATTTTTGTTAAGACACGACAATCTTATCTTGTATCTTTTTATATATATATATGTATATATTAATATATATTACTATATATAAGATTTTATATATATAGAGCATTCCACGCCAACTTAAACCAGGTAAAAACTTTACCTCCGTTGAATCAGTCTCCAATCTTTCTTCCACGAATTAACATCAACTCACGTGACTTCTCAAATTTTTTCAGATTTTTTTGGGCCCCAGAAGGTCGTGATGACGGTTTTTTTTCATGCATTTTTCCTTCAAATCCTCATAACTTACAAAAAAATTAATCAATTTTAATTTTTTTGTAAGTTATGTTAATCAATTTTAATTTTTCTGTAAGTTATGAGGATTTGAAGGAAAAATGCATAAAAAAAGAAAACGTTATCACGACCTTCTGAGGGCCCCAAAAAAATCTGAAAGTGAAGAAAAAAGCTCACAGAATAAAGAATAATTAAAATTGATTAATTTTTCTGTAAGTTATAAAAATTTGAAGAAAAAATACATGAAAAAAAGGAAAAGGTCATCAGAACCTTCTGGGGGTCCCAAAAAATCTGAAAAAATTTGAGAAGTTCACGTGAGTTGATGTATAATTCGTGGAAGAAACGTCGACTGATTCAACGGAGGTTGAGTTTTTACCTGATTCGAGTTGGCGTGGAATTACTCATATATATATACACATATATATATATATATATATATATATGTATATATATATATATATATATATATATATGTATATATATAAAAGAGAAATAATACAATACCTGTTATTCATCCAGTAATATATGATTGGATTAACCATAGAATTGGACATAGCAAGCCAGTAAAAACTTAAATATACATGTTGCACATAACTGCTTTCTGTAAAATGAGGATGATGATACACAAAAATGAAGAATCCCTGATATGGCAACCAGCATACCGCAAATATTGTCACCACGATAATAAACATCTTTACAACCTGTAACAAATTGAGGAGAGAAATATTATATAAAACAAAGTCTAAGACTATTATATGTTCTTTCAATTGTGGACATTTTGATGAATTTGAGATTCATTAAATATGAATATAAATTACTTGAAACGGTTATATTTTAAAACAGTGTTGTATGCATAGAATGTTGTATTATATGTGTTATATAGAGAAGATTATTAAGTTTTTGTAAAGTTTCGATAGATGGTGCCGTTTTTGCAATTGCATAAAGACAACGTATGCGAAAAGCATTACTAGCAATTAATTCGCATCTAATTCCGAATCTTATATTCAACAATGTCCACTGTAGCATGTTCTGTTAACCAATAGTATTAAGGAGTACTTAATAGGAATTTATTGTGCTAAAGTTTACGCTTTAATATTCATGTTCGGAAAGAGTTATTAATTTGATATTACAAAAGAGTAAGTCCAAGAAGTAAAATCTAATGTAAAACATATAAGTAATAGCTTATTCATATATTATTAGAAAATATTTTTTGACATATTTAAACAGATAAAAACACCTAATTTATATGCAAATGAATTCTAATTGTAAGTAAAATTGCGATTTATTTTATCATAATTCACATCAATGACTTACTTTATAGAAACATGTTTCAAGATTTTCTAATAATTAAAGTATAAAAATTAAAGTATAAAATAAATTAAAGTATAAAAATTTTTTACTTTATTCTTTTATTTGAGTTATTTTTACTATAACTCATATATTTTTTATTTTCTTATTTCCTCATTACTTTCTGTAAATATATAAAGATATAAACAAAAAATTTCCTATTTTTTTATTTACAGCTATTTTTAAAAAATGTTTGATATATTATCGTCTTTTTAAAAAATTCGAAAATTTTGATAAAATACAATAATATGAAGATAGATTTATTTTAAAATTTTAATATGTAGTTGTTTATCCATACATTTTATTTCATACATCATTCATTGTATAATTTAAATAATACTAATAATATACTCAATAACATACCTTGCGTTTAGATTTCATTGATTCTTTCTGATAATGTGTAAGTTCACCAATTGATTTCGAGCCCCATAACTTTCGTCCCATGCACGTGTAACAAATAGCCATCACTGACATAGGAACCAGATATGTTACAGTGAGGAATACGAGATTGTAACTGTAGAATAAATGATTTATGTAAAACCATAAAGGATGTCAAGATATATATACTGAGACTTACTACACCAAGTTTTATTAAAACCGTAACTCGTTTCATAAGATACGCGTGACTGGACGATTATTCAAGAAAGAAGACAGGAAATCCGTTTTTATTAATTGAGATATGTCTAAGTTTAAATGTCATCATAATATAATATAACAATTATTATAAACATTATATTTATTTCGAATTGTTTGCATTGTAGTATTGTAGTATTGTATGCATTGTAGATATAATCATGTATTATCATTTAAAATTAAGTAATTTGAATCAACATTTACTTTCTTCATACTCAAGAAATAAAACTTGATCAAGAAAAAGTTTTATTTAAAAAGTTTTAGTGCATTGCATAACCATAATGTTTGATATAACAAGATTGAATTCAATATTATATAAATCATTAATTTCATTATTTTTGGTTCAAAATATTACAAAAATTGTATTCCGACACAGTTACAATACAATTTTGATTTTGTTCTTCCAAACACACACTTCCGATTAAAGTTCAATTTTGAGTTCTAAGAGTGAATGTGGCAATTGCAATCGTTGGATAAGTTAAATTGCACATAAGAGGACCACTTTGCAAGATTACTTGGAATTTTTGATATAGATAAAATCTATGCAAAACTTGTTTTCCATTTTTACGTACACAGGATTGTACGTTACTCCCTGAGTGAGTTTGAGTGTTTTAAATTATCCTATTGTACGCTATCAGATCCAGCGATATTGTTACTTCCGTTATTACATAAACAAACTTAACTTGAAACTGTTTCGTAGATATGTAGAAACAAAGGTATTCTCTGTAAACTTCGGCGTTGTGTGATGTTCTTCGTAAGAGGAGTATACCATACTAATGACAGTAAGTTTCTGGACCATTCAACATGAAAACCTTGGATATATATTTAAAGTTACCTACGTGATGTATACGAAATGCTATCCTAAATGACTAAGAAATACTCATAGTTACGGATTTATGTTTTTTTAAAACATTTGATCACTCTTTGGACACTAAAAAGTCTTTCAATTAAAATTTTCAACCAATAATTTCGTATGTATGTATATAATATAAAAGATATAAATATAAAATAAAAGAATATATTATACATTTGATTTCATTCTTTCAGTTGAGTGTTTTTTTCTTTTTGTTTTAGAAAAATAATGCATATTTTCAATACAAAATTCTTCACGCCAATTCAAATTTGTCTTTATAAAGGAGAAAATTTCAAATTTTATTCTGTTCCCTCTAAATTAATCTCGTCTTGTTTACTACGTTTGTACTTCGTGCAGAAAAGGGAAATTGAAATGTATTTAATATTGACTTTTCACGTCCAATACTAGTTTTGTTTCCAGCTTTTCTATTTTTCAAATAATGTAATACGTATTGTAAATCAATTTCATTAAGTTGTGGAAACAAAGTGAAGTGTTATCTTATTCTTTTCAGCATCAAATTACTATTTATTTAAAGAAATAAATCTTTTTTTCAAGTAATATTCAGGGTGGTCCATTTTAAGTGACGCATTAATTTTTCTCGAAAACCAAGGCTTGTTTCAAACAAAAGTTACTTTATTCAAAAGGGGATATAAAATGGTTTGATCGTATGTTCCCCTTCAAATAAAACAACTTTTATTTAAAACATTTTTTGATACAAGCTTTTTCGAGAAAAATTAATGCGTTATTTAAAATAGGCCACCCTGTATATAAACAGAATTTTCTTTATTGTACTTTTTCTTTTCCCATATCTTAATTGAAAACTGAATGTTTTAGCAAACATTTGGATTTCTTTTTTTAACAATTTTTTTATTGTTAATATTTAAAAAAATTGTTTAACTGTAAATATTGTTCTATTAAAATTAAAGAAACCAATTAATAACTGTTTAATTATAGCTGTATAGTAAAATTGTTTAAATATTTTACCTATATATTGGAATATGTTCCATCTGGAATAGATTTCATATACATTACTTGCAAATTAATTAATTTATATATTTAATATTTTTTTATAATTTTAATTATAAAAAATAATTATAATTATGTTTTGCACAAGAATAAGTTACAGTAACAAAATTATATAATTAGAACTTTAATAAATAAATTTCTTTAATTAATAAATTGACATAAAATATGGTAATACAATGGATCCAATGTACCACTCTAATTAGATTAAACTACTCTTATCGTTCCCTGTGATATATCGATAGCAAATGTAGAGCAATTTCCTGTTCTATCTCTTTAGGATAATCGTCGATTCAATCTCTTTCGCATTTGTAATGGATCGTGTACATGGTTTACAGAAACTTCTTTCTGCACGCGATTTCACGTGCGCGTCCTTTTCTATTAAAAAATGCTGAGCAGTCTCTTTCCGATATGTAGATTTACATATTTCTGAAGTTTGTTACATCGAGAAAACCTGTTGTCTTACATAGAAAAAACTCAATAGAATTCTTATTACTTACCAATATTCTGTTTTGCTACGTAAATAGTCACCGTCAGGCCACAATAAGTAACAGGAGATTCTGGTTGTTCCATTGGAATATCTGTAATCGATTATATATAAAACTCTCTGAGAATGTCAGAACAAATACGGATAGCAGTATCAAACATTATCAGAAGATTAATTATAAGCTGTTAAATATATCTATTAATCATTTATATACTCTTTGTATTCTCGAATATTAATCATTAAAAATTAAAAATTTTTTCGTAAAGGATCTTTAGAGAAAAAAGTCCTTTTAGTATCAAATCCGAGAAGAAAAAGTTTCAAGAAGATCGATATAAAAAGAAAAACAATGTGAGGGTAGAAGTTATTTATATGAAACATTGACCACGCGAGATAGGAAGCAGATTAAAGATGTTTGTGAATACAAACATTTTGCTTTTTTACAAAAACTTAATAAAAATAAAAAAAATTTATAATAAATTTATAATTTATAATTTATAATAATAATAAAAATGCTAGATTTAATTTTTCTACAAGAGGCGATTCCAGAACATTGCTTTTAACTTTAAGTGTGTGCAATATATTAAGTTGTGTACGTAATGATATTTAACGTAGTTTGCAGTACAAGGGTATGATTGTTTTTTATTATAAAAAGTTGTTTTTAGCTTATTAAAATTTATGAAAAATTATTTAAACGAACGGTTTGCTTTAGAAGTAGACGGTCTGCTTTAAAGGATTAGCTTTAGGAACCAGTAAAGTAAATACATGCTTAGAATGAGAAAATTTCTAAAAGTAGAATAAAAATATTCTAGTTATAGACATTCTTCTTTAAATTAGACATTCTTTACTAAAGTTTATATTTTGAAAGATAAAAATAAAATAAATATTAAAATTTTTTTATTACAAACAGTAATTTTAATTGGTTTTTTATTACCTTGTCCAAAGCAATCAGTATTGCAAACAAGTAAAGAGGAAAATTCATAGACGAGAAAAGAATCAGTTTTTATACAGACTCAGAATGATAAGAAACTTATGCTTTGCCTACGATTATCGGACGAATATTTAGTTTGCAAATTTTATAACGTTTAATGTTAAAATATAAATACAAAATCCTTATACAAATTATTATTATTATTAAAGCATCATTAAAGTCTTTAAATTTTACTCTAATACACTTTGATTAACATTATTCTAATTTGGATAATATATATATATATCTGATTTATTAACTTACTCTTACTAAAAGCAAAATATACAATAAGCTTACTCTATTGCTTATTTTATTGTTCGTATCAATAATAATTTAGAAATATA
The DNA here is from genome assembly GCA_901521435.1 of Crematogaster levior. Taxonomy (NCBI): domain Eukaryota; kingdom Metazoa; phylum Arthropoda; class Insecta; order Hymenoptera; family Formicidae; genus Crematogaster; species Crematogaster levior. The sequence goes on from CABEGB010000655.1 coordinate 88,698, forward strand.
ACAGTAAAGTAATCAAAAAGGAACATTCACAAGCAAGAAAAGAATCAGCTTTTCTACCGGCTCAGATCGATAAAAAACTTAAAGCTTTACCTGGCTACGAGCGAATTATCGGACAAGTATTTAGTCTGCAATTTTTACAATGTTCAATGTTAAAATATAAATCAAAATCCTTTCACAAAATTATATAAATTATATAAATTATATAAATATATAAAAACCGATGCGAAATAACCTGTGAAGATAGAACTGTGCAAATCTATAGGCACTTTAAGGCTATTGATGTAGATAACATTATATGCGGATAGATACGTACAAGCTATGAAACTAAGGCCCTATAATTGAGTCATTACTTGATAAAGGGATTACAAACCAGAGAGATTACAAACCATGTCCCGATTGTAACGTATTTAACAAAAGTCTTTCTACCACACAAAATAAAGAATATTCTAAGTAAAATATGTATTCTCATAAAATTTTCTTTACAGATTCCCGACAATTATATAATATTACAATGGTATATAATTATCGGTAGTCTTAAAATTGTATTTCTTCTTCCGTAGAATAGATATAGAGGAAGATAAGATTCTATACGAAAAAAATAATGTTTGATGTTTAACTTGCACTAAATATATAAAATATATAAAATAAAGTATCAGTAATATAATAATAATTTTATAGTTATAATATACATGTACTGTGTGTGTGTGTGTATGTGTCTCCTTTTTTTCTTTAAATACATCAAAGTTCGATACATTAAAAAGTTTATATCGTGAAAATATCAATAAATCTTATATATATTCTTATATATAATATGTTGTTGCGTTTTCGCACAAATTTTCACTTTCGACTATTCTCACTCACGTTCGTGCACTTCCAAAAGCCGTCCAATACTGGCGCAACAATATACGTGTGTGTGTTTAAAAAAAGGTTTTGCAATTAGCATTATAAGTGTTGTGTATTTCCATTAATTTCCATTAATTGTCGCGCATTTTTTAGTCCTACATCTTATAAAATCACACATTTTTTCAAACATATCTGGTTGATACCTTTCACATACTAATACCAACACACTCCGTCAAAATTAATTAAAACAGCGACACTCAGTGTGACGTGTCCTACACGAAATAATGTCGCTGTTTTTACTAATTAATTTTGACGAAGTCTTTTTCTATGATGCACAAAATATGTGATTTTTATAATTTGATTAATTGTACACGTTTCTATCTATTATTGATGTTCCTCGATTTCAACTAATTTCTAGATTGATGTTTGGGCGCAATGTCAACGAAACAGATATTAGCTGCGTTTTCCATCCACATAGTTACTAGTTCTATACACTTGATAAGGACCCAAATCAGAGGTCAAAACGTCGTGTTAATATAATTAATAAAATTCGTGTTAATATAATTAATAAAACCCCAGACGGGTCTAAGAAAATTGAAATCTGGTTTATCTTAACCCTAAGTTACACAACAAAGTGCACACAACAAATATTCTTTTATTTATTGCATTGTAAGGTGACAAAACTTTTTCAAGAAAAGAGTCCACAAATAGCTTGTATCATCGATGATATTAGTGATATTATTAGGACTAATTAATTGGACTTTTCTCTTGTTTTTATTATACTACGTTTACTTAAAAATACGTGAGATATTTTTTGCACCCTGTGGATATATAATGTATAATATATTGATAATTTATATATTTTGTGTGTGTGTGTGTGTGTAAAGTACAAAAAAATACAATATACAGGGTGTTTCTTAATAAATGTAAAACATTTTAGGAGATGATTCTTTGTCAAAAATTAAGGGGAGTTTTTTAAATATATTCCTACAATATATACTCCTACATCCCTCCCTGTGGAGTTATATTTTTCCAAAAATGGAGATAAAAATTCAACTTTTTAATGTGCCGGAATATGATTATCTAAAAATATGCATTAAAAAATTTGATTTGTTTAAAAACTTTTTTATTTTTAAGAAAAATCTTTTTTTCACCAGATGATTAACAATCCAAAAAGAAGGGTATTATTTGACGACAAATTGGCTATATAATGTCTTTATTTGTATTCATGACTTTCGATCATTAGTTTTGGTCCTTTTTAAGTGAGGTATATTTTTTCACACAACAATGTTATATACTAAAAAGAAGTGTTACATTTTTAAAAACAACACTACACTTTTGTAATATATTAATTTACAACTTACGAAGGCTGTGCGTCAAAATATAAAATAATAAATAAAAAAGACATCAGTCTGTGCAAGTGTAGAAAAATGTGTCAAAGATTTGTGGCAGGGACTGAAATATACATACAAATTATAACAATTGACATCATTGGTATAAATTAGCTGTTGTGCGTGTGCTTACGTCTATGCGTGTGCTTGTATCTGTGCATGTGCTTGAACCTGTCTTGTGCCTGTGCGTGTGCGTGTGCGATGCGTGTGCGCGCGCGCGTGTGTGTGTGTATAAAATTTATTATTTATATAGATCTTATTGCATTTTTACTCTTATATTCTTCAACTATGTGCATATATAAATTTTTATTTATTTATTTTTAAATATTATAATAAATACTATATTTTTAAATAATATAAAACGTTAAAGTCAAATTATACATATATTTCGATGTTAATAAAAGTTTACTAAATAATTTACATTAAATGTTTAATTATTATAATTACCTGCGCAATGATGTTGTGGAATATAGGAGACACGGGGTTGCTAGTGCAGATGAAATGCCCCAGATTAAAATTAAAGTAATCACTGTCCTCTTGCGAGACATATGGTGTTTAAGAGGATACATAATGGCCATGTACCTGCAACAAACGACATCATGGTGTTGTTCAATATTCCTTGACAGATTTAAACAAATTACTGAGATTTATAGTTTAATCTTGTATTGTCATTATTTCTTTCGAAGATTTTCTCGGTTTTGAAAATTTGCACATATAATAATTTCAGACACTTATCTTTGTTATAAAAAGAAATTTGAGAAACAATATTTTATTGCAACTTTTGGAATTATACTTTTGGAATTATAACGGAAAATATGCAAACACACGATATTCTTATTTATTTATTATTTTACAAATATACATTTTTACTATTTTATAATATTCTTTTTGTAAATCTTTTTTTTTTCAAATTCTTTTTTGAAAGTAATAGTTTTTCTAAAACTATAAAAGAGTTTACTTACTGTTATAAAATTTCTATATCTATATATTTTTATTCATTTGTTACGCATGTAATTTATGTAAAAGAATGTATGCTTTAGAATTTAGATAATAGCTGTTTCGCATGTAAAGTAGAAATTCGAAACGTAATCATACGAAGCGAAGAAATTTTTTATTAGAAAATGCAGTTGCGTGTAATAAAAGTGTAAATTGCTCTGTTGCAATTTGTACTTCATATTTTAGGTCGATTTCTTGTATGTTACACGTAACACACATACTCTATAAAATATAACTACTCGAAATTATTGAAGAAAGAGATTGAGGTGGTTGCTATATTTTTTAAATCATTTTTATAATCATATATCAATCTTAAGTCGAATAACTATTACAAAGGAATTTATCAAAAGTAATATATTATTAATTAAAATATATTACAAATTCAAAACTTGATGTGAATGTGTGACGTGGAATGTGACGTGTCCTACACGAAGTAATGTCGCTGTTTTTACTATTAATGTTACAACCAGGATCTGATTCTGTAGGAAATTATCTTTATTTAAGAACTTAATACGTCTATTACAAAGAGTACGTCGTTAAAAGCGTATCGAAGAAGAACACAAAAAACATAAAAAGAGAGCTTTCTCACTAGAAGAACTTAGTTCATGTATAACATAGATAGAGAACCAAACTAAACTATGAAATAAATTAGTGTTATCTGGTTTAATATAGAGTATCCCTTTTAACAATTAATTAATTAATTAATTTTGATTGAGTTTTATTCTACGACGCACGGAATATGTGTGTGAGTTTTATAATTTGATTAATTGTATACGTTTCTATCTGTTACTGATATTCCTCGATTTTAACTATAGCTTCTAGATTGATGTAGTTTAAGCGCAATGTCAACGTGACAGATGTTTGCATGCGTTTTCCATTCATATTCTCATGTAAAATTTTATACACTTGATAAGGACTCAAATCATGGTCGAAACGTAGTATTGATTTAATTGATAAAATTGGTCAGATGAGTCGAAGAAAATTAAAATTTGGTATTACAAATATTTTTAATATAAAGTTTTTATATATAATTTATTTATTTTAGAAAAATATTAATAAAATTAATAATTAATAAAAATATCAAAAGGTGACATTTGTAAAAATCTATCAGATGGAGAAGTTGTGACAGTTGTAAATTTAAATATATTTTAAATATATATTAGATAAAAATATATATATATATATATATATATATATATATATGTATATATACATATATATTAGGGTAGTCCTTATTTCTCAACCTTGTAATATATTACCGTGATATTTGATAGCGGTTAATATTCCTTTATTGTTACTTTCCGCAAAAAAATTAATGGGTTTGATGTTGATAATGTATTTTCTATTTTTTGCCAATATTAGCATTCAATATCGACCATAATTTACTATGGATCGATCCATTGGACCAATCCATTTTTTTTAAATTTAATAATTATCACGATAAACTTAAGTTTACAATAGAATACGAACAAAATGACTCACTTAATTTCCTTGGTCTTCTGTTAATTAAACAGAATAATTCAATCAAATAGGATTGGTTCCATAAAAAACTTTCTCGGGTAGAATGCTATCATACTTCTCTAACCACCCACGTTGTTACAAAGTAGACACAATTTTTGGAATGATGGACAGAGCGATACTCCTGTCACACCCAAGTTTCTATTTAAAAAATGGAATTTTGTATAGTTATTTTGTTAAATAATAGGTACCCTCTTGATATCATTTTCAAAGAAATGAATCGGAAGATTGCCATTCTCAGTAACAAACTCAAACGAAAAGATCATCCGACAGAAGTTGAACAGACGAACGAATCACCCAAGAATTATATTGTAGCCCCGTTTATCAAAAGTTATATCGAACACAATCAAATCCTCCATCGAAAAAACTAAGTTTTCTATAGAATGCATTAACAGGCTATTGATATTTATCACCCCACATACTGATAACGACGAACAAACGGAAAAAAATAATATTGTCTACAAAATTTTCTGTAAAAAATTCTGAAGCAATTCTTACAAACAAAAAGGAACGTGGGACAAACAAAAAGGAAATTGTACACTCAGATTAAAGAACATAAATTTAATACGGCTCGACTCATCCAGACACTCAGTTGAATACTAAGTGAATACATCAAGGAGTTTAATCACGAATTTGATTGGGAGGGAGTAAAAGTCCTTGATGAACACAACTATCAAAAATGATTAATCAGTAAAATGATCCATATCAAATGTCAAACATTTAGCATTAACACTCAAAAAGACACTGAGTTGCTGGATGAGGCTTACACTATATCATAAACGAACTTGCGGCTCTCCCCTCTACAAAAAGTTTTCGTAGAAGAAAGTAAATTAATTTTATTTTCTTGCGTATTCGTCGCGTCTGTTTGTTACCGTCCGACCACCAAGATAAGAACATAACAACATACAATTTGCCAAACTCAATCAAATTAATATCAACTCGATATTAAACTGTCCGATTGTAAATTCGATTGTAAACTGTCCGAAGCAGTAAGTAAAATCATAGATTGATGTAATAAGTATTTGCGCAACTACATAACATATGTTAAACGCCAAATTATATGTTACAGTAACAGTTTGTTAATTAAACAAGACCATGTTTTTTTCGTCCAACATCACAAACTATATTGGACTTCCGCTAGAATGATAATTTAAAAGATCCAGGCTCGACCATAAAAAAACGAGTTAAAATTTACTTCTTACTATTTAATAACTCACGGTCAAAAATGTATTAATTGTTTATTGTTCTTTATTAAAATTTTATTGGCACTGTCATCCAGCATTGTTCGTTATTGCCTTTGGATTTGAATATTGATTATTGAATAATTTACGAACATTACTTTGAATATTTATTGCCAAAATATATATTATATTTAGTAATATAAATAATTCTTAATAAACTTTGAATATACAGTTTATGTGAATGTCAATAATATTGACATAGTAAAATCTTATTACAATCTTTTGACATTTTGAAAAAATGAAAGTGACAATACAATTACAACCAAAACAATACAATTACATTATTTTAATGATAAAAAACTAATTAGAATTATCACGCAAGTAGAGTGCAATCTCATATATTATTGTGCCCGTGTGCTTTGCACAAACATTCACCAGATTACAAACAAGTTCCTTGCTTTGAGATTAATTATTGCTCTTATGACTGCACGCAATAATAACAGTTTACCAAACAGTTTACCAACCCTACAATAAATACAATAATTGCTGAACTTTTATCGGATTATAGAGTAGAATTATAGATTAAACGAAATTCTTCTATGATTGGATTTTAATTATTTATATAATTTATAAATACATGGGAAATAAAAAAATATAAACTCTGTAAAACAAATATTATTTCTTCTTATTTTTATCCGAGTAAAAAACAAATAATATAGAGTTAATCAAAAGAAGGAAATTCGGTTGATCAACTTCTTTATTAAAATCTTATATTGTTACTACACTCGTGAAAATAGTGTTATGCGAGTTTATCTGGAGGTAAAACAACTTTTATTAGAAGAGTTAATGTTTTTACGCTCGTTATAATAATAAGTAAGGACTAATAAAATAAAAGGTGAATAAACCAGGGTGTTTATTATTAAAACAAATATATGACATTATTATCCGATAATAACTAACATCATGAACGTTTCGGACTTCACTGACAATGAGTCCTTAAAAAAATTGAGATATTTAATTTACATAAATTAATTGATTAGTTAAAGTAGAAACTTACACATATTTTTTATTCACTATTGAATCATTTACTCACTTACATCTTGAATAAATTTTTGTACACCATTCTGAATCTTTCGAAAATCTCTAATACAAATTAATTTTAAAATATGAAAAAATTTGACTAACTAAAATAAAAGAACGCAATTACCTTATGAATATTAAATCAATAGACTTCACATGTGTCATAAATGACATAAAAATAATAAAGTCCATTAATTATAATAAGACAATAACCAGCACTTATTATATTAGACCGGAGAATTTTATCCAAAAATAGAACCCTCTAGATAATACCAATGACAGTTAATTCATGAATTTGTATAGTGTGGATATTTCTCTCACAGGTTTCCAATTTACACTTCAAATAAAAAGTAAATTTAGCTCACCTGATAGTTTTAATAATAACTCAACAATTTATTAAAGATTTAGAGAGCAATATTAAACAACATAATATAAATAATGACATTAGTCATCCGAATTTCATAAATCTTTACAAAAAAAAAATTAACTTAATAGATCAGAAAATACTTTTTTTTCTTATATCAATTATTATGTTTACTGAAAAAAATCTTAATATCCTTTTTATACAAGTCGATAAAGGTACATTACGGTTGCAATGGATACTACAATTTACAATAACAGAATGACGGAATTACTAAATGGCCACTTATTCTAACGTTAATAAAAAAATCCTTCCTCACACATGAGAAACTTTAAATATGTTAAAAAATTTGTTACAAAAAAATTATATATCATAGAAAGAACTTTTTCCTTAGATCCAGTGATTCTCAAAAAAATCTACGATCTTCTTAAAATCTATAAAGAAAACTTTTCTCTTAGAATAATAGTTTTTTCTATCAATATTAACTTCTACTTTATGACTAAACAAAATTGTTTCTTACTATCCCATCTGAACAATTATGTGAAAAATAGTTTTGAATTGTATAGTTTGCTGTCAGATAAAAAAATAACAAGTTCTCTGATTATTATATTCTCTTTCGACATTGCTTTTCATTAACGTTCATCTAGATCTTGCAATTGGGTCAATGAAAAAATTGTTCTGCATATAGCACAAAACACAAAAATACCATTAAATGAATTAATCCTAGCCATAAAATTTGTTTTATCTACATATTTCAGCTTCAACAAAACAGTATACAAATAAACTTTCGAAATTGCTATAGGATCTTCTTTGTCATCCATTATTGCAGACATAATGATGCAAGTCTAGAAGAAAAGTGTTAAATTTAATTAATTGTTTACTACCTTTTTAATAATGTTATAGAAAAATTGAATAGTCACCATGATCGACTAAAATTCTTCATTAAACTAGAAAGAAATAGAAGTTTAAGTTTTCTGGGACTTTCTTAATTGTAACTGACAACTATATTTTTATTTTTTTAATATATTTATTGATTAGTTCATTATTCAATTAGTTCCTTTAAAAAATCTTTTTAAACAGATAGTTGTTTGGTTATTCAAACCATCCAAATGTCATAAAACAGGAGTCATTTATGGTCTAGTCGTCAGAGTCATTATTATCATAGAGTTCCATAAAAATCTTGCACCCTGTATTAATATTTTATTAGACATGAACTTATCCTATGGGCTAATTTTAAAGAAATTAATCGTAGATTAACTAAACTCAATGTATTATAATACTAAATAAGGATACAATTCTTAACGAAAATAACACAAAACAAAAAAGAAATTTTATAGTCCTTTTATAGAGATTATTAATGAAATGATTTACATTAAAGAATAAAAAAGTAGAATTAATTTCCATTAAAACATTGAGTTACTGGCTGAAGCTTATATTAACAATTAAAGAGCTCGCCAATGTTTCTCTGCACACTTTCTAATTTATAACAGTTGAGCGTATGAAATACAGCATGTTTTTTCATATGGCCTTTAACCTTTTTACACGTTACGAACAGTCAATCCCACGCAGCACGAACAAAAAGTAAACTGTGAAATAATCTCTGCAATTTTTGTCTGATTTTTAATGTAAGTTGTCTTCTATAGAAAATTACACACACACACACACACACACACACACACACACACACACACACACATTTTCTTCCGGGTTAATTACACAGTTCAACATTATTACAAAGAGGATCGCTTAAAATCTATAATAATTAAAATCTATAACATGTATGATAAAATGTAAATCGATAATCTTACGGATAATCTTATGGAACTTATGCTGAACATATTCTCATCTTTTAACGAAGAATACGATTCACATCTTTTTAACTACTGAAATTACGCATTTTTTGTTTGACATTTTTTGAAAAGCAACTTTTGTATAATGCTTTTGATTTTTGCCAGGCTTTTCTAATTTTTATGTTTTTTGTACGATCCGATGTATTTGCTTCTTTATTCTGTGCAATGTAACATTAAATTAATAGGTTTGATTAGATTGTCAATCCTTAATTATTTTATTTAAATTAATGGTACTGATAAGTGGACACACACACACACACAAAGGCTGCCAGATGCCATTAATAAAACTTGGTATGTGATTTGTAGAGGAAATCAAAATATTTGATACATATTTTTTTATTGACACCTAAACATGTTTAAGTAAAACTCTCAAAAATTTTCGTTTTTTAAAGTTAGTGAATATTCTTTACATTTTATACATTTACGAAATTATGCTGTCACGTTTCATTCAGAAGTTATAATCGAAAAACAAAAATTTTCGAGGGTTGATTTTACCTCTTAAACATGTTCATTGTCGAGGTATGTGCCGAATATTTTGATTTCCTCCACAAATCCACCAAGTTTCATTAAAATCGAAGAGAAACACCTGGGAGCCTTTCCTTGTCAGTGAAGCTCGAAACGCTCACAACGTTAGTTATTATCAGATAAAGTCATATATTTGTTTTAATAACATCCTAGTTTACTTCTGTTTTCTAGGCCCTTGATTATTTCATTGTATGTTTTATTAATTAATAAAATACAAGAATGAATGAAAAAAAGATGGAACATGCAAGATAACATGTGTACAATAAATTGCGCGTGACGGAAGTTCATGAACTTAATTAAGTGTTCTATGATAGTTTCATTCAGTCATCGTCGATTTAGTGTGATAGTAAATAATCTAAGTTTGAAATACGGATCTTGTTCATTTGCCATGCAATAAACTGTTCAGCGAGTTTCCACTGGGAAACTAAACTTGACAATTACTTTTGTACTTTATGTTCTTTCGAGATCGAGGAAAGCTAGAAATGTACAAATCTACAATAGAATTTCTCGTATAAGTTTCTGTACTGACCTAGATATAATCACAGAAACGAGAGTATCTCTATTCTTCTCGGTTAAGTTCAAAAGATATTACAAATTGGATCTAAATTTCTAGCAAGAATACTATCGAAAGCATATTTGAAAGCAGGATAATTTGTACGTATCAAATAGTTGACACTTTGTGCTCATCAATCGTTATATACGTGTATTAAAATAATGAAAACTTTCTGTCCTTTGAAATCTTAGCATTTTCTATTATTTCGAGACATTTCTCCATCTGATGTTCTCATCAAACAAAACGATGAAAACTTCCATAAAGAAATAATTGACTAAAATTTTTTATATTGTATTTTACCACTACTTGCTTGTTAATATTATCTGACTGATAATAACGCTAATCAACATTAAAATCAGCTTAATAAAAATAAAACAAGAAACATATTAATTTTTTTAGTTTATAAATAATATTTAACAATACATAATATTTAACATTTATTATATATGAAAAATTATGAGTACTGCGATTTGTTATGAAAAGTATCACCAAAAGTGCTTTTCAAAAAATTCATATACATTGAGGCATATATCACTTTATCAAGTTTTAATCTTTATTTAAAAAATTTTAATTTTAACAATATAGTTACTATTTTGCCTTAAGTTCGAAGAAATGAAAATCTAAGTAAAAGTTCTTAGTCTCATTGATTTAATATAGAATTTACTTCAACAGCTGCAATAACTGATAGCTATAATTAAATTTTAATTAAAATTTGGAGTAAATTAAAAAACGCATTCTTACTGATAATTTCCATTTCTTATTGAAATTCTCTACGCAGAATATACATATAGATGCAGCCGTCATGTTATATTGTACTGGAATAATAAACACAAATAAAATGACTGCATTGTTTTCTACGTAAATGTTTGCATAGGGAACCATCACAAAATTTTAGTAAAACCATCGAAACTATAACGACATTTAGCATTACAAAAATGTAAGCATTCCGCACGTGCAGTAAGAATTACAATCCTAAAACCAGTTTGCAACGACTATACCAACGAGCTCGAAAACATGTCAAGTTATTTATCGTTGAAATGCTAATACGCGAGTATGTAGACGCGAAAAAATAATACTAATAAATAAAAAAAAATAAATAAATAAATAAATAAAAAAATCAAAAATATTTCTGATCAAAGCAATAAATATAATAATATAATATTAAAGAAATAAATATAATAATAAAGAATAAGTAATAAAGAATAAGAGATAAATTTTCCACGAACTGTCCAGTGTGTCATTTTATTTTGCAGTAACTAAATTTTAACGTAATTTTGTACATTACAAAATATATAGTTAACTTTGTCACATTTCTTATTTATGGGTTAACTGAGCGTATCGAGAGACACAAATGTGATACACTGGCAAAAAGAGACGAAGAGATAAAAGCTGCAAAGTAGTGTTTAATGAATGTTTAATGGTAACGAATCTAATTTCCGATAGGTTGTCAGTCGAACTCATGCATGTACAAACCGCGGTACGTGAGAAGCATAGCTACTCAGAACTATTCGAACTTCGATTTCTCTTCCATCGATCTGTACGTGAAACGCATCGCAACATGGAAATGCATCGGAACTTATTTAATATCCCAAAATGGTTAAGATAATCTGTTTTTATCGAACTACATCTAGGTTGTTGTATGCTCTAAGGTTTTCCTCAAAATTCTCTAATTTTCAATATGTATTGCGAATACTAAATTGTTATTATATATATTGTTATTATATATTGTTTAAAATCAATTAAAATCAATTGATCATTGTTATCTTTAAGAGTATTAATTTTTCAATAATAGAATAATATAATGTAAAATAATGATTGGAAATCAATAATTAAATATTTTCAAAATGCTATTTTCAAAATGCCGAAAATTGGATATTCTACGGCAAAGCCATTGGTTAAGTTGAATTATTGACTATTGGCGTTGATTGATCGTTAAATCACTTTTATCTTTAATGAGTTGTTATTAAATGATGGATCGGAAATTAGCGAAAATTTGTGGAATACTGATAAACTTGACTATTATAATTTCAATATTATGACCTTTTATATCATCTCCATGTCATATACAATATATGTATATGTATCAAAATGTATAATTTTACATTATTAGTTAAATGTTAACATTTCATTGTTTCACTAATAAAAATATAACAAAAAAGAATGTGTATTAAATTAATCTAAAACTTTATTTTATTTTAATTATCAGTTTATTAAAAGTTTATTTTATGCAAACAATCTTAAACCAAAGAAGCTCAAAAAAGTTAAACTACAATTTCTTATATGTAATATATATAAATATTATTGATAAATATTTTAAATCAACTTAATTACAGCACATTCTCTTTGGTCTTCATTTATTAGACAATTTCCATAATTGTTAATTACTATAATCTTCCCGATAACAGCCATTCGAAAGTTGGTTCTGGTTCTCTTACATCAATTAGCGTTCATTATATTCACTCCCTTACTCATTTCTATTCCTAAAGTTCCATACAATTTCAGCCTCAATTTCCAGCGCGTAATTTACCGTAAAATAATTTAAGTATGGAACTATAAAATTCCTTTTTTGTCATTATATCTTACCACAAGTAATTAGAATAGTTAACAACTACAGTAGTGAAGTATATAGTACATGTATACAATTATTCTTACTGTTAAATAACAAAAATTTTATAATTTTATTTGACAACTCGTTTTTTATTTATTTATTACATTTTATTATATTGAACTAAACATTTATATTAATTTATATTATGTAAACTTTGTTATCATCTAGTAAAGCAAAAATTGAATAACTATAAATTTTTTAAGATGCAAATATATTTTATAATTATATATGATTTAAAAACATACGTATAGTAATTGAATAATAAACATTTTAATTCAAAAACATCGAATAAATTCGCATAAAAATATACAATTATTTAAAAAAATAGCATTTATAATATTTATTAATAAATTTATATCTAATCTATGCTGACTAATTTGTACTGATAAATTTCAGTACACATGTTCAAAGAAGCTTCTTATCATGGATTAAATACAACTTGTTATAATTTGACTGCTCTTCTGAATAACTATTATGTTAGATAATCAAAATTTATAGATAAGAAATAAAATACTTTGATAAATTTGATATAGTCATTGAAAATAAGAAGTCTAAAATACTTTTTGAAAAGTTATGTAAAAATTTTATTAAGCCTGTATTACTGGAATTCTGAGACATTATAGGTATATAATTTTCTGGTATTTTCTAACTATTTTGTATAAAGAAACGAGATGGTTTCAATTTTCGCATTTTATTGTATTTTTATTTATTTAAAATGTAAAATTTGAACTCTTTCTTCAAATTTCTTCTTTTACACTTAACTTACTTTAACACATAAATTGAAAAAGATCATTTTTCATGTTGTTAAAATTTTAATTAAAAATTTACGTATAAAAGTTTTCTTTGTGTTTAACTTTAAAAAATAAAATTGAAATAATTTATAAGATATCGACGTTTACATAATGAGAAAAAACACTTTTTTGCAGTCAATATATTTTAAATTATTTTTTACTGAGTTTTTAAATAGAAAAACAAATCAGATCTGTAATAAATAAATTAAATTGTCATGATATAATAGAAATCAAAACAAGATTGATAAGAAAGTAATATGATAGTCTTTTTTTCCTTGAAAGTAAAAAAGAACGAATTCGATAACAATCTGCAATCTTCGGATTAACTGATAATTGTGAGTAGTGGAATGACTGACGAACACGAATCTGTTCCTTATCTTTTCTCTACCCTCGATCTCAAGGGTCATCACGACAAATAACCTGTTCTTTATATAAAGCAAAAAGGAAATCTGCTCTATATGAATTTAGTTAAATTTTTTGCATACACTATTCGTAAACTAATGTAATGAAATATCAAATATAATAATAATACAAGAATAACATACACACACACACGCGCGCGCGCGCGCGCGCGCGCAGAGAGAGAAAAAGGCAGGAGTTTTTGGTTTTTTTAAATAAAATTAATGTTTGAGTAAAATTTTTTGTTTTTCTTTAATTTACAGAAACTTTCTTTCTTGTTTTTCGTAAAAACTAAATTAAATGCAATAATTTTTAAAATAATCTCTTAATTCATGATACAAAATATTTTAATGATCAAAATATTAAATTGAAAATATTAAAAAATAATTAAAATTTTTATTTTAATATTTATTTACTCTGTATTATTTTATATTATTTTATGTTAATACAATGTTAAAAAATAAACTATATCATATTATAAAACAGCATTCTCTGTTAGTTTTATACTTTATACATTAAATCACTGTAATAAAAACAATAGTTTTTTATTTACAATCTTTTTATTGAATCGATATTAGTAGTATACTGGTGTAACATTTTTATTAATAAAATTTGTATTAATAAAAACGCTCTCTGTGTTAATTTGATTATTAATTTGATTTCGCTGAGAGTAACCTCTATTTACGATATTGCACCACAGACATTGATTGATAATCCTGAGTAATAACGTTCTCTAATAGTAAACGTTCTATAATACTTTAGCATTAACATTATGCTTAACATGATGATTAACATGATGATATCTGTATGTAGTATGACTTGACTCTATATATGTATACTAGTGGATATAGTTCCCAAATGTCTTGTTTTATTTTTATAAAACTATTATACAAATATATCAATCTGCTATTTGTAGTTAAAGTTGCGCATAATCAAAGATTACTGTAAGATACATTCAATGAATATTTTCTGTGCACATATTAATATTATGCATTTTAATTCATTTACTTTAAAGAATATTATGAATAAATAATTGTTTAATAAAAACTTAATTTGCATATATAAATATCTTTTGGGAAGAAGGGCTGTATTAACTAAAGTTTCCAGTTAAAGGTAAAAATACATTTTTGAACCAAGATTGAAAGGTTGTGTAGTTAATTTTCCTGATTTTGATGTTGCGATATAAACATTTGCAGGTTTAAGCAAAGTTTCTTCTACGCGTGGTTTAAAACTTCCACTAGCTTCTTTCAATACCAAATAAAGAGGTGATTGTAATTGCCCGCTTGCAGAAATTGTGGGCATAATGGTATAGCTGTGTGTAATTGCTGATTGTGATTGAACTATGTTCTTGACTGTTTTAACACCTTGTGTTGTTAACGTTCTGCCTGAATGTATAATTAAAACCACTTTCGTCTACATTATATATATTTTGTAATTCAAAAAGATCTAAATCATTTCACAGAACTTATGAATTCTTGGCATGCAATTTGTAATTGTTTTTTATTTGTTTTTGATGAACGGTTTATACATTTTGTTATTTTTCTTGACACTCTCCCGACTTTCTTTTCAAATTTAATATCCACGTTGCTCCTGCTTTAAAATGAGGAAGATTAATTTCTTTTTTGCTTCTAGCGCCCATCGTCGCAAATCTAAATCATGAATAATGTTTTCCTCGTTAGCGTGTTTGAATTTTTTGAAGACGTATCTAGAAATATGTAATAATTTTTCTTTATGAATACCTCCTTTTTGTAGAGAGAGTTCCCACCGGTATAGCTGCGGCAATGACTTTACCTTTTTAAAACGATGCTGCACTGTTGATAAAGTATAAAGTTCTTTTTTTCCATTTTTCCAGAATTCAACAGCTTTTTTTTTTTAGTAATTATTAAAAATTTCGCCTTCTTCCGATATACAACTTTTTCCCTATATTCATCATTTTCTTCAAGTTCTTCTATTTCGTCGTCTGTGACAAATTCTACTTTTCATAAGTTTGACAATGAATCCCAATAATTTTCAAATTCTAATATAATGTCGGTCTGTACAGCAAATGATATATCACTCACTGAATTTTTTATAATATTCTTTATAGTATCATATAATTCGATTTCTTTATTATTTACAGGTGTTTGTGAAATATTTGAAATTTGGAATGAAAAACTTAACATATTAAGAACATTTACAGGATTCACATGTATCATTTTGCTTTGTTATATTATAATAGATACAGGCACTTTTACTGCAAACTAAACTTTGGCAATTTTTTACGCTTGAATCGTTAAACTTATTGGTACAAGTAACACTTCCTATTTATATAGAGCCTTATCATTTATAATTTTCAAATGAAGGGAGACTAGTTGACGTCAAACTGGCATTTATAATTTTGTTTACAAGATTTTCTTTCTTTAATCAAAATCTTTCGAATATAGGAGATTATTAGAAAATATCGTCATGTTTATCATTTGTGACTAGTAAGTAATCTAAATCTAATAAACATTATATTGCGTACTTATTTATATGATGCGTATAATTGCAATTAGATTACTTAATATGTTGTCATTTCCTTTCAGACACACCCACCCAGAATAGCACAAGATTTCCCTGATGGCCGCGAAGTTATCCGCCAAGCCTTCTTAGTTAAAGGAACACCCGAAAGGGCAACAGAGACAACCCTTGCTTCCATCTCGGAATCTACGATGTTATATGTATGATGTATAGTACACCAAACCTCTCAGATTATAGTGGTATTTTTGCCAAAGAAATCGGCTTGATTGCTTCAGATCCTCAGTTGCTTTGGTGTTTGATTTCCTGACAGCTTCTCAAATATCGGCTTATATTCTACTCTAAATTCCTATCGCTCGGCTATTACTCTTATCTCTTTAGAAGTAAGCTCTCACCCTTTAATCACACCTCTCATTACTTCGCTGATTATTTATGATATAAGCCAGGACGATCATCGCAGCGAAAACGGATCTGGATAGAGTTTGACGCGAGGATCCGCGTTCGTCCTTTGTAGAGCGCTCCTCTCATCGCTTCACCGAGCCGGCTGACCGGCTCTTATCATCTTGCAATGGGGAGATTTCTTATCGTCGCACGCTTTTACTCGCGCGGATTGGCCAATTTTTTAAAATTAATTTTTTGTTAATTATTGCGAAAACAACAAAGTGGTAAAGGACTTTTCTATTTGTTTTTACCTGTTCTACCTGTACACGAAAGCTTCAGCACCGGACATCCTGTGTGTATATATATATATATATATATATATATATATATATATATATATATATATATATGTAGGAATTGGAAAACGTAATATATTTCGAAATCATTTGTCGGGTATGTTGATGTTCTGCGCGAGATATGTTTGTTTGTCGAGTGACTCTTGTGTCCTGTTGGGGAATGTGGTGTGCGAGCGCGCGATTTCGGGACCACCGAATCTGCGGGTGTCATTGCCTGATTGGCCCACGTATTTTCGGATGGGCAATATAAATGGCCTTTCACGGTGTCGAGAGAGAGAGCCCGCCGGATTCCGCGAAAGCAACAACGTGTGACTTAGAACACGCGAGCTTAGAACAGAGCAAGTTTGTATTTCTTGTAATAAAGCTAGTTGTAGAAGTTATCAGTATACACGAGATTCGTTCATCATTTCTTTTATAAAATCATAATCCAATACGAAATCCTACAAATTTGGGGGCTCAGCCGGGATTTGAACTGAGATAGACGTAGACGAGTTGCAGTAATTCTGAGCGCGATAACGTTGGCCGGGAGTACGGTGACGCTGAGCGCGATAGCGCTGGCCGTGAGTGCGGAAACGCTGTGACAGAGTGAGACGCAGAGTAGGCGGTAAGGTAACGGGAGACGCTATGAGTCCTACGAAGAACCCTGCCGATTTTACGGTCTTGTCGCTTAAAGAAAAACTAAAGGCTATGGGAGTGAGTACGGCAGGAACAAAAAACGAATTAATAAATCGTCTGATGGAGGCGGATCCGACGGGCAATTGGCTTCATGAGTCAGACGATGTGCAAAATGATCTAACGCACAATGAAGAGCAGGATGCATTGGAGACAGCCGGCGTAAGCGAGATGGAGGGAGCACAGCGAGAGATAGAGATGCTCCGGAGAGAGAGAGGGCTTTTGGAGCGTGAGCTTGCGGTGGCGCGGCGGGAGGCAGAACTTCTTTCGGGAGAGGCGAGGAGGGAGAGAGGTTGAGACGGAGCGCATGAGGGCCGGGCAGGTGACGGATCCGACGGAGATGATGGGGATGACGGCGCGGGTCGGCATAACGGCTGTTGCAGAGTTATTGGCACATTTTGACGGGACGAATGATTCCTGGGAGGTGTGGGAGAGGCAGGTGCGTCTACTCGTGACTACTTACAAACTGCAAGACGAAATGACGAAGATATTAATAGGCTCACGACTCAAAGGAAGGGCGGCTGAGTGGTTCCGCTCGAGACCTGAGCATATCGAGATGTCGACAAACGATCTCTTATTGGCAATGAAGAACATGTTTGATCACCGTCCAAATAGAGTAGCGCGAAGGAGAGAATTTGAGGGGCGCATGTGGAGAAAGGGCGAGGCCTTCGGCACGTACATGCACGACAAAATTATCCTGGCGAATAAGGTGCCTGTTGAGGAGAGCGATCTCGTCGATTATATTATCGATGGAATAGCGGATCTGAATCTGCAGAATCAAGCGCGGATTCAGGGATACACGACGACGGCATCTCTGTTGCGAGCGTTCGAGAAGGTGGCCCTACGGCCTGGTGAGGGGAGACCGAGAGACGGTGTCGGCGCTCCGACGGGACGGTCAAGCGGCGACGCGAGGTGTCGCGGAGGATCGAGGGCGCGAGGAGGCGATGGAGGAGAGCAAAACCTGAGGCGATGCTATAACTGCGGAGGGCTGAATCACATTGGTGCAAACTGTCCGACGAGGGAGAGCGGCGTGAAGTGTTTCCGATGCGGTGAGCGCGGGCACGTGGCGGCAAAGTGCGCGGGGAAGGTGAGCGCTAGAGACAGCTGTGCGATAAGCGAAGCTTGCGATAAAAAATATTATAAAGACGTGCATATTAATGATTGTAAAGTTCTTGCGATGATAGATACCGGGAGCGATATGTGTTTGATGCGTGCTGATTGCCATGGTAGACTGAACGTTCCGTTGGTAAAAAATAGAATCTATTTTCGGGGCATAGGTTCGGATAAAAACGAGACATTGGGCGAGTTCGAAGTCGACGTTGGTATTGATAATGACGTATATTCTATGAGAATTCGTGTAGTTTCCGACGGGCTTATGCGGTATGATTTTATTATTGGAAATGATTTTCTGAGAACCGTAGAGATCACGATAAAAAGGGGTGAAATGTTAATTTTAAGACCGAGTCCGGATCCGAAATTGTCTGAATTACCGGAAATATTTCAAATTGATCACGTGTATGAAACAAATAAATTAGATGTTGCACATCTTGACGATAATTACAAAAATGCGTTAGAAAGTATGATTCACAATTATGCGCCAAATAAAATGCGCAATGTGGATGTAAAAATGAGACTAATTCTTAAAGACGATGAGCCCGTATATCAGAGAGCGCGGAGATGTTCTGAACAGGAGAAGCAGATAATAAAGAAACAGATAGAAGAATGGATAGGCGACGGTGTTGTGCGACCTTCGTTGTCAGAATATTCGAGTCCCGTGGTCTTAGTGAAAAAAAAGAACGGCGCGTATCGGTTATGCGTTGATTATCGGCGTTTGAATCAGAAAATTGTGAGAGACCGCTATCCCCTCCCACTGATTGACGATCAGCTGGATCGGCTGCAAAGCGCGAAAGTCTTCACCACGTTAGATCTTGAAAACGGATTTTTTCACGTTGAGGTGGACGAGGATAGTCGGAAATACACGGCATTTATTACGCCAGACGGACAATATGAGTTTCTGAAGATGCCGTTCGGTTTGTGTAATTCGCCGGCAGTGTTCCAAAGATTTGTGAACGCGACTTTTCGAGATTTTATTAACGACGGGACAGTGTTAACTTACATGGATGATTTGATTGTGCCATCAAAAAATTACGAAGAAGGCCTAGGAAAATGCGAGCGAATATTTGTTAGGGCAAGTGAATGCGGATTGATGATCAATTGGAATAAGTGCCAATTTTTAAGAACAAAAGTAGAGTTTCTAGGGCACGAGATAGAATCTGGTAATATACGGCCGTCGGCAGCGAAAACAGACGCGGTTACGAGATTTCCCGAGCCGAAGAATGTAAAACAAGTACAAAGTTTTTTAGGTTTGTCCGGTTATTTTAGAAAATTTATTCGCGGTTATTCATTAATTGCGCGGCCCTTGACGAACTTATTGAGAAAGGATGTTAAGTTTTGTTTCGAGGAGAAAGAGAGAAATGTGTTTAGCGAGTTGAAAGCTGCTTTAGTGAGTAAACCTGTTCTTAAGATATATACAATAAATGCGACCACTGAACTTCATACCGATGCGTCGAAATATGGCTATGGCGCTATTTTATTACAATATGACAATGATCACATGTTGCGTCCTGTGTATTATGCGAGCGGACGTACAACTTCTGCAGAGGAAAAGTATAGCAGTTACGAGCTCGAGGTACTTGCGGTTATAAAAGCCTTAAAAAAGTTTCGTGTATATTTGATAGGTATTTCTTTTAAGATAATAACGGATTGTAGGGCGTTCAGTCTGACCATGAGTAAAAAAGATTTGTGTGTGCGTGTTGCGAGATGGGCTCTACAGTTAGAAGAGTTCAATTATGTTATCGAGCATCGTCCTGGGAAAGCCATGATGCACGTAGACGCGCTGAGTAGGAGTCCGCTACCCGTGTGCATGTTAAGTGAGCGCGAAGATAGTATAATCTCGCGAATTCGAAAAGCGCAGAGTGAAGACGCTTGTTTGCGAGAAATAATCGAGTTGACGGCGGCGAACAAAGCCGATGGCTTTGCAATGCGAGCGGGAATTTTATTTAAGCTGACGAATGGCGAAGAGCGAATGGTGATTCCTCGATCGATGCAGGCGCCGATTATTAGGTATGTACATGAGAGAGGTCATATGTCGGCAGGCAAAACCGAGTGTATAGTCGCGAAGGAGTACTGGATACCGGATCTGAAAGCTAAAGTCGAGAGAGTGGTTCGGGGTTGCGTGTCTTGTATTCTGACTGAGAAGAAGCAGGAAGGAGGGACTGTTGCATCCCATCGAAAAGGGTGATGTTCCCTTGGATACTTTCCATCTCGATCACTTGGGACCGCTCCCTTCGACGCGCAAGCAATATCGGTATATATTGGTTGTAGTGGACGCATTCACTAAGTTTGTCTGGCTTTACGCGGTTAAGACGGCAAATACGGCGGAGGTTTTGGCATGCTTGGTGAGACAATCGGATATTTTTGGAAATCCGAGGAGGATCATATCGGATCGCGGTTCGGCATTCACGTCCAACGATTTTCGGGAATATTGCGAGGCAGAGGGAGTGCAACATGTCCGTATAACAACGGGAATGCCAAGGGCTAATGGACAGGTCGAGCGGGTCAACCGAACGTTAATTCCGTTGCTGACGAAGTTGTCCGCTCCTCGACCGGAAGAATGGTACAAGTACTTAAGTATGGCACAGAAGTATCTGAATACGACGCAACATAGAAGTATTGGAACGACGCCTTTTAATTTATTATTTGGGACAGATATCAGAATGAGGGACGATGTTTCTATCCGTGATTTAGTAGAAGAGGAATTAATTTCTATGTTCAAAGAGAATCGCGACGAAGTAAGAACCCGAGCCAAGGATGCTATTGGGCGGGTGCAGCAGGAAAACCGCCGAGGATTTAACAGACACAGAAAATCGGCTACATCTTACACGATCGGTGATCTTGTTGCTGTCAAGAGGACGCAGGCTAAGCCCGGATTGAAATTAGCGCACAAGTATTTCGGTCCGTATCGTATTAAAAAAAAATTGCGGAATGATCGCTATATCGTCGAGAAAGTGGGCGAGCATGAGGGGCCTTACGAGACATCTACCGCAGCAGAATATATGAAGCGCTGGATTGACGACAGCGACGAGATGACAACCGACGAGGAAACCGAAAATATCTGAGGCCAGATATTAGCGCAGAATGGCCGAATGTAGGAATTGGAAAACGTAATATATTTCGAAATCATTTGTCGGGTATGTTGATGTTCTGCTATGTTTGTTTGTCGAGTGACTCTTGTGTCCTGTTGG
Organism: Crematogaster levior; assembly: GCA_901521435.1. Classification (NCBI taxonomy): domain Eukaryota; kingdom Metazoa; phylum Arthropoda; class Insecta; order Hymenoptera; family Formicidae; genus Crematogaster; species Crematogaster levior. The sequence goes on from CABEGB010000655.1 coordinate 111,003, forward strand.
GGAATGTGGTGTGCGAGCGCGCGATTTCGGGACCACCGAATCTGCGGGTGTCATTGCCTGATTGGCCCACGTATTTTCGGATGGGCAATATAAATGGCCTTTCACGGTGTCGAGAGAGAGAGCCCGCCGGATTCCGCGAAAGCAACAACGTGTGACTTAGAACACGCGAGCTTAGAACAGAGCAAGTTTGTATTTCTTGTAATAAAGCTAGTTGTAGAAGTTATCAGTATACACGAGATTCGTTCATCATTTCTTTTATAAAATCATAATCCAATACGAAATCCTACATATAATCAGTACCGATTCAATATCTTGGATTAGCCAATATGATCATCAATCATTCCATTACAATTTCCAATGGAAAACGTTTGAGCTTTATTAGTATGGCGCATCTATGTTAATAGCAGCAATATGAGATTATCCAACAATTAAAAAACACATTTATAGATGAATGGCAAAAAATAGATCAAGAGATCTTTTGATAAATTAACACATTCGACCGGTTGTCGGCCGAGACACTTAGCTGAACGCCGCATATAATTTTCAAAAATCTATAACTGAATATCACAAGGGTCTGCTATTTAAATGTGTCTGAGTATAAAAAATATTGCTTCTTGATATGAAGCTTATAATCATTTGTTGTTTAAAATTTTTAAAAATTAAATATTACATACATGTGCTAAAAATATGGATAAAAAATTACTAGCAATATTAAAATTAATAGAACTGCTTAAATTCATAAAATATATATATTTTTAGAAACAAATATAATGAATTTACTACAACGTATAATGAATTTACTAAAACTTAATAACATTTTTACTAATTTACTAATTTACACATTATAATTTTGAGTAATACCTAATAATAACAAAATATAAAATATATTGTATATAATACATATATAAAATATACTAAATTAAGAAATAATAACACAACTTAATAAGTTAAAAGTTTAACAATAAAATTTAATATTTGGTAATATTTAGTAATAATGTTCTTTAATATGGTATTTGGTAAAACAATTGTCTTTATACAAAGATATATGGTAGAACTACGTTGTTGACACTTAATTACAGATTTTGAAATAACATAGAATTAATTACCAGCATTGAACTAAAAAGTTTGAAATGAGGATAGAACCATAATGACGAATTCACCATAAATATTTTACTAATATAACAAAAAGAAACTGGGATGGTTTTTATAATTTTGTCATAGAATATATGGGTTTTATTTACGTATAAAATAGTAACTACATGTGTGCAACTGTGCAATAAAAATATAAATCAAAAGATTTTATTGAAAAAGGGAAGAATGTAATGGAGGAATATGAAATAATAGAAGTAAAACGATATGAGTTAAATAAACAATATAAAAAAGAAAAGGTCGATTTATTCGAATGTATATACATTTACAGCACTTTACTCGCTTCTGAACAAACATGTGAAATGGTACGATCCAGTATGTTCGACTATCTCTACCAGAGATTGCACTCAGTATCGATTGCATACAAATACCAAGTCAAATGGCGACATTCTGCAGGCGTTTTCTTCACGGCTTACGTGCAGCGATTTCAACACAATGCAGCTTTTCCCTCCGCGTGTCACTATTAAAAAGGATCTATAGAACCAAGTATTCGTGTGTCTCCATTTTCTCGACGTATTTCAGGATTAACCGCGTAAACTCGTATGTCAACAGGAAAACGATTGTTTTATCCCATATAAAATAAATCGATGAAGAAAACGAAAACGGCATGTAAAAAGTCGCTGTGGTGAAAATAAAAATTATAATTTTAAAGAAAATAAAAAAGTTTTTTTTTATACATATAGATAAATATGGATGTTAAATAATATATATGTTTATCTAGTTTATTATACATAAACTATTGATTACGTTTATAAATTAAAATCATAATAAATAATGTTACTTTTTTAAAATACAGAAAATACACGCACGCACACACACACACACACACACACAAATAAAATCTTATTTAGTTTACTTTTATATTTTTCGATGATTTATACCTGATTCTTACTTTTTATGGTTTGTCATTATTATTTAGTTACATCTATATTTTAGTTAAATCTCTATTTAATTTATCTTTTAATAATAAATACTACAATAAATACTACAACAAATATTTACCTCATTTAAAAAAGAAACAGAATTTCAAATTTATTAAATTATTTTATTGTTTATTTAGAAATTTAAAAACTACAATAAGTAATATTTTTGTATATTTAAATTTAAATTTAAATTACAATTTTTTTGTAATTATTTGTAATTGTTCATACATTATAATAATCTCTTAAATGGCTAATACTAAAAATAATATCGCGTAGAAGAGAAAAAGGGGAGAGATATGTAAAGAAGTTTCTAATGAAAACTTACCTGTCAAATGAAATTACGACGAGAGTAAAAACGCTAGAAGCGACGGTCACGTGTGCTACGAAGTTGTTGATGGTGCAATACACCATTCCGAAGGGCCAATTAGAGTTGAGGAGAAAGATAAAATTGAAGGCGCAGTTAAGCAATGACATCATAAGATCCGCAATGGATAGATTTACCAAGAAGTAATTAGTTACAGTACGCATTCGCCGATGAGCTGAAACAGAAGAGAAGAAAAAGGGAACTTATAAAAATGTTAATATCTTTATGATGCTCTTAAGTGTTAACGGGGATGTTTAATACACATTTTTAACTTTTTTTCTATTTTCTATTTATAAATTGCGAACTCTTCACGTAAATTCTCCACTCGGAAACATTATTTATACTTTACTTATGTCATTACTTGAATATAATATTGCAGTAAATTTTTCTGCACACGTTCTGCACAGCAGGTCGCTACCAATATTAAAATTCCAAACATTTCCGGATTCTAAAGATATCCGTCCGTAGACATTTAAAAAAATAAAACATCTGTTCTTGATATTTTTTTCTTTCCATCTTTCTGTTTTTTGCAGAAGTTTTCTGCATGTCATGAAGAAAGAGAAAGAGAGAGTATTAAAAACTATATAAAATTATCATATTTCACATTGACAAAAAATTCTGTTAATGAGATGTGTTACGATAAGTATAATTTCTTGAATTAATTTATTGTTCATGTGTAAATATCTTGCTTTTAGGTGGTATAATTTTATTTTTGATCACTTTTTCATGGAAGAATGTTTTTAAAAGTTATTGTGTTTTATCACCACATTTTAATAAACATTATACATTTTACATTTTAATTTTACACATTATATTAAAGTTAATTTCGTAAAATTCTTTAAAATAACATTAGACGTAATTAAAAATATAAAACGTCAAATATTATTGAAATATACTATTGTAATATTTATAAAAAGTCATAATGTGAGTTTTATGCTTTTATGTATGTAAAGACATATCGAAATAGTGCTTTCTAATATTACAGCAACATCCAACAATAACATTTTTTCTGCTTAGAATCTAAATAGTATTTTGCGGTTTAGAGAAAATTGTTATTACACTTGCCGTATCCTCATAGTGTATAAATGATATGTGCAGGAATGTCTACTAAACATTTGTTAAGAACACTGAATATTTATTAAGAAAAAGAAAACAATGCAAATAATGCAAAATATCTCGCATTACTTGTGTTCCTTGAGTAATGTAATACCTTTTGCGAGGAATTTTAATGTGCTAAAAACTTTATTAAGTGATATTGGGTTGATGCATAATTATCCGCCGTTTTTTAAACAATATTTATTATGAAAAAAGACACATAAAAATTTAACAGAATGTTTAAATGATGATGATGATTTTCGACACGCATTTTTATCACCTAAGCATAGAATAATATTTTTATAAAACAAAAGTAAACAAAACGCCAATTTTTACTTTAAAAAAAACGCGCCTACATGAATGGCGGATAATTATGCATCAACCTAATAAGTTTAAAAAGTTAAGAAAAAAATATCGTAAAAAGAACTATCTTAGTAATGTACATCGACAAAGATTTACATGTGCAATTCGAAGAAATTAGAAATTCGTGTTTGATATCTTCCAGAAATATGTTTAAAAATATATGCTTAAAAATTAACATAAGAAAATTTAAATTAACATGTTTTATAATAAATTTAGAATGACATTTAATAAAAAGTTAAAAATTATTTTTAAATATATAAAAGATTTTAAAAATTGATTGTCTAAAATTAAATTATTAAATTAAATTATGGAAATTAGTACTATACGGTTGTTAAAAAATAGATTAGAATAAGCTTTAGTATGTGAGGAAAATTAAAGAAATAATTCTTTAGATAATTTAATTTAAATAAAGTTTATATACACTTTTTTCATAAGTTTAGTATTGAAGATATAGGGTGTTTGAGATAAGATTAGATTTTTTAAATTTTGAAATAACTTTTTTAAAATCTCGAAGTCAGTTCTAATTATTCTCTTGCAATATTTATTGTGTGTCAGTAGTGACTAATGGGCTAACTTTTAGCGACTGAATATTTTGGTATCATTAATAGTACAAGTGGTTATTGCTATTTCAGTACTACTTTGTCAAAAACTCGATGTCAATAACCGTGAAATATCAGAATTTTTCAATCGTTAAAAGTTAGCCTATTAGTCATTACTAACGTAAAAGAATAAATAAAACCGTCCTCGAAATTTCTGTTAAATAATTTTGTCTTGAGCATTCTATATCTTCGGAATTAGTGTTTATGAAAAAAGAATATATATAAACTTTTCTTCATAAAATAATCTAAAGAATTATTTCTTTAATTTTTTTTATTCACACACTTGAGATCACTCTGTATGTTAAATAGATGTAAAATACAATAGTATTATTACGTTATCGATTACCTTTTATATTCTGTGAGATTTTTGTAAACATAGATACATTTATTCTCAAAATTGTAAATTTTGCCGACTTGTTAGTAGTAATATATATCAATAGTACGTCCAAAGCAATGAATATTTTATTTTATAATTAAGGCTCCTGGATAGTCGCTACAGCAATGTTGGAATTATGACGTCAGAGGCGAGAAACAATGAAAATTCTTGCCCTATTTAAATAAATGAAAAGATGAATAAAAGAACAGTCTAAATCGTTTTAGCATACCTTTAAAATATTCCGATAACTCCGAACAATATCCTTTTCCCTTGATGGTTAAAAAAATAACCATAAAATAATACGCAATAGGAAGCCTACTATCACCGGTAAACGTGATTTGACAGCTATCGAAAGGAGTCGAAGACCTTTTCCTTTAAATAGTGCGCTGATAGTATTTTTTAAACAAATACATTTAACTCGTATACAGGGTAAATATACAAAACAGTAATTAAAGAGCATTTCTTATTTGCTAATTTATATTCTGTAAGATTTCTAGGTCATTAAATTTTGTGAAAGTATAATGAAATTCATGATAAGTTTACATCTTTCATAAACATAAATTATATTACGATAATTTTACGATAATTTTACGATAACTATTTAAGTGCAATCACAAAAAAGAATAGAAACTTACAATTAATGCACAATACATTTTCATATGTAAGTAATCGTTTGCAATTAATATGTGCATTTTGTAAATGCAATTCGTGTAAATGCAGTTGAAATTTTTATTCATATTATAAATAAATATTTTTAATTAAAAAATTAAACAAAACTTAAATTTCGGAAACAAAACCATAAGTTATAAAAATATGGAAGTAGAATTGATTTTTTTTCAATTCAATTTCACATTAAAAATATGATTTGATCACAATTTTCAAAATTTGTGTACTAACACCCAATCAAAGAAAATAATTTTAACTGTGACACTCTAATTGCATTCTTCAAATCTTTCAAGATACTTTGCGTATAACGTATTTTCATGGAGAATATTAGTGGAAATCCAATTGTCGCCAATTGGAATTTTTGCTTCTGAAATTCTTCATGAAGTTGATTCTTCATGAAACTTATGCAAAGTTATTATTGAGGCCAAAGTTTGCATGTAAGGACGAAATACTTTTGGTTTATTAAAAGTTGTTGATTTATAAAACTTTGTCAGTCTTAAAATTAATTAAAATGTCTTTAATACACGTATTTTAATAAAATAAGCATAATTAAGCATAATTATTTAAAATATACATAAAAATTTGTATTAAAATTGCAACAAATAAAGTAAAATATTCTTTCAAGAAAAGGCTATTTTTTTCAAAATTGAAATTTTTCTTCTTTATTTGCACTAAAAAAATGTAAAAAATAACATTATATATATATATATATATATATATATATATATTAAAGTCGAGGGACGTCAGTATATATGTATACTCGCGATTGTATTTTATATATACAGGGTGTCTGGTAATTCGAAGATCAACCGTAAACTGCAGGTAGAGTAGGTTAAACTGACAAGGGAAGTGTCACGACTGTCCGGAACCGATTTGATTCTCCTTTAAATATGTTGTTATATATACAAATCTAAGAGACACGTATTTTTTTATATGGGCCACTTTTGACTTTTAAGGGGTAAAACACCCCTTTGAAAAAAAACGGTTTTTATCTTTCAAGGCGAATATCTTTGAAACTATTAGAGATAGAAAAAAAATTCAAACGGGGTATTAAATGGCTTGATGAGTACTACAAAATACTGTAAAAAAATTTTTTTTCTTTTTTTTTTTTTCAAAAAATCTTACCCCTTTAACTGTTTTTTCAAAATTTTTAATTTTTGTTTTCATCAAATTAAAGGTTATTTTTTAACGAATTCATCCATGTATATTAAAGTTATGTTGCGTAATATCATTTTTGAGAAATCATTACAAACCCCTCCGTATATACGTTATTCGTGCTCGTATCGTATCTACTATGTGCGTAAGTGTAATAATTATCGTCGAAATACAATATTTAAAAAAATGTTAAATTTGTACAAAAATAAGCTTTTATTTGTGGCGATAAAAAAAATTTGAAATTTTGAAAAAAGAGGAATGGAAATTTTGGATTGGAATATTTTAAAAATTAAAAAAATTTTTTTTGCACTGTCTTATAAAGTACTCCTAAAATCATTCAACTTTTATTACATGATATTTTTCTAACAATACAGATTATAAAAAATATTAAGAATTAGGGTAGAGTTTTTATTGTACCTTCTTAAAATTATTAAATTGTATTTATCTCTGTACCTTTTTTTTTTTTTTTTTTTTTTTAACGTAGGGAAATCCTCATGGATACCCGTTCCCCGGGGGAGGAAACGGGTTATGCCGGACTCTTACCGGCTAAAACCCTACGGTGGCCCTCCTCGTGCGCGTTTGGGAGACCACGGGAACGCAACATTCATCTCTGTACCTACATTATTTCCTTATAATATCTTAAGATTATTTTCTCTTACAACTTATTATTTTATTATTTTTATTCCAATGCTCTAACATCTTGTTTATTTATTAGTTTATACATTAATTTTGCGCAATAATATCTACACGTAATTAATAATAAAATAATTAATAAATGTTTACATATATTATAATACATTTATATTTTTTACTAGATAATAAATTTATATTATTTTTTTTATTATTTACTCATTATATACATTACAATAATGATAATCGACGAAAAAATGTTTTAAACATAATGACTGTTTGCACCAAGAACATCTTACTACAGCTAAATTATTGCAACCTTCGATATCACATATTGTTGAAGTTTCGTCAAAACTGAATTCTACTGGATTTTCAAATTCTTCTGGTCTTTCGTTCGTATATCCACTTTTAAACCACGAATATTTAAATAAGTTGTAATATCGTGGGGATGACAATTGATTATGTATCAAAGATTGCAATTTTATTATATTATTGCGTTCATGTAAATTTATATTACTTTCCAATAGTAAAACAGTATCTGAAAATCTTTTAGCAAAATTTTTCCAAATTCTAAATCCATAAACATCTAATGGTTGTATTTTTCCTGTAGTACCTTTCGGTATTATCATAGTAGTAACATGTTTTCCTGGAGGTGTTAAATCCGAAATAATATTGGGGCAATGTCCAGTCCATGAATCGATAAGAATAACGCTATTAGAACCAACGTTCGGAAAATAGGCTTCTTCTAACCACATTTTAAAATGGTCTGTAAAAAACATAAATGTTAATTTAATAGTTTTCTTACTATTATTAGATCAAATGTAAAATAGTTATAAAAAGAAATTTATACCTGATGTCATTTTACCAGATTTCGATGCTTTTACAATAACATTTGTTGGTCTAAACAGGTTTTCTTCTACTCTTGGTCCAAATTTACCATCAGTTTCTTTTAATACAATAAATAAAGGTGACAGTAAATTGCCGCTACAAGATATTATTGGTTGTATCGTGTATGAGTGAGTTGTTGATGATACAGATTGCACAACACGTTCTACTGTCTTCACTCCTTGATGTGACAATGATCTTCCAGAATGAATTTCCAATTGGAAACCACTTTGATCTGAATTATAAATATTTTCAGATCCAAACTGTTCAATAAGAGGTTTTACTGTTTTCAGAAAATCTTCACTTGTTTTTTGCAAATTAACGGAATCTTCCAATGTTCTTCTGGTGATAAATTTTGTAACTTTTCTTGAAACAATTCGGTGAGACTTCTTGAATCTTGATACCCAACTGTGAGATGCTTTAAATATAGGATTTAAATTTCCTATTTCTTCTTGAGCTTGTAAAGCCCATCTTTTTCAAAACACGATTCTGATATGAAAAGTACATGCATAAAATAATTATCAAGTGTTTTATTAAACTTATACTTTTTACGGCAAATTCAGCAATGTCACGTTTCAAAAAAAGTTTTATGTGCAGCCTTAACAGTCAGTAAGCAGAATCTTTCTGTTATAATCACATCTGTGCAATTTGTTAAACTGTTTTTATATATTGCAATACAAGGTAAAGTTTAACATTTGTGAAAATGATTCTCAATCCGCTTAATGTTGTGAGACTTTTATTAGTGTCAGTAAATTCAATATATCTAACAGAAACGCCAGTGACTGAAGCAGAAATAGAATTAAAAGAAAACATACAAAAAATATTGCTGGATAGCATTTTTCATTATAATGGATTGGAAATAACGGAAGAAACATCTCTTGATTATGAAGAACCTCATAAATTTCATCGGTTTGAAATAATTGAAGATGACGAAGAAGCATGGAGTGAAGATAATTCAAATTTTCATCTTCAATGTTCAAGTGATAACATAGATTTTGACAGTTCTTATAAAAGACGAGCTGTTGAGTTTTGGCGAAATTGGGACGCTAACGAAGGAAATAAAGAGAAGAAAAAAAATCGTTCTCTAAAAGTAGTACAACATCAGTTTAAAAGAGTTTCATCTGAACGTCAATTAAGGCGATGGGAAGAACAATTACAATCAGGTGGAACTCATATGGAAAAATTATCTTATATCTCGAAATTTACACATGATAAATTTACTGCTGCGATTGAATTAGGATTCATGGTTCATGATATTGATTTAAAAAGATGGGCTTTACAAGCTCAAGAAGAAATAGGAAATTTAAATCCTATATTTAAAGCATCTCACAGTTGGGTATCAAGATTCAAGAAGTCTCACCGAATTGTTTCAAGAAAAGTTACAAAATTTATCACCAGAAGAACATTGGAAGATTCCGTTAATTTGCAAAAAACAAGTGAAGATTTTCTGAAAACAGTAAAACCTCTTATTGAACAGTTTGGATCTGAAAATATTTATAATTCAGATCAAAGTGGTTTCCAATTGGAAATTCATTCTGGAAGATCATTGTCACATCAAGGAGTGAAGACAGTAGAACGTGTTGTGCAATCTGTATCATCAACAACTCACTCATACACGATACAACCAATAATATCTTGTAGCGGCAATTTACTGTCACCTTTATTTATTGTATTAAAAGAAACTGATGGTAAATTTGGACCAAGAGTAGAAGAAAACCTGTTTAGACCAACAAATGTTATTGTAAAAGCATCGAAATCTGGTAAAATGACATCAGGTATAAATTTCTTTTTATAACTATTTTACATTTGATCTAATAATAGTAAGAAAACTATTAAATTAACATTTATGTTTTTTACAGACCATTTTAAAATGTGGTTAGAAGAAGCCTATTTTCCGAACGTTGGTTCTAATAGCGTTATTCTTATCGATTCATGGACTGGACATTGCCCCAATATTATTTCGGATTTAACACCTCCAGGAAAACATGTTACTACTATGATAATACCGAAAGGTACTACAGGAAAAATACAACCATTAGATGTTTATGGATTTAGAATTTGGAAAAATTTTGCTAAAAGATTTTCAGATACTGTTTTACTATTGGAAAGTAATATAAATTTACATGAACGCAATAATATAATAAAATTGCAATCTTTGATACATAATCAATTGTCATCCCCACGATATTACAACTTATTTAAATATTCGTGGTTTAAAAGTGGATATACGAACGAAAGACCAGAAGAATTTGAAAATCCAGTAGAATTCAGTTTTGACGAAACTTCAACAATATGTGATATCGAAGGTTGCAATAATTTAGCTGTAGTAAGATGTTCTTGGTGCAAACAGTCATTATGTTTAAAACATTTTTTCGTCGATTATCATTATTGTAATGTATATAATGAGTAAATAATAAAAAAAATAATATAAATTTATTATCTAGTAAAAAATATAAATGTATTATAATATATGTAAACATTTATTAATTATTTTATTATTAATTACGTGTAGATATTATTGCGCAAAATTAATGTATAAACTAATAAATAAACAAGATGTTAGAGCATTGGAATAAAAATAATAAAATAATAAGTTGTAAGAGAAAATAATCTTAAGATATTATAAGGAAATAATGTAGGTACAGAGATGAATGTTGCGTTCCCGTGGTCTCCCAAACGCGCACGAGGAGGGCCACCGTAGGGTTTTAGCCGGTAAGAGTCCGGCATAACCCGTTTCCTCCCCCGGGGAACGGGTATCCATGAGGATTTCCCTACGTTAAAAAAAAAAAAAAAAAAAGGTACAGAGATAAATACAATTTAATAATTTTAAGAAGGTACAATAAAAACTCTACCCTAATTCTTAATATTTTTTATAATCTGTATTGTTAGAAAAATATCATGTAATAAAAGTTGAATGATTTTAGGAGTACTTTATAAGACAGTGCAAAAAAAATTTTTTTAATTTTTAAAATATTCCAATCCAAAATTTCCATTCCTCTTTTTTCAAAATTTCAAATTTTTTTTATCGCCACAAATAAAAGCTTATTTTTGTACAAATTTAACATTTTTTTAAATATTGTATTTCGACGATAATTATTACACTTACGCACATAGTAGATACGATACGAGCACGAATAACGTATATACGGAGGGGTTTGTAATGATTTCTCAAAAATGATATTACGCAACATAACTTTAATATACATGGATGAATTCGTTAAAAAATAACCTTTAATTTGATGAAAACAAAAATTAAAAATTTTGAAAAAACAGTTAAAGGGGTAAGATTTTTTGAAAAAAAAAAAAAGAAAAAAAATTTTTTTACAGTATTTTGTAGTACTCATCAAGCCATTTAATACCCCGTTTGAATTTTTTTTCTATCTCTAATAGTTTCAAAGATATTCGCCTTGAAAGATAAAAACCGTTTTTTTTCAAAGGGGTGTTTTACCCCTTAAAAGTCAAAAGTGGCCCATATAAAAAAATACGTGTCTCTTAGATTTGTATATATAACAACATATTTAAAGGAGAATCAAATCGGTTCCGGACAGTCGTGACACTTCCCTTGTGAGTAGAAAAGTCCTGTATCATTTTGCGATTTTCGTAATAATTAACAAGATATTAATTAAAGAAGATCGACCAATACGCGCGAATCTAAGCGCGCGGCGAGAAGAGACAACCCACGATTATTGTGTAGCGTTTGAGTACGCGGGGAGAAGGAACAGCCTACCGTTATTGTCTAGCATTTTAGCGCGCGGGAAGAAGGGATAGCCACAACCATTGTTACGCGATTGTTTAGGCGCGTGACAAAGCGTTGCGAGAAGCGCGTAATACTAGAATACCGCGGCGACCGCCCCGAATTGTTCTCTCGCATTGTTTTGCATCTCTCTCTCTCTCTTTCTCTCCCTCTCGGTAGGCTGTTCCTTCTCCCCGCGTACTCAAACGCTACACAATAATCGTGGGTTGTCTCTTCTCGCCGCGCGCTTAGATTCGCGCGTATTGGTCGATCTTCTTTAATTAATATCTCGTTAATTATTACGAAAATCGCAAAATGATACAGGACTTTTCTACTCAGTTTAACCTACTCTACCTGCAGTTTACGGTTGATCTTCGAATTACCAGACACCCTGTATATATAATATATATATATATATATAATATATATATATATATAGAGATTATTATTATGATATTAAAATATATAAACTTCTATAAAAAGAAATTATTTAATTTATTCTTTAATTTCTTGCGAAGAAAGAATATTAATAATAAATATTTATTGTGTTTACCGACATATAATTCTCTTGAACTGTGTACCGCATTAAATATATAATATTATTAGTGGACAAACCGCATGGCGCAGCTGCGCTCCCTGTTTAAATTTTGGAGAAATGGTTGGAAATTTCTGTACCATTTGAATATTATAAGAAATTATAACCGATTTAAAAATATTGCATTTTTTAAAATTAGTGTTGGTATTTCATAAAGATGTTTTAATTACATTTATTGATTTGTTAAAGAACAGATAAGATTTCATGAAAAGCGTGATAACTTTTCGAGATATAAACTTTACATTATTAACGGACAATGAAAATCGACTGTTTGTGTATAGTAGACATAAGCGGATTGCAAACTTATCCATGCAGAAACTTCAATGCTATGGAAATTTGTATGACGATTTACGGACTGACGATAATTGCATTAAAAGCTTGAAATTTGTCAAATAACATTAGATTTCTAGAAATCGAATAAAAATTATGTTTAATTCCTTTTTTACAAATTCTCAGTTAAAATTTTTTTTTAATTGTAAATTATATTTTGTCTTACAAGTTGGTAATTACTCCATAATATTTTCAGGTTTAATTTGGCACAGTGTAATGTAAATAGCTTTTTAAAACAATTTATTTAAAAAAAAATATATATATATTATATACACATACACACACATACACAAATGTGTGTGTGTGTGTGTGTGTGTATTAATAATACTAAAAAATAAACTTAATTATCATTTGCACTACACACAAATATTCATATAATATTAAATATAATCTATAAAATGTAATTTAAATATTGAATATGACAGTGGTTTCTAATGAAAAATGTGGAATATGGAGGTAAATAATTTAATATAAAGATGGAGCAAAAAGAGAAAAACAACGGATGAGCTGGATAAGTATCAGCTGCAGTCAAGCAATCTTGCTCCAAAATTTTATACTGAAAGGGAAAATAACAGGGCTAAAATTGATAATTACAAAGAATGAATCAGTAGCTTAAGTTACAAAAAAAAACCATAAACATTTTATAAATCACACAAACCTTTTTTGATAGAATAACTATTGTAGAATCAAATTTTGAAAAAAAATTTTATTTTTTTCAATGTATAGTAACTTTATGTATGCAACAAGAAGAAAAGAAATGAGAAAACTATATATACTTTTCTTTTTAAATTTTTCTTATTTTTACGAGAAAAGGAATCGTACAATAGAACTTTACGGTAAAATCATACGTAGCTTTCATGGAAATATCTTAAAGTGTTTTATGAACATCAAAAGTCTCATATTACTCGTAATATAATACTTACGCTATATAATACATCAACCACATGTTGCAGTTTTATATTGTGCGAAAACCAGGTTAGCTATCTTTTATCAGTTGAGTGTTTCTCTCCATTTTTTGCCTTTAAAAAGTTTATATACATTTATCATATTGCGCTTTGAAAGTATAACGACTTTGAATACTGAAGTTTAAAGCACTGCAGTAATTTAATTTTTTCAAAATGCTTGGAATGATGCACAGTTAAACGGTTATAAGTAGTATAATTAAGTGCCTTCTTTGCCTTCTAAACCATAAATAGGTATGTACAGAAATGTTAATAAGCTCTTCTACACACATTAAGCTCTTTTCACAAACAGCAATACATGCATAATATAAAGCATTACATTAGATATATATAATGTAGCATTACATTGTATATAATGTAGTCATAGAGATATTTTAATTAAACGAAATAAAAAGAGAGAGAGAGAGAGAGAAAGAGAGTGTGTGTAATGTTATCATAACAGAATCGAATTCTACATTTTGCAAATGCTCATTTTGATGTACATATAATACATCAACAAAATACATTCAATATATTTCGGTTTGTAACTAATGTAAACTTTTCATAATACATTATGAAAGTTATTATCCATTTCTACGGTGTATATACTGCCTATTTTAAAATATTGATGAATTATTCACTGATTTCAATTATTATATAATTACAAACGCATTCTTAATGAATAAATATGAGATTTGCTTTTTATTATTTTTTGCATTACCTTCATTATAACGATGATTTAGTTGCGTTTGTTTGTGAAGTAAACTGCAATTACGCTTATGCTAATTCCTACTGCCCAGTGCAAATGTCTCATGTCACTCACCAAACATATCTTGCTAAGATAGGAATCTTCTGCAATCAGCTCATTAACTATTCTCTTTGAGAATGCATGCATTTAAACAAATGTGGTTATAATTCAACGTAATAAGCATTGTACTTGCATATACGACTGTAACATTACTAAACAACATCAAACAGTTCAAATCTCCTCTCTAACATGCTTAATTAAATGTTGACTCACATTGGTCGTACGCAAATGTTTCTCTCTCAACTTTTCCGTTAATAATAATATTTTACATTATCCCCGTGTATATTTAATTCACCTTTAACATACTCTTTTACACAAATTTAAATTTTGAAATTACGTTATGATAAATGCAGATAGATAGCTATTTACATATATTTAAAACAAAATTAACTTCTCCTGACAGCTATCTTTTGTAAACATATTAATTTTGTTGAATTTGTATGTATACTTCATTAACAGAACAGATATAAATTTTGAAATAATATCGAGATAATTGTATTAACATTGTTTCATAGTTGTTTTGTAGTTTATTTTCTATTGTACTGTCTATTATCTTCTTTGTAGTTTATCTTCTCTTCTAATTTTCATAAGTTATAGCATACTTTTTCGAAGTTATTTTATTATACATACATTTATTCATGTGCATGAAATACTGTGTTTTAGAGAGATTAAGCTTCACGTATACTGAATACTGGAAGATCCGTCAGAACTTCAGAAACTCACGTTTCTTGTATGAAAAAGATACAAATATAACATAGTATAATTTCATACAAAACGCATATTTTCTTTAAACCTTTTAAGTTTTGACACTTTGACCACAACAATTATATAAGGTGATCGTATTATTGACTGTACTAATAATGTCTAACATACCGGTTCGGTTCCTTTTTGAATCACATCTGCAATACGATAGCGATATATATTTTTAACACTGTATACGTTAAGCGATATTTATTATTTGTAATTCATTTCAATGGTTTTTTGCGTGCTGATAAAGACTCTGTGAAGTCGAAACGTACAATTGTATCTTTTTTGTGATAAATTTTGTTATATTTTAATCGATAATTTAAAAGTTATCCCTTGTTAGGTCGTTCGTTGACCTATTGGCCTTGTTTATCCTAAGATTTGTTATTATTTACAAGTGGTTTTATGTTTCTTATGTTCTTTAAATTATTTCAAAATATTGCGTAAATTAATCATGTTAGATATCTCACGTACGTTTCAAAAAATATCAGTAATGTAATTTTAATTGTTCTGAAGAATGATAGTTATATTAATATCAATAAGTTATTTTATATTTCTAAATATCACAATATTAGTATGTTGTATAATACAGAATTATAAATTATAAATATCTAGTACGTTATTATTACGAGTGCACGATTAAAGTAATATAATAATACTGAATATATCCATTCATTAATAAAATTAATCTGATATTTTAACGATTATCGGTTTTTTATTCAGTTATTTAAAGCGTATCCCAATCATTATAAGATTTATTTATTATTATTACTCTTATAAATTTATTAAATTTTTTGTTAGTTTTACGTGTAGTTAATCTCTTGACTTCTAAAATTTTTTGAATTGTAATTGAATTGTAAGATTTTTTTATATTTTTATATTTTTAAAATATAAATATGTTTAAAAAAACACAAAAGTAGTTAAATTACAGTTGAAATTAATCAATATTGGTAAAATCGGCTACTTTCTATAAATGAAATACATGAACTAATGGACTGATAAATAAATCTTGATGGATATGGTACATGTGTTTCACGTTACAATTATCATGAATATAATACTATTTTGTCTATTTGTGGACGTCAAGTTCATTTATTGATTAAATGTGCTTTATTGAATATTGTGTAATTGGTAGCGTAAAATAATACAAAATTGCACTCGACACTATGTACATAGTAATTGTATGATTTTTCCTTTACAAAATTAAAATTTGTTTTTGATATATAAGATTAAGTAAAACAATAAATTTTCTCTTAAATACAAGTGGAATAATCTGTTATTCCTTACCAAAATGCAGTTTAGTGCTCAAGGAAATTGCATTCTGTATGTTGCTTTCGAGGGCTCTTGTGTTTCAATGATCGTTCTACTCTTGTAGCAAATTGAACGCGAAGTCGAGTTTGAGATAACCCGGATAGTGGATATAAATTTGTGAACAAAACTCCATAAGAGATTTTGACTATGACATTTATAAATGTCGTAGTCGATTGTAGAATATAAAATATGTATCAATTACATTAGATGTAGGGAAAATTATGTCATACTTTAATTCTACACTGACATAAGCTGAAAACGTGTTAAATTAAAATTGAAAAAAAACTGGTAAATTGCATTAGCTTTAAGGAAAAATCCTGATGTAGCGAGTAAAAAAATTGTTTTTTTTTTTTTGCTAAATCGGTACTTTTTGATCCAAGAATATGCTGATGTAGTCCCAGTCTCGTACTCGAAGCGGTACTGATCTTTTGGAGCACATCTTGGGTGAAGGTATACTGGCGCATGATCTATCAAAAGTCAACAAAAATACAAAGTCTGTTATGCCTTTCACCCAATGTGCTGAAAGATAATAAATAACAGATGTTTTAGAAAAAGGTTTATTATATGGTCTTGGTATAGCGGATTAACGAAAAATATAAATACGATTTGCCAGACTTGACTTTTCTAGCTTCCTTATACCCGTAAATCTTTAAACGTGTTTTTCTCGAAATTGTTTTTTTGGCATTGGCAGGCGTGATTACGTGAAAACTATTCGATCGATTAGTTTCTCGCTGAACATATTTATAGTTTATATGTGCAATTTGTCGATGAATCTAAATGTTTCGGGAAAAATTTATTTAAAGATTTTTTTAGCCTAGATAGAGTAATTTTAAAAAATCGGGGTAAAAATCGTATCTTCAACTTCTGGAAGCTGCCAATTTGCCAATTCCCAACTTTCAGTTTCAGTTCAGCTATTACGCCCGCCAATTAGCTGGGCATTTTCTGCATCTTCGGTGATATATCTTAAGAACTGTTTCCTTTGCGTCAATGAAAAAATAATTTTCTTGAAATGTGGTACAATATATCGGGCTACTGCCGAAATGGTCAGAAATTTTTAATTACTTACAAAAAAAAATCTTGAAAATACCCTTCTTTTTAGACTCGTACATCAGGATTCTCCCTTAAGAAAAATAAAAATAAATTAAATATTTTAATCTGAACAAAAATATAATTGATAAAGAATCCGATTGAGTGTTAAAATATAAATTATATTACTATTTCAGGCTGTAACATTTTGAACTTTTATTCTTAAAATACTTCACTGAATGGATTATGCGACTGCACTTGTACATAATTGCATTAGTAGATATGACGTTATGATACATATCGTGCGTGCTGCTAAATTAACTCAAACATTTAACATACATTAAGTAATTAGAAATGCTTTTTGCAGGGAAAGCTGCATATAAATTCACATTTAATGCTGATATGAATGATATCTAAATGAATGCTGATATGAACTATTATATGAATGCATAAGATTGTAAAAAGGTACTGATTCTAATATACATATATGTATGTATAATGTGTATGACAACATCTATTCTTATTAAATGCTTAATTTATGTATAAAAATTTATGTATAAAAATATGTATGAAAAGTATAAATTCTTTCATAAATTCACTAATAAAAGACATTCGTATTTTTTATGAAATTTATTAAAAATTGTCATATTTTTTACGGAAACAAAAATTTTATTCTATTTTTCATTTTCTGTTATTTCCACTCATATTTTGCTATTTTTACTTTTCTCATCATTGCAACTGTTCTTTGCACAGTGTTCGGACAAATTACTTGTTTCGATACTTGTCACAGTACAGAAGATTTTAAATTTTCACAGATTTATGTTATAAATACTGATTTGCATTGAACTAAATAAAATGTAGCCATAGCACTAGTACCATCGTGTTCTTCGAATACTGTTTTCACAAAACTTCGATGCGTCACAACAAATAAAATTTCATTAACCCGATGTCTTCGTAATCACTTTCTTTGACCACGATACTGGATAAAACAGAAAGAATAGCTTCCTGGTTTCTACTATTAAATTAGAATTATTCTCGTTTTTATTCTTGGTTCTATTCTCGTAAATTATAAACAACATTTAAAATATTTAAAAAGTACTTGTAAATGTTAAGTATTTGTAAAAGTACTTGTAAAAGTACTGTTTTTTTTTTAAATATAACTTTAATGTAGAAATTAATTCTGACTTATGTAAATAAAAATGACTCATGTAAATAAAAATAGTAAAATTATATATTTTATAAAACTCGTTGCGTTCGTACAACGTTTACCATTTAAATAAATATATAAATATGCGTATGAACTTTTAAAAACATACATTACATACTTTACAATAATTCACAGAAGTAAATCATAAATGCAACCTACAAAATTCGCTATTTGTACATATATAATATTTATAATTTGCATAAATGTATAAACATACACACAAAAATATGCATTAATTTATAATAATAATTGCAGAAGTAAATAGCAAAATTGTATAAATGCAATCCACAAACAATAAGACAAACAATTTAACTGTGTGCGTTCGAATAAATCGTAATTGTATCTTTTGATAACAAAACGTTTCAAAATAATCGAAATGTTAATTTTATCATCAAAATAGAAACTTATTGTTCTTTCTTTCTATTTTATCTCGATAATATAGATGTACATTTTACATATTATAATATAGTATATGTTTATTTTATAAGAAATATGACGTTACTATGAAATTCTATCGGGAAAGTACCCTCCCTATAAAATTCATACCATTTGAGAAAGAGCAAATGCGCCCATTTGAAAGAATCAAGCATATATTATCAGTATGCAATGATGAAAATATCTGGGTTTACATATGTTCCACGTGTCTTCGATAAGGGTCTGCATCATAAATCACAAGAGTTTTGTTGCGAGAATCAATAGCGAAATGAATTTCAATCCGATCTCCCTCGGGTACCTTAAAAAATTCTAATGTATGTAACTGAGAATATATCATATTTATACACAAAGAAAGATATTTCAGATTACTCGCAAGTATATAATCAATCTGCAAACATCAATTTTGAGTGAATATATCAAAGCAAATACAAAGAAGCAACGTTATATATTATCATATTATTGTAATAATACAATATTTGCAAAATATAATTTGTTAGTGGCAATCTTTCTTTTTATAGAGAAGAATTACGTCTCATATAAAACTTTATAAATAGCATTATAATTTTATAATTATATTTTAATTAAGATTTGATTTAGTCTTCTAAGCTTGTGATATCAGAGAGGAGAAATGACACATTAAGAATTCTTATGTGTTATTTTTAAATAAAAAGATATTTGGATGAAAAAAAAAACACTTTAGATCGCTTCAGTACATTTATAAAATGATCTGAAAACTATCCTTTTCCTTAGACAGTTAATAAATAACCATAAAATGAATGTGATACGAAGCCTAGTCATATGACTAGTATAAATATGTCATATGACATATGCAATTTGACTCAGGAATCTTAAGAAGAAGTTTTTTGCAAATACAGTAACCAATATTTAATAAGAAAGATCGAAAAATTAATTAAAAAATAAAATAAAACTTGATATATCAAGAAATTTAAAATTTTAAAAATTATTTTTACTGACAAAATTTTATTCATATTAAACGTTTCTAATCTTTTAACAACAAACAGATTTTTGAATAACAAGCAAATCTAGTGTGACATCGTTCTTAGTAACACATTATTAGTAATAATATATTATTAATAACATAATGCAATAGTTTCACAAATTGTCCTATATTTAGGGAATGACAAAAGATCTGCAATTTTGTTTACGACAAAAAGCATTTTGTGAACGCATATTTTCCACGAATGGATCGTTACGACTTAAAGTTTTTCTTTATCTCCCGCCAACCTTCCTCAGATATATTTTTAGCTATTATTTATCGTGACAAAGCGTAGCTTCGCCATTACAAATCCTTCCTTTTCGATGCGGATAAGCTACAGGATCAGTATGTCCAAGAAACATGGTTGCTCGTTATAAAGCTAGATTTCTACGAAATTTTATGTTCGTGGTCAAGGCTCTTAATCCACCAAACCATTGAAG
This sequence comes from Crematogaster levior, assembly GCA_901521435.1. Lineage (NCBI taxonomy): Eukaryota > Metazoa > Arthropoda > Insecta > Hymenoptera > Formicidae > Crematogaster > Crematogaster levior. The sequence goes on from CABEGB010000655.1 coordinate 131,775, forward strand.
TTTTCCTACCTCTAATCGATAGAAACTTTCTCGGCCATACTCGCAGACAGTACTCGCACGGCAAAAGTTTCGTCACGAATGCCGCCAAGATGTCGAAAGTATTGGAAATGATGCGTAAAACATCGCAGTTTCTTTGACTGATAAATTCCTGCTCGTAAATATACTTTTTCTTTGTTTTTTGTCGAGGACAGATTGCTTTAGTACGTGCAGTGAAAAAGACAAAATAATATCGACGTATCGGCTTGATATAGCAATTTAATTTAATTCAAAAAGCGATTATAATAATTTTATTAATTTTTGTTGATAACAAATGACATATAAAGTGTAGACAACCCTTTGCAAATAGTATTATTGAAACAAGTTGAAAATTACAAGTAGAAAATCTATATAGGATGGCACTTAACATTTCCAGCCATTCTCTATAATTTTTATTTAAATACTTTTTTGTTTAAAAACGGATTCTTTTTCAAATATTTACAAAAAACGTGATGTTAAAGGTTTTTGAGCGCTTTTCCCTTTTTAAGAAGTATTCAACCTATGTTTAGAGGAAATTTCTTATTTAAATTTCAGATCACGAAGTCTGGTTGGAACGTTCAACGTTATCCTATAAGTATAAAACTTTTATATAATATTATCTTTATAATAAGTACTTAATTTTATAATAAGTACTTTATAATAAGTACTTAATTTAATATTATCTTTATAATAAGTACTTAATTTCGTCAGTCTAATATTTATAATTTTTTATAATTTTTCAAAATAACCGAGTCTAATATTCTAAATTTAGTGAATTTTCCAAATGTCTCGCATAGTTTAAATACTTAATGCCTTGAATAAACTAATATCTAAAAATTACTTTTAACTAGTGTGAAACAAAAAAATAATAAAAGTTATTACAATTGGCAAAATTGTTATACACGGTGGACACGAATTCGTGATGTGGTAAGATTCATTATAAATGTACCAGTAACCAAGTTATATTATATAGAAAAGTGTATACATATAATAACATACACACAATTGGTGTATACATATGTATATACCAATTTATATTTACATCTATCCTTTTCAAAAATTTTGAAAACTTTTATTGTAAATGTATCTTGTAGACCTATTCATAGAAATAAAGAAAATTATTTTGTAAATATAAAACTACAAAAAACTGTATTTTAATTTGCTGAGTATTTCTTAATTCAGCACAAAAGAAAAAATATAAAAAAACATTTTTTCTCCAAAATTGGCAAAATTGTGAGCAAAGCAGCAGTGTTCAAAGTTAATTGAGGTTTCAAATATGGCAGATAATATGGATTCAGAGGTTAATGGTGAAGTTATTGGTTCATAAATTATGAGATGTATGTACGTTCCTACTCGAATAACAAGATCGATTACTTTGTTCACAACAAAAATTCTACTGTTTATCACTACGTAATATCATTAAACTGATACGCTGAAAACCGAAGCTCTTTTTCTCTATAGATACCTATACAAGTAAGTAAACAGGTAATATTAAATATACTATGTCATTTAGCGCGGTTTTTATGCCTACCTTATGAATTTCTTATGAATGGTGAAATTATAAATACTGACGAATATGTAAACACCAACCTTACATGAAAGTTTCAAATTTTCTGCAATTTGTTGACAGATTCCTATTCTAATATATTATTCTATATCTTATCTTACTTGGAGCGCGCACGCACGCACACAAAATATAGACACACAAGAATAGGCACAAATTCTTTTTACCACAGTGGAGAAAAGTCGTTTCATGGTTAATCAACATCGATCAACTTCACAACTTTATTAAAGGAATACTTGGTTCGAGAGAAGTTTAACTAATAAGTTTCTTAGTTATTGGAAAAGTAACGGAAAAATGTTATATTGTATTAATTAAGTTTATGAAACCTTTGATACATAATTCTTAGAGTACTGCAGTATAACGTATCTTTATAGGAAAAATAATGTACATTTTCTAAAAACTGGAGACTGAAAATATGAATAAATCTATGGATTCCAATAAAATCACAATTCTTCTAAGTGTTATATCTCAATAAATAAAAATTTATAAAAGTACAATTAAAGAACTTTTGCTCGTATTATGTCACATATGCAGAAATCATGTGCGTGTATGCACACTTATATAGATTTAATAAAAGCTAATGACTATTTCACGATCTTTTTATTTGTGAAAAAATATGCATGCATAGAAAGGATGAAAACTTCTTATAATCAAATAAACATACCAATATATTATACCAATATATTAACTATTAGCTATTCAATTGATTGTAAAATATATATCCACTATTTTTGCTTTATAATTTGTCCCAAATTATTAAATATAGTAAAATAACAAATTACTCTTACAATAATCTTATTTGCAGAGAAATTTTGTTGGAGTTTGCATATCTTAGTTAAATGCAACTCGGCATAAACATGTATTTAAGCAGTACGAGCTTTGCACTTCGCTTCACAGCAAATTTCCACTACTATACACAAATCTCTACATCTATTAATCCTTCCTGCTGAGGTAGCATTTATCAAAAAATCTTGTATATATGTTGTATATATATATACATACATATATATATATATATATATATATATATATATATATATATATAGCATAAAGAAAATATAATATTAAAATATGTACATATCAATAACATTTATACGTATATAGGATTGTAATTTCTTATAAGTGTTATAATATTTCAGTATTTATTTTTAACAAACGGCTAAAGAATACCACTCGTTGAAATAATAATAATTAACTACAGGACAAAAGTCAATTTCAAAATAAACGAGCAAAACGATTAGTTTGAATTTGTGTAACAATTCGTTTGAATTTGTGTATATTTCATACTTTAGCGAATTAACGTGTCATTAATTTACTAATGTTTTGGTCAAATGAAATCTCAGCCAAGTCTAGAAATGTACGAATACTTAATTGATTATTAATAATATTATATATAATTTAATAATATTATATATAATTTAATATTACATAACTTTTTAGAATTCTTATTTCCTCACGAAGCATTATAAAGAATATATTGCAAAAACCTCAGCCACGGTTCGAACCTACTGAACATACTGAGTATCCGGGTGTTTTAACCAATTCGATCACTAAAGCGTGTTTTTTTTTAAACGACCTATATATATTGTCTTTAGGGCAAACGTATGTAATAATAAATCTTTAAAAAATCGCAACCGATTTTTATAATAATTTATAATAATTTCATTTTTATATTTTAAAATAGAAAGTTTTTATTATAACAATTAATTTACATGAATAATATTATTAGATGCTAAAAATTCAGCCTGACCGTAAAATATCACGTTATTTACTTATTGACAATAATCATTATCACAAAAAAGAGAAAACAAAATTTTTAGTCCTCAAATTACACTCACTATATTAAAAATTAAAATTATTCTCTCTTAGTTCTATCTTTACATATATACTCGCCCGATCTTCATTCTTACGCAGGTGAACCCTGCGACAACGGTCGTCTAATATTAAAAAGAAAGCTATAAGTATATTAGTTAGCGCACACTTGTATGAAATATATGATAGCTGCATTTTTATGTTTCCAATAATTCATGCTCTCATTTACGTTGCAACGTATACTCTGTAATACTCCATGAATTGCTCCCAATTTTTCATCATTTTTGTTATAGTATTGTTATCTATGTATATAGTTCAAAAACTAATAATAAACTAACAAATAGATAGATGTTATAGGACGTCGTTTTAAACTTATTGTAAAAGAAGAAGTCTTTATTACAATAAATCTTTCATGGATAATACATAACATGATACTACATATAATATAATACTGCATATAACAGTGTACCTTATTCAAGATTTTATAAAACATATACTCTCGTAATTGCAAGTTATAATTCCATTGTGATATAAAATGAGTATTGTATAAACGCAGTTATCACTACGGATTCGCGGTAACTTCTAAAAATTGCGGAAACGAAACCATAGCCATAATGATTTATTCAAGTGCTAAGCAGTGCTCAAGCGGTTACACTGTATCGGGTGTCCCAGATCATCTGTGCTATTCATTTAAAAACTAGAGAAGTTACTTTGAAATAGAAAAGATCTATTTTATAAATCAAGTATCGCTCTATCGAATGGTAATACTTTCAATTGGTTTCAGCCGAAAATGGAAGTAAATTTTTTAAAAATAAAACATGGTATTGTTTATTACAAATTCGGATTTTATGCAAAAAAACAAAACTTTTTTGTATCAAACATTTTTCCGGAAAATGTCATCTATGACTTTCAAGTGACCTTTAAAATGAATTTTGGCGTAAACAACGCACTATCCACTTTCGGCATAACCAAGGATCTACGATAAGGACGTGGCAGATATTAAATTCCATTGTCGTGTGCACCGTAGAGATAAGGATCCTGTTCACTTCCGGTCTTAATCGTCCATTTCCATCCGAAAATAAAATAAATAAAAAATGCAATCAGTACTGCCATAATGGTTTATTCAAGTGCTAAACGATTACACTATATCGGGTGTCCCAGATTACCTGTACCACTTAAAAACTAGAGAAGTTACTTTGAAATAGAAAAGATCTATTTCATAAATCGAGTATCGCTCTATCGAATGGTGATACTTTCAATTTCTGGTTTCAGTCGGAAATGGACGATTGGAAGTGAATTTTAAAAAAATAAAACATGGTATTTTTTATTACAGATTCGGATTTTATGCAAGAAAAACATAAAACGTTTTTATATCAAACATTTTTTGGAGCGAGAGAGAAAAAGAGAGAGTTTTAATTCTGTAAAAACTATTTTAAGTACTAGAAAATTTAATATACGTGTTCCTTAAAATAGTATGTATTTATGTACATTATATTATACAGAAAATAACGATGTCAATTTATGAGTTTTAATTGACAAATTTATTAAAAATTTATCAATCCAAACGCATTTTCCTATAGATTGTATTATGTAGGATTTTCATCATCTTTATAATTTCAGAAAATGTAAATTAATTATCTCTGTTATTCCAAAATATGAATACACACACACACACACACACACATGTATGTATGTATCCATGCTCGTGCATATATAAAATATATAGTATAATATTTTTCACAAAAATGCGTATTCTTAAAAAAAAAATGCTTGATGCAGATGCTTTGTATATTATATATGTATATACATATATGTATACAAGATGGGGCATTTAAAATGTTAGAAGCTGTTTATTTTAAAGTTGATTTTAAGGAGGAAAAAAGATAGAGATTTTAGTTAAACCTCGGGTGTAGGTGTCAAGGTCATATAAAAGTCAACTTAAATTTTTAAAATAGCAATTCATATTTATTATACAACAGTTTTTTTTGCTATTTAAATATTAACTTTTGTTTGAAAATCTTTTAATCAACATTTTTTAAGTGGTAATGTTTTGAATGTGTTTGTCTAATTTTAAAAAATCCAGCCAAATATATCTTATTATAATAAATTAAGAATGCAATGACTTTACATTTTTTATGACTTTAACAAAGTCACATTAAGGTGCTCTATTTTTGCTCTTATTGTTACTCAAGCTCAACAGTATACGTAGCAGGTAACTAGTTCTTTTAAGTTCCTTAATTTACGTGAATCTTTTGCTCTGACGTTTGAGGTGAACTTTTAACAAAATTCTTCAATTCAACTAATGTTTAAAATGTTTACCTTCTTGTTGTAATTCTAATTACAACTTTTCCTGAAAAGCTCGACGAACTTTTGTTCTATTATAAGATTCAGAGCAGACTTGTCGAATTCCTGTCCAGACTGCATTTTTCTGAAATACTTTTAAATGGCAGATTTTCTGAAGAACATACTTCCATAACTAGAGAATGTATTAATAGAGAAACGCATAAATGAATGCCACACGATGGAGCATTAGCTCCATTATACAAAGATTTCTCAACTAAAATAAACGAAATTTTCTTTGACAAGTGAATAGAACGAGAGTATACAGTATACTGATTTTTTTGTGCTCCAGATTTAATGCCTCGATTATTTTTTATAAAGTTTTATTCAAAAGTCAGAATCACAGTAACTGCTCCAATAACAAGGGAAGATATGAAACACAAAATTTGACAAATCTGCTTTGAAATTACGATAAAATAACTGACAAAAGTTATCAAGTCTTTCATAAAAGATTGCAATTATATCTACAATAAAAAAGTAAACATTTTAAACATTAGTTGAATTGATAAGAAGAATTCTGCTGAAAATACATCGCGAGAGGGGCTTACGTAAATCAAACACCCCAAAGAGATTAGTTGATTAGTTTGTTATTCCACATTGATTCTAAGTAACGCAAAAGTATCTAAATGTGACCTTGTTAAAGTCATAAAAAATTAAGTTGCATTTTTAATTTATAAGATTTATATTTGACTGAATTTCTTACAATTGGACAAACCCATTCAAAATGTTATATCTTTGAAAATATTGATTATATGAAAAAATTTTTAGATAAAAGTTGTTGAGATTTATGAATAGAAAGGGACTGTTGTAAAAATATGGATTGTTATCTAATATCTAATCTATAAAAGAAGATGTCCTGATTGACTAACTCATCAACGCCTAGTTTAAACCACTGCACCTATCAATTTGAAATTTTGAAGGTATATTTCTTCCATCACGTAGGTGCTCACTAAAGGAGGATTTTCTGAAATTTCATCCCTAAGGGGATGAAAAGAGGTAAAAACGGGTTTTTACGTTTTTATTAATATCTCCGAAGCAGAGCGAGATATCGACTTAATTCTTACATAGAAAGGTTACCCATAAAAATATCTAAAAACCATTTTCTGCATTTTACCCTTTAATCAACTCCAAAGGAAATGAAAAAGAGTAAAATGGGTTTTTACGTTTTTAATATCTCCAAACCAGAGCGAATTATCGACTCAATTCTTACAAAGGTTACTCATGAAAATATCTAAAAACTATTTTCTGCGCATTACCCTAATCAATCCCTAAAGGGATAAAATGGATTTATTCGTTTTTATTAGTATCTCCAACATTACATCAAGATATCAGCATAGTAGGGAATTTGCATTAAAAAACCATTTTTTTAATGTACATCAAAGAGAATATTCAAAAATAATTAGATCATATTAAATCCTTTTATTTAATAATAAATTTATAAATACTGTTATAATTTTATAAAAAAAAATCAATATTTCATTCAATTTCACAGAAAATTCAACTTTTTTAAATATTTGTTTTGGTGTGCTAAATTTAATTATGGTTTTTATTAAAATAAATTAATTTTTTAAATATAGTAGCAGTTTACAAAGATTATAAAATATAGTAAAATAAGATAACAGTTCTGAATAGTTACAAAGATCAGATAATAAAAGAACAGCGTTTGTTTATTTGTTACCGTTAATCTAAAAAACTATTGACGAACTAATTTACACATAATAATTACACACATATAATTCTTACATAACAAACATTGATAAATTTGGAATTCTAGGCACTCTTAGCGCAAGCGAAGCCGCAACGGGAGATGCTAATTTAAAATATATAAATTGGCCTTTACATGGCTTTGACATCCAAAATCCAATATATCTATCTTTTTTCTCTCAGAACCAAATAACATGTTTTATTTAAAATATTTTTTAGAATGATGCGTACTTTCAGATAACAACTTATAATATTTTACATGCCTCCAGACACAGGGTTTCCGCAATGTGTCTCATCACGCACTGATTCACTAATTTCCTTCCATTAATATTTCAACATTTTACGTGGTTGTTTGCAAAATGACAAGTTTTTTTAGTTCAATTTAACAAGATCTACCTGTATATGAGCGAATGGACATCTTATGTGAGACACTTTGTATACACTGTATATACATTTTGTATAAGTATACAGTTTTTAATAATAGGTGTAACATCCACAGAGGGTGGGTGGAGAAACTAAATAAAAAACCCTGTGCCGATTATGACAATAAGTAAGGAGTTATTAATTAATGTAGATCTGCGAATAATCGGCTTAGCGTTTACAATTGCTATACGGCGAGGAATCGAGAGAAGCGTTGCGTAAACAACTAAAAGCAGCATGCGTTACTGATCTATAGCTATTGTTATTTCCACAATAAATTTCCCAGTTTCACAGTGCCTCGCCGAGTAAAATGTTGAGCAGACTCTTCTCGTCAAATCACATAAATGAATATACAATTAATTAATTCATAGATCTTTGTTAATTAATAACTTATTATTTATCATAAGTATAATTATAATCGCAAAATAAAACTTTTCTATTTAGTTTAACATGTTCTACCTCTGTGAGTGTTATACCTATTACCAAGCACCCACTAATATATACATAAAAATTTTGAGCACAATATATAAATAATATATAAAGTTATGGGAAGATGCCATAGTTAAAAAATATTATATTAATTCAAACTAGTCACAATGCTTTGTATTTTTTGCAAAATGATTCTTAAGCTTTTACAAAGTAGAGCTGAAAATATTCTTAAAAAGTTGAAGTTAAAATGTTGTAATTTGATCATATATTTACCTACAAATTGATATCTTACCCTTATACATAAATAAGATACCACCTATAATGGAAGAAGGTGTCAGTACTATGAAATACAACACTCAATAAATGAAATATAATATGTATACAAAAATTGATTTATTTTTTCTTTTAACAATTGGTACATAAAAAAAAGAAAAATTAGTTTTTTTTTCAACAATAAGTAAAATTGGACCGATATGATATTCTCAATTAAATAAAGAGAAGTGTCATTTTAAGTTGGGCTAGATCTTAATGCTTAATAATAATATTTTTGTGTGAATTTTGTATACTTTTCCCAATTCAGCAAACTATGTGCTAATTATTTGTCGATCTTAAAATGCAGCTCTCCATTGAAACCATAGTACTTACTGATTAATCAAGTAATACGCATTAACTTTTAATAAGCATGTAATATTGAGCATTTTATTTTTAAATTACTGTAAAAACATTTTTGCAAAAAATATCATCTCCCAGGGATGGGACCGAATCTGAACTTCCCTCCAATCGTCTTTACCAATTTAATCACGGCATGTATTAATGTTTTAGATATATATATTTTTATATCAAATATATATCTAAGTGTAGCATTCACGATTTAAAAAAAATAGTGAATTTGACCAAAGATTCGGTTTCGGTTTCGGTTTCGGTTTCGGTTTCGGCTGATTTCGGTTTAAAAAACGAGTTTTGGTTTCGGTTTTGGTTTCGGTTTCGGTTTCGGTTTCGGTTTCGGTTTCGGCTAAATTTCGGTTTCGGCCAAAAAATGGCCGAACTTTCGGCTACCGCCGAAACTACGCTCGACGCGTCTTGGCTTGCTTTTGCCGCACCCACAAGTGTTGCAAGTGAGCAACTCTTTAGTGCCGCAGGACAAATCTTTGCTGATAGACATAGTAATCTGCTTGGAGAAAATACAGAAAAACTTTTATTTTTAATATATAACATTAGATTGTTTAATTTTGACTATTAACAAATTATAAATAATGAAACAAAATGATTCTAAGTCATATTACTAATCAATTATTGACTATAAAATTTATTTGCAAGATTTATTTACAATTATTACAATATAAAAAAATTAAACACAAAAAATTACATATTAAAATACAAAAAAATTGTATTATGTTATCTATTGTTGTTTAAATATCTATTGTTGTTCAAAGGATTCTTAGAATATCTTTTGTTTAAAAAAATTTATTTTTTGTTTTGTTTTTTAAAAGAGTTTTCAATTCCATTTGGCAATTCCATTTTATATAACTAAAAGTCTTTATTTTAACACAAGTAATTAATATGTTTCATTTTAGTTGTAAATAATTGTTCTTAACAAATTATTAAGACTGTTAACTAATGAATATATTAGTTGATTTTATTTTAAGATGTTTAATATGTTTATTCTTCAAATTGATAGATTAATAGCAAATAAAATATGTAAATAAAAATTTTTCAATAAGCTACTATTATTTTATTATGATGTCATTATCATTTGTAAATTAATGATCTAAACCTAAATCCATAAACATTTATTGAATTTAAATAGAAAAAAATTTCAGTTTCGGTTTCGGCCGAAATTGATTTAGAAACCGAAACTCGGTTTCAGCTTAAAAATCTTGTTTTGGTCAAACACTAAAAAGAATTAAAATCTAATATAAGAATATAAAAAGTGTACGTCAGTATTTGTGTAAATAAAACAATCTATCACGCTAAAGGTATTTTTTCTGAAGTGGCATCTTACATTAATGACGAGAAGAAAATGTCACCTCTAACTCTTCATTTACTAATATAGAAGAAATAATTCGGATTATAAAACAGCTATTTTAGACAGTTATTTCAAAATATAAAATAAAAAATATAAAATAAATCCATTTTTAATAAATAGAAATTATAAAGTTTTTTGGATTTAACATGTTAAAACCTGCAGTTGTATTAACAACTTTGTGTTAACAATTAAAAAGCATTGCAGTCAGATAATATACAGATACTTTGAGAGACTATTTGTATAAAGTAAAATGTATATTTAATTTTAATTGGTTAGTGGAATTCAAAGAAAGCTTTTAAAAAACGAATGAAGCAATATATTTTAAAATTTATGTATATTTTATATTTATACATATATAGTTTATATTATAAAAGAAACATTACTTTCCTATATACATATATGTTTTTTTTATAACGCAAACTATTTTGTTACGGATAATTAAAATGTTTAATTAATGAAATAACAAGAGTTAGTAAAGCTCGAATTTAATTTCAATTCGGCATCTTCGTATTTGTGCATTTTTAACGATTACATTTTTTTGTTATATTTGAGAAACGTATGTTTTGTTTATATTAATTTATAATATTATACATATAATTAACAATATAACTTAATTGTCTTGTATGAAAGAACAAGTATAAGATAAATCCTAAATCGTTATAATATAATATTGTTATATAAATACAAACCAAATTAAAGTAAATTAAAATTTTAACATATCATAATGTACACATATATGCAATAATCTTATAACACACCAGTTTTAATTTTTCTTAAAATTCTTATCAATATTCTAATATTATAAATTAACATAAATAATAGAAATTAATATAAAGAAGAAAATTTATTATTAAAAAATAAAAAATAAATTTGACTAAAGTTACTAATAACTAATAACTAATAACTAATAAAATAATAATAAATAAACATGTATTAATATCACACAAAAGTGTAGATGTATAAAGCAGATAAAATTAGTCTATTTGGAGAAATATTATCTGCATCGTATAATTTTTTAAATAACACCAGACAAGAAATTTATAGCAATTATTGCTCTTTTATGCATATTTATGTTTAGTTATTTTCTAAGAAAAAATTTGTTAAATAGTTTATTATAATTTTATATAATTAAATGTTTAGTAGTAGTATATTAAAGCCAAAATTTGTTTCATATATTAAAGACAAAAATTTGTCTGAATTGTGTTATCTTATGTGGAAACAATTATTTTTGAGTAAATAAAACAATATGTATAAATGAAAACATGAATAAATATATATATATATATATATATATATATATATATATATATAAATGAAACATTGTAATTATATATACAAAAATATTATTTGAGACTGTTTGAATGCGTGAATATTTCAAGAAATTTTTGTTTAAACAATTTTGTGGTAATATATTTAAATATTGTGAAAACATGTTAACTTGATACTAATTTTATCATTATTCATGCAATTGTACTTTATACACACTCTTTCTTATTAACTTATTTATAATAAAAATTAGATTAGTAATAGCAAAGAAAAGCGATGATATTATTATTCGTGGTGGAAACTAATACTTTAGCCTTAAAAAATTTTAATTTATTAAAATAATCTATTCTCATAGGAATGCTAAGCTTAAACTAACAAAGCAGAAACTTCTCGCGTACGCTATATCACGTTTACACAATCTGTATTCTTACCAAGTACGATCCACATAACGATAATATTGCCACCAGTTGCGACCAGCAGTATCACCGCGAATATCAAAGACCAGAAGAGTTTTTGCCACCATGGTAAATCGAATGGCCGTTCCTGATTAACGAGAATACAGTCAAAAAGCCCCTGTCGAAGAATATCACGTCTAGTTGACTTGTTCAACGTCTCTTCGATAAAATAACGAATCTCACTAAGATTTAACCTTAATAGCAATGTAACATTATGCTCCAGAATCGATGCAGTGCAATTATATAAATGTTCCAGATTTAGGCTACTCATATTTATGAGGGTTGTCTTTGGCGATTATACGGGCAGTTCCGAGGCTTTGTTCGATCGTTATCTCTCTCTGTTCACTTCCTCTAAACAGCACGTTAAATCGATTTTATGAGCTGTTACCGATTTCCTCCGACGTGACGCACATTAAACTGGTGAATAACTATCGTTATAATGGCTTAACGTGATGCTCGTTCCTCATTGGAAGAACGTGATTGACAAATTTATAACACTTGATCGGAAGTTTCAAGTTTCGTTGTTTAATCCGTGCACTTGACATTGATACTTTTCTGATACAAAACTTAATTTTATTTCTTTATTTAGTCGATTTATCTTTTCACTTCTGTTTAAACTTATTGTTCGTTGATTTAATAACATTGTCTTTAAAATCGAAATAAACATAAAATGATTGTATCTCAGATCACTTTGCCACTTTGTTAGGGATTTGCAGATAACTCAGTAAGCGTTACGTAAATTAAATCTGTAGAGATCTATTTTATTTTTATATAGATAAAATATTTTAGTAATAGTGTTTTTTAGATGTACAATATTATATCAACATTTATCGTTTTTAATGAGTGTAAAACACTACTTAAACTTTTAAGTACTTTCTATAAAACGACTATTAAACGACGATAGTTTTTCTGCAAATTTCTTTTCATTAGTAAAATGTGATTTGCACTTATCATACACTTCAGAAACATACAATATCACATTTATAATACATTTTCTTTTTTTCTTCAGTTGATAGAACGTACAAACCATTGAACATACGATCGTTTCATTATCACTGGCCGTAATAAACGACAAAGTTTTATCACATTGTGTCCGAGAACTTGACAATATGTATCCGCATGTTCGTCGAATCTTGATTTCTTTAATTCTTGTTGATCGATACCTGTCATTTATTTACGCGCGGTTTGTCGATTAATTCGTTAATAGTCCGCATTATTGTCGCAGGATTATCGGAGATATTTGTGCACGCGTAAATGTAAACGACATCTACACAAATAATCATTTGTCAATCGACATCGTTCACGAAGTGGATCAAGCTAGTGTACCGTACCGAAGAACCCCATCGGCGATACTGAAAGGCTCAAAAGCGCGTTCATTCAATGTTGCGTGCGCACCATGAGCATTCTCTCACACCCCTTTCCTTCGTCACCCTCACCGAGACTTTCCGCTTGGGCACAAGTGTCAGCTGATGGGAAAATACACGAGTGTCTGCGCCGATTCGAGCCGGATATCAGCACGTTCGCCGATTTATGATGGCTATTTCTCAGGATAAAAGTTGAGAGGCTTGCGTCACGTGCGGTGAGACACTTCTCAGATTCAACAGATGTTTTATATTACAAGCAGGCATGCATCCAGGGATATAACATTTTCCAAGGTTTAACGTAGACTCTGATCCCAATATGTTAAATCTATACCGAGACGCTACTTTTTAATAACAAAGCCAAAATTAAATTAATTATAAAACGTAAAAACATTATAGAATCATACGCTAGTAAAGATAATATTACACGTGATATTTATTCACTCTTAGCATAAAAATTTGGATAAGTAAATGTATTTGCTAAACGTTGTAATTCAAGAAGTTGCTTGTAGAAACGTGAACATTTTTGCTTTGCTGAGCTCGTTGGCGAGAGTTAAACATAAATAAAGGATATATATATATATATATATATATATCTTGCACGTGTATATATATATATATATATATATATATATACACGTGCAAGATATTTCTTCTCGGCATTAATTAAATGTCGTAACAACATTTAATTAATGTTGAGAAGAAATATCTTAATCATAACGACATTTAATTAATGCCGAAAAGAAATATCTTGAACAAAAAGCAAGTACTATGCAATTACACAAAGTTGTACTTTGCAGAAATTTTTTTTTTCTAAAATTTATGAAATTTTTAGTAATTCTTTCATGGAAATGTATCTTAACTTTGATAAAACTTTATCTATCGCATTTGTTTGACGTTCGGACTAGACTTTGTGCTAACAAATTTTGTCATAAACTTTGTCCCTTTGCTTTTGTGCGAATGAATATGATAGTAATCGTGTTACGTCTTCAAAAGCGACCGAGTTATAGACTCGTACTTGACGACTTGTTATAGCATGAAAAAGCTTGAACTACCAATATATAAAAGGCGAGTTTGTCACATCAACCTTGTGATTATCTTCGGGTGTAGCTCTATTATATTTTTAGTATAAAGTTTTCGTGAAGTAAAGAAATCTATGGCATAAATAATTAAATATATAACAATTCAATGTTATAACTATACCGTTATTGTAATGAGTACTCCACAATAATAAATTCTCAGAATTATTTTAAATAAAATAGCTTTTTTTAATTTTAAATTTATAACGGTAATATTATGTTCAATTACATTTTAATTTAGTTATATTTTTTAATATTACTGTACTTTATTTTGTGACTTTATGATAAAGTAAAATCTAACTTCTTATAACATAAAAAGATATAAGTATTACTTCTTTTTCAATTAAAATTGTTAGTATAAAATTAGTAAAATAAAAGGGAAAAAGAAAAAGGTTTTCTTTTTTAAACATACTAGAATCATGTGGATATCAAAAGTAGTATTGTATCTCAAATCGAGCTTGTTATGTTTGTATAAAGTTGAAAGTTTGTAGCTTTAGATGGGCAAAGAAAAAGAGTATCTTTTTTCTCGGTTAACAATATATTCGTATCCGGACCTTCCAACTTAAGTGAAGATGGAAAAGTATTCTCCTCACGTACGGTTGACTTCACATTGAGATACCTCATCATACGATATACAAAGATCTTGGGAAAACTTTTTGTGGATTTCTTTTTGTGAATAAGCAGATTCCGGTAGCATTAGGCACTGACTTATTCAAATTTGAAAAAGTCTTGAATATCTTGAATATTTAACTACAAACAGAGATACGCGATTTATTGATATTTTTAATTAATATTTCAGTGAAAAGTTAAATGAATTCAATCGTCCGTTACAATTTGAGAAGGATAATATTGAGAGGACTCGACTAAAATGGGTAAAATTATGCATAAAGTTTTTAAAATATCGTCTTTCAAAATATTTTATTTAAAAAATTTATTAAGTGTGATTAATAATTCATTTAATTATTTAAAATAATTCCAATCGGAAAATGTATACAATTATCAATCTCTAAATGTATACACCAATTAATTTCTTTTAATACAAACTTTTACACATTGAATAAATGTAAAAAGTATTCATTCAATTATTAATATAAAATATTTATAATTTTATTATTTTAACTTTTGACCACTTATGTAACACATCTTATCACAATTTGTATTTAATTTTTATAAATATGGCATTGTATTCATTCCTTGTTTATGGCCTCTTATTAACTTTATGTTTGTTTAATTCTTTTATTCCTAATTTTAACGTATTTAAATTTTGCGTTATTTTATTCAATTACGATTTTATCTTCCTAATTTATATTTTTCTTTTCAATTGTTTATGTACTGAAAAAACTTAGAGTAAAATCGAAAGTCGCGTATATTTCTTTAATACTTGAAAATATATGTAAATCCTTATAAAACTTTATTCATGTTCGTCATGTTTGTTTCGTTTTTCTTTTTAAATAATATTACAGTTTATTAAAAATACTTATAATATTTAAACAATAATTAATGTAAATTCTATATATAAAGAAGATTACTTTTTTTAGTATTTATTTTATCATTTTTACCTCTATATTTATATTATTTAATGGAATATTGGTTGCATTCTAACGTGATGACGCTATTATAAGAGAATGGAATTTGTCGAGTGAAAATAGTAATAAAGTATAAATTATTAAAACTTATTATTCAAGAGGAATTATGAGATTGTGTTGCATTTATTATTTAGATTCATTAAAGTCACATTAAAGTTATATGCATCATTAATATTATATGCATCTGGAAAAATTAAAAGTTTAAAATTCTCCTGTAAAATTGTTATATTTAATTATACTTATGTAATTTTTCTCGTGCAGAAAAGATATGTTATATTTCATGTTACAAATAAAATAGTAGAACTTAATAAATTATGTTATTAATTATACAAACTTTTTAAAAATTTTACTTATATTTACATTATTTTCAATTTCTGTCAACCAACTATATATAATATTTATCTTTTTCATTAAATAAATAAATTCAAATATAAAGACTTCAAAGATACATACGTCTACGTCTGATACATACATGTCTCATAGGAATTAGAATGTACACATACCCACACACTATCACAAATTATTATTCGCCAAAAGAAGACCCTCGGAGAATAGGCAGATGTTGGAAGGATAGATTGCGACAAAATATTGACGTTTCTCGAAGCTCAGTATACAACGCCTGAAATTTTATTTCGCACGGATCTGTTTGGCATTCAAAGTAAGGAACGAGCTACGAACGACGAGAAACGATTTATTTTTAAGAAGATTAATTAATCGCAATTGAATACTTTCATAAGAATAAACAGAAGATATTAAGTATTCTATAAAACGTTATATAAACGTTATTCTTGTTATTCTTGTTTTAAAGGAAATATATACTACATTACGAAAGTTACGATCGTTTCTGACAATCAATAAGTAGATAAACTGCCATTTTACAATCAAGCTGGATCTTTTGCGCCTGATAATATTATTCATGAATTTATGTTTTTATATTTATTTGTGTACATTTTAACCTTAGCGAATTACTTGTTACTTTTGGACTTGAAACACAATCTCACTCTAAAGCACAATCACATATTAAATTGATTGATTAAATTTAATAACAAAGATACTAATACTTAATTATTTGAATTCTTTTTTCCACGGTGATACTTAAAAGTATATATAATCTATTACTATGAAGAAACACATAAATTCCGAATGATTAATATGGACATGATTTAAAATGAAACATTGACAACTTATAAAACAAAATTTTGTGTAATGTTCACAAGTTTTCTTAAAAAATAAACACTAAAATCATATTTATTATTATATTTATTTATTTATTATTATTTATTTTATAAATATTTTCTTTTATTTTCTTTATGTAATGTATAAAAATTTTATTTGTTCAAATTTTAAATATTAACCGACATTGAAGATGACTTTATTCCAAGTCGAAACGTTTGTTATTGTATTGTTTTTTGTATAATTACATTATTATTGGCACTGTCACCCAGCCTTGTTTGTTTTTGTTCTTTGATTTTAGCGTTTATTGACAACTTGTTTGTCAGTTTTTTTAGTAAAAAATATTCCAGCGTTAGCTTTCGTAATACATGATATATATTTTCTTAAAAAATAAAAATGTTTTTGGATATGTTTGGACTAATATGTCCTGTTTATTCTGAAAGTATTCAATTGTAATTAATTAATTATTCAAAATAAATCTTTTTCGTCGTTCCTGGCTTGTTCCTTACTTTGCATGTCAAATAGATCCATGCAAACGTACTAACGTGCTTGTTTCACAGTTAGTTTTCTATACACAAGTGATTAAAAAATTACTTAAATAAATCATATGTAATTTATACATTTTTATATAATCATTATTTGTAATGGCAAATAAGTTTAAAACTTGTTCTCAGGCTTTACTATATTAAGAAGCAATTGTTTTTAATATACTATGATTTTACTTAAACGAAATTACCTGGAAATATAGAATTATGGAATCATGTTGTCACTGTGTATTCAAAACTGTGAAGTTAAAACAAAAGTTCAAGCTTAGATTAAATTAAATGTAAGGTAAGTCAAAAGATTAGTAATTAAACTTTACTATAATAGTTAAATAAAAAGTGTTTTAAAATTGCCTTTTTTATGATCTAAAAAGGTGATAACATTAAAAATTTAAAAATCTAATTTAGTTAAAATTTAACTTTTAAACTTTATGCAATTAATAACATTATTAGCCTATTTCTTAATAATAAAATAGGCCTTTTCGCCTATTTTATTATTGTATATCTATATAATTTATGATACCTTTTATATATATTATATATGTATATTATATAGTAAATTATATAGTAAAGTATATAAGTATATGTAAATTAAGAAATAAGAAAATTAAAGAAGAAAATCAAAGAAGAAATTTTGATTTAAATTTAAATTTATTAGAAACTTTAAATACATCAATTAAATAATTCCTAAAGTTAATTTATTTTTAAGTTATCTTACATTTGAAGAAAGAGTACAAAAATAGTTTGCAATAGATTTGAAATCTCTAATAATAGTGTAATAGTTTTTACTACGTGACTACTAACAGATGTACTAGTATCTGGACAGCAAATTTGTGGTAACTCCACGTGGGATTTTACCTGAATTCGATCCTTTCCGTATGTTCCATTTTCCCCTTCTTGTGGTTTCTATTCACCTTACGCAGTACAACCTCCACTAGGTATAATTAAACTAGCATTTAATTAATTTATTTGCCATTGATTCAAGTCACGAACCTTCACATACAAATGTCATAATTTATTACACAAGCTATAACACAATTTATTAAGAATAATAATAATTAATAAGAGTCCAACCATATCTGAATCAAATAACAAACTAGAATATAATTCGCCCTATAATTTATCAAGGTAAAGGAATCATGTTATACTTACAAATAAATATTAAATAAATTAGTAATATATATAATAATTAATATTGACTGTTTTATTAAGATTTATTAATATAACAAAATAAAACATAATTATGGATATAGTTCCGAAAAGTCCACATGAAGTAGCGAGTTCAATTTCTTTTAGCACACCTCTCTAAGTATGAGAATGCTAAATATAAAATATTGGAGCCGGCAATAAAACAAAAGCAAAGTTTTAGGAATTTTGTTTCCTAGTAATAAAACATACTTTTTGATATCTATATCAACATTTAAAGAATTTAAGTAGAATTTGTGATTTCAGGGTTTCATCCTACATAGACTCATCAGTGTAGTGAACAATTACAGACACACACTAACTAGTGGTGGAACCATAAACATAGTATACTATGTCTATGGGTGGAACTCGCTTCACATGGAAAATCGCAAACCCATGTGGAACAGAACAATTATCCTCATTTTGGGCCAAAGCACGAGGTGAAGTGGAGTGAAACAGCCAGCAAAACTCCTAAAACTCGACTTCTGTTCAATTGCTGAAGTCAATATTTTATATTTAGCATTCTCATACTTAGAGAGGTGTGCTAAAAAAAATTAAACTCACTAACTCATGTGGGCCCTTCGAAACTACAGCCATATTTATAAATACAACTCTGTTACGTGATACAGTATTATTATATAATGTATGTATTTTTTATCATTAAAATTTTCGACGCTATTATATCTGATATTATTGATAAATAATAATAAATTTGTACTGAAATGCATTTTATATTTTTGCAAATTACATCATGCAAATAACTTAAAAAAGATAATTAATAAAATTACAAATAAAATTAATTTAAACAAATTAATTATATATGAATAAGAATTATATACTAAAATATTTAAAAAGCTTGATTATGAAATTATCTAAGTTTTTATCAATTAGTATTTAATAATAGCAACACATACCAATCAATAAGTAATAACACATTAAAAAAGGTCTATAAAGAATTAAATATTCTTTACTGAAACTTCCAATACAGATTCTTTGATTTTACTCTATCACTGTTATCGACTGAACTTAAATTATTAAATTATTAAAAGTATACAAATAATTATATTATTAAATTTACTGTAGCATAATAATTATAATCTATTGTAATATATAAAATAATTTAATAACTTTTTTGAATCTTAATAATTATTAATTTCTTTTTTCCTAACTGCATTATTGACTAAACAGATTATCATCCGTTGAGAAAATGTTTTACTATGTTTTTTTATAAATTTACAGTCATTGCAACCAATGAATTTTGTCCAAATAAAATTAAGTAAGAGTAAAATCTGTTACATATATATACATACATATCTTTACATAGAAATTTATTTTACAAAAAATAAAACAAACATATATAAAAAATAAATTTGAGCACTTATTTTTTATTAATTTAACAATTTTATTTCAATTTATTTACTTGCCTGTATCAACAACTGACACTTGATATGATTCTGTATTTCTCGGTAAATTCTATGCAGATTCCAATCGTCAGGAGAAATAAGATACCATATAGTGGTATCAGGTGACCAATCAATAAAAGATTACATCCTCCGTTTCTACATAAATATCTATATCATCGTTATCCTATATAATAATTTAAACATTAGTTAAAAAATGTATTAGTTAGAAAAATAAATCCCTATATATATAATAATTTTTTTAAAAAAATTGTCAAATTATTAAAATTCACAAATGGATATTATATTACATGTATACAGATTGATACAGCTTCGATCAGATGTCACTACTTTTACTATTCTCATTTGTATTTGTAATCACAGATCTTGGAATCTTATCACGCATAAACAACTATTATATCTCTCTAGTACTTTAGACTTTTATCTTCTGATTAAGACTGTAAATAAAATTCTCGAAGTTGTTATTTTGCGCAGCATTGCATATATGTATAATAATGCTCTTATAAATTGATTTTGAATGAAAGATGATTTTCACCAAACGTTATGTCATATTATTACTAATGTCTTGGTTTTACATATTTTGAGTTTTTTATTGCTTTGTTAACATCAAATGTTAATTTCAAAAGACTCTATACTTACCTTATATATCAATGTATAGTTTATGCTGTATTATATATATACACAAATCAACATATGAAATAAAGGAATACTATTTTCCTATCAAGTTGCATTGTTTCACTTTATTATATCCATTTTTACTTACAGTTCAGCAGTTAAGTATCATCATTTATACGTCAGGACGCGCATCATTATGTATATATGTGCACCTTCATGCATGATATAGAGATGCAATATAAATAAAAATTGATTTCTATTTGATTGAACATTTATGTCACAATTTCCTTCAAACCTTAGTTTATTCACATATACATTAATTTGAATTGCCAATTTGAAGTAGACATTTGACGTTATGCTTGGCGAATATTTCTAAATATCGACTCTACTCACAATCAGAGCATGTCGCATTATTCTAACAATAGAGTATAATGCATTTGTATAATTATTACATAACATATATTATATTGTTTATAATAATTGTTATAAACTATATAAAAGTGTAAGAAATAATATGAATGTGAAGAAATAATAAAATAATCAAGAATAAAGAATGTGTAAAGAGAATAATGTAAAGCATATGCTTTTTTAATATTTAAAATCAAGATTATTGGATAAGTAAAATACGTTTTTTCTATGATTTAATAGCAATTATATTTTTAGTTTGATCTCACACTGTTTCTCTAAAACTAAAATTTAAAATATTATATAATTATTAAAGTAATTTTCTGTCTGGTATGCACGTTATAAAATAGCACGAATTTTAAGGTGTTGAAAATAAATATTCCGAACGCAGCTACACACACACACACACACACACACGTGCGTGTATGCGCGCACGCACGCACGCACGCACGCACCCACGCACAAAATCGTATTTCTTCACTAATATTCATATGCGCGCAACATTATATCCATTTTAATTTTAATTTTAACAAGAATTATTTTCGCAAAACGTGCAAGGAATTCGAGGCACATTTTAATATAATCTATACAAATATAATAAATAGCAGCAAATCATACGAACTTATTTTTATCATGTGAATTTACAGATGAAGAATTCGCTATCTAAACTTTCCACAATAGAATTAAATTGATCGAGCATGAAATGTACAATATATATTAATCATACATTTTCTAACTCGTCGCGCACAATTTTGATGATGGATTTGTTTCACAGATCCACAGTGAATAATTTATAATAAAAGCATGACCGTGTTGGGAGGAAAATACGTGCAAATATATACTTTCTCCACGATCGCTGATCTAGACAATACGCTTTATATATGGTCTCACGTAGGCTCCATCGTGGCTACTTTTATTACGTGCACTTCTTTTAATCATGCTATTGCCTAAGGCTAATTATATTTATTCGCTAGGTATTGTACCGTCTACCCTCTTCCTCCCCTTTTAAGCAGCCTTTACTGTCTACTCATTATCACGCTATGTTTATATGTATATTTGTATACATGCTACATGGCGTCCACTTAATATAAGTTAGATTTTTTTTCTACAAAGTCTGTTATCTCTGTACAATAAAGGCATCACTACTTGTGCCTGCACTTATCATATTTTTAAATATAGTCTACATATCGTACAGCGAGAAGTTTTCTATGTTAGAGCTGAGATATATCGTTTCCTTCTCGGTCAGTTAAGCTGATCTTTGGACTTAAGTCTTAAGCGGAATATCTTTTACATTGTTATGTTATCGCATTGATTGTAGATCGAAGAATCCAGCGTTCAGAGAAATATTTTTACGCAAGTTAATTTTTTTATTGATGAAGCACAGTAATCATTTATGTTATTTATCCTATTACTAATTATAATTACTAATATTATAATTTATATTATATATATATATATATATATATAATTATAACGCCAACATATTACATTCTAGATAGCCAAGACACAGAAGCGAAACGTTCTTTTTCGTTATTGATTATTATTGTAACGATTTTTTTTATTTTCTAACGAGAAATTATCGCGTATTATTCTATTTTTGCAACAATATACGCATAAAAGTCGAGCGTATTCCGAAATTCTTTAAAGCTGGGGAAAAACCCAACGTAAACGCTAATTTATTCAAGCATGAGTTATGATTAATAATATAAATTAATAATATTAATCATAAATTGTGAATTTACGATTTACATGTCAGGAGAGAGAAGGGGGAGAAGCAGAATCTCAAACCGGTTTGAAACGCGATTAATGCTACTGCGGATGAAGGGGACATTTCAATTAGGTCTGTCATTTTATTAATGTTAAGATGACTTTAATATGTAAAATATAACTGATTGAAATAGATATATATTTAGTGTAATAAAGAAAGTAGAAAGAATAAAACTCTCACTATTGGCAGTGAATTTCGGAAGATATTCAAAATGTCCCCGTAATGATTTTTCTAATGTCACACCATTCATGCAATGTATATAAAATCCCTATTATTTATTTCTCAGGACATTTTGTACTTTTTATGGAAGAACATGAGGTGTTTCTAATGATATTGTAGTAGAATTGTCAAATAAAATTTATCGAGCAAAGCAATCGCATATTAAATTATATAAAGATAGAAAAAAGGTAGAACTATATATGATAAAATCTATAATAAAAATCTACAATAAAAATTTACTTTTGATCAATCTAAAGTAATTAACTAAGTAATTAAAAACAATATTTGTTTATTGGATGTTTCTTTTAATCTTATATGATCAAGCTGTAAGACATAAAAATAAAAATATAATAGATTAAAAAATGTGCATTTGCGAGGGCCAAACTGACATGAGTTTATTTAATTAAGCACTTTTTCTGTCTTTGGTAGCATATAACAAGTTCATATTTATAAAGTTTGTGAATTAGAATGACAAAGTACCAGAATTTTACTTAAGTAATATCCAATTGAAAACTGTTCTTAAAAAAAGTTCTAAGATATATTAATAATTTAATTGAATATATATTGTCATATTCATGTCATATTCATTGTTTTTCAAAATGTGCATTGATTTAATAAAAATTTAACAAAAAGTAATTAGATGAGGAAAGAAAGTTTTTCATGTAACAAAAATTATTATATGAAAAACTAAAACTGCCAAACAAATTTTTTTGTTTAGCAGTTTTAATGTTCGATTGATAATTTACTTGGTACAATAGACATTGCATATAGATATGATTGGTTATAGATCCATTTCAATACCACACTAATAAAATAATGATAATTGGAAATAATAATGAAAAATAACAAATTATCTTTCGAGATATATGGTTTTTATATAAAAATGTAAATCTTCATTTCGTTTATTTGCTTCCCCAAAAGCTATTAATTAATTTATAAACTGTTTATATATATCGCTTTTATATACCGTAAACATTGTAGCTATCTTTAATTATACGTTTTTGATCAATTATTTTACCAATTAACAGAAATTAAAACTTTGATTTTTTGCAATATCTATATATTTGATTCATCCGCAAACAAAGATAATAGAGATAAGATAGAGAGTCTTTATAAATGTTAAAATATAACGAGATATGTGTCTGCTGATATAAATTACAAACGCACGCACGTATGCACGTTACAATTTGTGTCCATATGCATTTTGTTTATAATTTGCAGTAATCGTGAGATATAAAATTTGATATAAAATGGAATGAAAAAATTAGGCATTATTGAGAAAAAAAATATTTTTAAAGATAAACAATATTGAAGCGAAGCTTTATTATGCCACGCGTTATAATCACAGTCTGCTAGTAACTTTAAATTATTCTTCACACTTGCAACACATAATTATTACATACCAAGTTTATTAATTAAAATATGCAAAATATATATATAAAAATGGCTATAAATTATATAATATTATTAATGATATCAAGATTTATAATAAGAAATATTTATTCTTAAATAATTATTTGAATAATTTAATATAATTATAATATATAATAATTTAATATATACAATAATTAACAGAAATAATATAATTAATTAAGTCAAACTGAAATTATTAAATATTAGCTAAATAATTAGCTAATAATTAATAATTTGCTACATAATCAATTTTAAATTTATTAAGACAAAATATTCCCTATGTCGTCATAGATGCGAACGTAACGGCAATCAGACATCGATGGAAGCTCGTTTGTGAGGAAAGTACCAGAAGAGTGTTATAAAATTTGAAGAGAAAAGGCCTTATACATTAGGCCATCTCAAGGCAGTGTATATTTCGATTCACGATCGAAAGTCATAATAAAATCGTCAATTGTCCGGTACTTCTATGAAGGCGAGCTACCTCAAGCTGATTCGTTGTTTATAAAAATAAAAAGAGATAGTGCGTTAAAATAAGTTGTGAGATATTTGAAATACACCGAGAATTAATAATGTAATGCGAAAACACTCCACGATTACTGCGTACAATAAGAGGAGACGGTCCTTTATGCAAAGCGACTGGCGTTTCATAATATAGCCGGTCATTTATTCACACAAAGCAACTAATGTTTTATAGTACAATCGG
This sequence comes from Crematogaster levior, assembly GCA_901521435.1. Classification (NCBI taxonomy): domain Eukaryota; kingdom Metazoa; phylum Arthropoda; class Insecta; order Hymenoptera; family Formicidae; genus Crematogaster; species Crematogaster levior. The sequence goes on from CABEGB010000655.1 coordinate 157,276, forward strand.
ATTCCATTGTCTTATATTACTTAATATTTTCACTTTTCGTCTTTCGTAATGAACGATTTCTTCGTTTGGCTTACGTTGAATTGCTTACTATTAAATCATGTAATTATTACTTTAACCATAACACGTACGTTCTCCATGCAGCGTTAAATCTTACAAGCTCTCTCTACGGACCAGTCGTTAGGAATGCATCTTCGGTTCAACATAATGTTTATTATTGTGGTACACATATAATTGCCTAAAACTACGTGTACATGCATCTGTATACGCGCGCGTCCTGGTCACATAAACGTTAATAAATATTCACACATGTGTACAGCGTATATACATATATACGGATATAATGACTTTCGATCGACTCGAGTGCATATTATGTACAAAAGGCGCGTAACATCTGCTTTCGCCTGCGAATCTTAAAATATTATTCTCATTTTATTATTGTCCGAGTTCACCACAGTTACGACAAGTGAGTGTAATTCGGTATTAATTATGGAAGGCCATCTTCTCCGCAAAAAAAAAAACAGTCTGTGTCCGCTTATATTAGCTACATTATCAAAACGAGTTTTCCGTCAAATGGTCCGCAATATTTTACGTCATATGTAAATCACCTCTCAGTATTCTGGTGAAGGTCTTCTTGAATTGTTGATTCGCCAGAGCGTAGCAGAAGGGATTCATGGGACTGTTGGCGTAGCACAGAAAGTATGAGAACATAAAAAGATGCTCGTTCGTGCACGGTGGATTCGCGCAGAACCCCTCTACTAGTGCTAATACGTGATAAGGTGTCCAACAAGCGACGAACGCCCCCAGAATGAAGGATATTGTACGAAAAGCTTTGCGCGCCCTATTCTCCGTTCGTGATTTTTGCCGGCCTATCGTGAGATCCTTCTTTTGTGTTTTGGCCTTCAATCGTTTTCCGATTGACTTGACGAAATCGCGCCTTGAGCCGCTTTGCTCCGCGTCCGACGTTTCTTTCTTCTTCTTCGACTGACTCTTCGTTTCCTGGCTATTCGTGGCAGCCGACGTCGTTGGCATTATGCTGCTGGACGACGAATTCTGCGGCAGGTTACTACTTGTCTTGGTGGGTTGATCCGAGAATCGATCCGTTGTGCTATTAGACGATTCTATCGGCATAACCGCAGTCGTTGTGACCACCGTCGTCACCGGTTGATGCTTCGTTCCATCGGCGCTGACGGAGACTTCCGTATGTACTTTACTGACGGTGGGTGACGTCTGTGACGCGACATTCGTTTGATGAGTGATGAACACGCGCGGCGGGTGCGTTTGACTCGATGCATTAGACATCGAGGGTGGATGGTGTTGTTTGCTCTGTGCGATTTGAGAAAGCTGACTGGTACCAGCTTGCTGCGCCGTCGCCCTGATAAGAGCGGTTTGCAACAGACTGGTACTCGCACCAGCCGTCGTGGCGTTACCCAGAATGGGCGACGGGGGTGCTGTCGATAGTGGATTCGCCAAACTGCAGGAGAAGGAAGACGGTGGACTCTCGTAAGAAGGACTGGGCAAAATGATAGAGCTCTCGTCCATGTACCGTAAATCACCGCCGTCCAAACCAGTGAGAATATCGTAAGTACCATGACCATGGGAGCGTACGATCAACGATCTAGGTCTGTCGGTCGACGAGGACGTTGTTGGACTGTCCGATACCGGCGGGCTACTTTGGAACTGCATGGGCGGCGGTATGATATTCTGTTGACTGTTACTGATCGACTCTCGCTTAAGTTGAGCGGGCGGCGTCACCTCAATCGAGATGATCGATTGTTGAATGCCATCGGCGTCGTTTGATCTTAAGGATTGCTCTGGCGTCAATGTCCGGCTACTGGACTTATCAGGCTCGGCGGGATTGTCGGTGTCCAGAAGACTGAGCTCCTGTATCTTCGGCAGTGTTTGAGCTTTCAGCGTCGGCGTGTCGCGCGTAGGACTCGTTGGCAATAGTTTCCTCGTCGTTGGTACACTTAACTCAACCTTGATCGGCACAATGCCATTCAGACGTCCGTTAGTGGCAAAAACTTGGAGAGCGCCGGATTGAGCTACCAGACCCGCCAGCGAGGATCGCTTTCTGATAGTATTGACTTGCTGCGCAGTACCGGTAGTGCTCTCCTCGTCGGAATCGAAAGCAGGACTACTGGAGCGTTCGGACTTTTCATTTTCCATCACCGTGATAGTTGCGGAAACATTCTTGCTTGCGGAATCCAGCGCCGTCGCCGCACCATCAGTAATCTTCGTGACAGTCTTCTGCGTGGCGATTGCATCTGCACCGATGATACTATCATCCATCGACGTAGCTCCGATCTTTGGTTTATCTTGGCTCAGCAAAGTGCTTTGTGTTTTAGAAATACCTATACCGGCAGCGCGACCAGCCATACCGGACATCGCACCGGCACTCAGTGCGACCATGGATTGCATCTTGCGCTGTTTGGCCTCGCTTTTCTTCTGCATGTCATAGGCGGTTTTGTATATGCCGCCATAAAGGATAAACAGAACGATCAGCGTTGTCCAATAATATCCTATTATCAGCGCGGTATTGAACACCGGATCCTTGAGGAATTGTACGGCGCACTGGCCCGGATTTAGGTCTCTGTAACCGATAAAGTGCTCCCAGCCGAAGATGCTGATAAAAAATAGCAACGCCGGTATGATCCAAGTGATGGTCACCATCCAAATCACGCGCTGTTTCGTCCGCCAGCTGCGATACTGCGCGGCTATCTTCACCGAGCAGAAACGATCGATCGTGATCAGGAGAACTGTGTACTGGGACACAAGGCATACCGTATAGTCCACTGACAGCCATAGATCGCAGAGGAGAGGCCCCAGATTCCAATATCCCATTAACACGTAGACTGTGTAGAACGGCATCGACACGGTGCCTGCACAACAATTACGTTGTTACTTGTATAGTTCGGTTCTGTTGCCACGTGTATCTGATTACTCGTATTCTGCATTCAGACAGACCTCACGATAACCAAATTACACATCTGTATGATTATCATCATTATGAATACATCGAGATCCATTCATAACTGAGGGATTTGCATTAGAAATACTGTCAAACGTTTATGAAGCTAAGCTCTATCAACATCCTATCAAAGAAAGCAAATTGAAATGCAGCGTGTGTTGCAAACTATATTGTAATTAAATATAAAATCAAAATATGAGCAGTAAAATAAATTAAATTAATAAAAACTTTTTTTAACATTTTGATGTAAAGAAATATTTTTTCTAACAATACTTATATATTTCGTTAATGATACCTTAACATAACTTCTATAAAAATTCACTTCATAAAATATAAAATTACTTGATATTGTCATGCGAGTTAATGACATAAAAAATTAAGTAAAATTTGTGAAAACTATAAATCTCTAAGAACTCTGTATGACAAAAAATCTTTTCAATAGACTGATTGTTAACAAAAAATGTACAATATTATTAAATAATAATAATAATTATTTGTAATAAATTATAAAATTATTAATTTAATAATTTCTAAAAATTTATTTCCAAATATAAATGTATAGAAATATTTATCTGATTATAGAAAAATATTATCTTTATCTTCATTATTTTTATACAATACGATCATTTTCTTTGCCAGTAGAAATTAAAACTCAAATGAAAGGAGACTAGTTGACGTCAAACTGGCATATATAATTGGTGAGCTACGAGCCGACTTGGTTTTCATTATTTTTATCTATACAAATTTTTGCTCTTGACATAACTGTACAACATGATTATATTCTAGAATAAATTTTTCAAAATACTCTAGAACAAAATTAAATTACTCTAAAACAAATTACATTTGTTCTAGATTAAATTACAAAATAGTATTGTTTTTATGGAACGACTCAAAGGTTTATTAAAAGGAAAGATTAAAACAAAATATGGAAATTTTGTTAGGCTTACCAATAAGCATATCAGTGGCAGCTAATGATGCGATGAAATAGTTGCTCGGTTGTCTGATGGCTCTATCTACGATGAATGCCAGAAGAACGAGAATGTTACCGCCGATAGTTAGTAATATGCATATCGCCAAACAGATAGCAATCAGTACGGTCTGCCAGAGTGCAAATGGTGGCAAAACGGGCGTCAGAGATTTATCTGTTTGGTAGACAAAGTTTTATTAGCACATATTAATATGAAGTTGGTTGTTAATAGGTTACTTTATATATATTTTTTTTTTAATTAAGTGATATAATATCTATGATGTAGCATAGCCGAAAAAAATTAGAAAAATTTTTAACGCAAATGAGAGCAGTATTGTAAAAAATATTGGTTTTTGTATAAAATTTTAACTTAGGTAATTTATAAAAAATAAATGGTACATTTTATCAAAAAATATTGTAGATAATCTTATTAAGAAGATGTGGTTAAAATTTAAAGTGAATCGGTCCAATAGTTTTCGTTCCACGAGTGTGAAAGAAGTCATTTCAAAAAAATTGCAAAAGAAGAAAAAATATTGTTTCAACGTATTGTAAATAGACATTTTTTAATAATTTAGTCTTAAATCGTTCCTAAAATTTTAAGCTATAAAATAAAGGGAAAAAAATATTGAATTTTTGAAAATTTCAAGGTCTAATAACCTCTTAATACACTAATAAAATAAAATATTTCAGCAACATTTTTTAATTCTAATTATTTTTTCATATTAAAATGTTAATTAAACCGAATAATTCAAATTTCTTCGAACTTTTCCGAAACTAGCCATTTTTTGTAATTCCATACTTATGGTTTTGACTACATTTAGTTAATATTACCTGTAAAATTACATCAAAATCGGGGGTAGTCTTTTAAAGTCTTCCAGTTCTATTTAGAATGTAACAGATTTAATAATTTATGTAGAAAAAAATGCATATATTGCATAATTTGAAAAAAACATACAACAATCATATGATTTCGCAATAGAATGTAGGTACTCTGAACAGTTCACAACTTGTGATATTCACATTCTACAAGTCGCATGATTGTGTGGCTTAATTTCAATTACATTACCCGTCGGCGAGGTCGTTGCGTTTCCGAAAGTCGAAGTATTCGTCGCGTTTGTCGGAAACCAGTCGGGCAGAAGTTCTGCGTATTCACCGCTGTTCCATCGCGGGTCATCCGGGTCAGGCCATGTTCCATTTAGCTGGGTACATTCTGCTGTCAAAATCTGATTATATACAAATCGACATAAGCGCTCCCGTTGTCTCTTCAGTTTCCTAAGAACAATAGAAATTTTTTTTATTATTAAATGCGAAAATCAGAGAGTTGTTCCAAATTATTACACATATTAATGAATAAAAAATAACGAAATATATATATATATATATATATATATATATATATATATAATATTGTGTGTGTGTGTGCGTGTATGTGTGTGCGCACGCGTGTGTGTGCGTGAATATTTTTCACTAATTAGTATAAAGTATATATGTATAATACAAACGGCAGCTTTTATGGAAATAAATAACGCTTGTATTAGATATCGTCACTTCTAAAATCTTTTTATGCAATTGACTGTAACAAATCTAGACTAATGATATTTGTCTAAATAGAGAATTAAGCATTACGTAATTGCAGACGAGAGATAAAATGGATTAATTCCATTTGTGCTTGACTGCTATTTCTATCCACACGTGTAAATTACATTTTACGCATAAAGAGAAGTTCGATAGTTCGATGAATCACAATGTTCCTATTCCTTCGTCCTGGCTGCATGTTTGTTACCATCGAAGAAAATGTGACACCGGTATTTCCTGATTCTCTACATAGCGACATAGGCGGCCCTACTCTCTGGGGAGTCGCTACAGTGACGACACGAGAAACGAGTCAAAGGCTGAATACACCAGGCACACAATGAGCTTGAAATAAGCATGAATGGAACCATATTCAACCCCCGCACTGGTTTCATCGCCGTAAGCAAAAAGCGACAGGGCCTTAAAGAGGGTGAATTCGTTTTTAAATCATTCAAGTAGTCGATTGGAACTTTACATAATCTGAAATTACGAACTACTTCCCCATAATTCAAAGACTAGATGGCTTTGAATCAGAGCTATCAAACAATTCTTATCGATATTGCACCATTTTAACGAATTGTACGCTATTGTCCTTTATTCATTCTCATACAAACATTTTTGTAATAAATTAAAACTAAAAATGTCATTTTCTTTATTCTAATATCTTTTTTTACAAATGTATTGAATATCCTTTTATAAATCACAGAATTACTTAAAAATTCTATCTTGTAATTTTGTTTGATATAATCTGATAACATCATATTTATAAACACATATATACATATATGTATATATATATATATATATATATATATATATATATATATATATATATTTCTCGTACATAAAAATAACGATTCAACTTGACAGTTGATGGTAAAATAATGCAAACACTTCATGCATGAGCTGTCAATGCAGTTCCGGATACCCTATTATGAAATTGAGTGAGAAATCTAACTCCAGCCTAGCGAGTCGTTTCAACGGGGAGAACACGAGTCACAGATTATCACGTCTCAAGTTTGACTGCACTGGAGTTCTCATGGAAGATAAAGCCGTTTGAGCACATGACCCGTGATACGCCTCAATTTTCATGTTTTCGTCAAAGAAATTTTCGATATTCAACGTCGACAATCATTAAATCACCATAGAACACGTTGATACAATGCGTAAGTAATTTTTTACACGATTCATCAATGCGGACAGTGAATATTTCTAACTGTGTTGTTACATTTAATTGTGGTTATAGAATCACTATTTTATTTATAGATGTGTGCACAAAATAATTTTTTAATTCACTTTAAACAGTTGACAATCGGACAAGCTGAGTGGTATTTGGAACTAGGCCCGTTTTTTAATTATTTTATCAATGTCTATTATATCATTCATCTACTTAAAAGTCATTGTCAGTTTTTGATGTCTTTTCCAATGTTGTCAATCTTACGCTGTCCAGACTTGACTTGATGAGTTGATTTTACTTCTTTTTGCTGGTTAGTCCCAATTTTCATATTTAGTCTATAGTCTGAATTTTGTAGATTATGAATATCAACAAAATTTTTCTGTATTTTTTGTTTGAAAATTATACTATTTTTTTATTTAATTTTTAAATATTCACTTTATATATTTGTCAAAGAGCTTGAAATTATATAATTTACCTATCATCACTACTCAAAGTAGAGCAGTACGATTTTATTAGATTATTAATTGTTACATAATAATTTGATTGTATAAGATTATTAAATGCTACACACTATTAATTCACGCACAACTAATCATGTTTAACTCTCCAATCCAATTTTTTGCTAATTTTAATATCGAATTTTAGAATTAATCATTAATTTATTTTGACTTTTTTATTTAACATTATTGATATTTAAAATAAATGAAAAAATAAGAGACTGAGATAACTAAATTATTTTTATAGAATAATTACAGATTTATATAAAACCGAATTTTTTATATACGAATTTATCTATTTCAAAAAGTAAGATGAGATTATCATAATTTATTAAAAATAATACTTTTTATTATTATTACGTTCAATCCTGCTGTATTGTTTGACTTTACTATACAATTATACTGTTCGGTTATATTGACCCGAACGTCATACATATAACACTTAAAAATTTTAGAAAAAAAACAAAGAATTGTTTTTTTCTTAGTCAAATTTCTTAAAACTTTCTTAGTCAAATTAATGTTAAACAAAGTCATAAAATGTTAGGACACTCTCTTATTACTTAAAAGTGTTACAGGAAAATAAAAATAATTTTGGGTCAAATAGACCCGAACAGCAGAGTTAAACTGAAATTTTTGGATATTAAATTTTGTTATTTACGCTTGGAAATTTTTACTTTCGTAAATAAAAATAATTTACTTCCATAATAAAGATTTACAGAAACAGTTTTTTTCCATCGCACGTTTAATTTTACTTTCATAAACTTTACAAATTGATGAATTTTATGTTGACATTTTTACGATGGTAGATCCCCAGTGTAATGTGTGTAATCATGAGTAATCTGAGAAACATGAGAATGAGGCATAAGATCTTTTGTCCCTTCAGAATAAGTACTTGTTCTCGTTATTCATGAGCATCCTTCTTGTATAGTCTTGCTATAAAATTATTCGTAAATACTTGTCCTCGTTATTGCTGTACTTCTACGAATTTCACGAAGCTATTGTGAAATCATCCATAAAGAAGAACCGACCACTTGTAATTATCTGAAAATTTAGTCGTTTCGTCCACATAAAAAGAATTGAGAAAAATATTGCTGTAATAATGGGGAGTAAAATTTTTACTTAGCGAAAGAAAGGAAGTTTATTGAAACAGTATATCACATGCTAATTTAGTTACAATTTTGTAGCAATTAGGCAATTAAGAAATATTGACTTCAAACGTTATTTCAAATTGTTATTATTATAATTCCTATGCAATATTATAATATTATACATCAAGTTTCTTACTCTGCGAGAAGCATATTTGTTTAATTGCTTAACAATTTAAATTATAAACAAAATTGTAAACAAAAAGTATTTAATTTCATGAAATAAAATCACATCAAACGATGCTTAAATCATACGATGTAATGAAAAAAAAACTTGTAACGCAATGTTTGCGTTTATATCCTCTCTCTAAATGCGCGAGCTAACTCGGTCTAATATAAAATAACGTAAACTACAACAGCTACTTCCTGTCATTTGCGTAAGCACGTATCAATATTTCAGAAAGTTTTTTTTTATCACAGGAGAAGAAAGCAGCAAGAAAAAGGCAAAAGACGTTACAAGATGAGATATACACTAGTACTTTATAAAATATACGGGAAATTCAGCTCACTAGAAGAATATCCCTCTTGAATCGTCACGTACGAAGCTTTATTTTATAAAAATATACATAATTTCGATTGTTCATATTGTCTCAAGGCATACTCTAAGACTTCTTACTTATAGAAACAATTTGACTTCGAAAACAGTCGACTGACGTCATATCCTTCAAGCACTTGTCTTGAGAAGTAAAAAACAAAAGTATTTGATCAATTTTATTCATACGATCTATTGTCCCCGCTACATTCGTTGAGTGCGACTTGTCAACCTGCACCAGCTACACGCCAGTATCTTGCCAGTCGAATGGACATTGAGCCGGTGAATCGAATCGCGTGGACATTCGTTAACACCGTGGCAATAACGCTCAGTGACAATGTGTTGTGTGTACATCCCTTTTTTAGGTGTGCGCGAGCTGGTTTCGTCTGTATACATGTGCCGAGAGAGGGTGGCAAAGGATGGAAGCTATACAAGCCCTGGTGAGCAGAGGATCATCACCGTGGAATGGCATGATCATACGGACGGATGGAAGGGCCGCATTGGAGAAAGAAAGGCTGAAAGGGTGGCTGAAAGAGAGAAGCGAATAAAAAGTTGGACCGCATTGTAAGCGGGGAAAAATTATAAAGATGGAGATGGCAGAGCAGAAATACGGAATGACGGCGAGCGACGGCAACAAGTACCAGATCGCCGTCGTTCCAATATATCGTAAATACAAGCAAGAGACTCAGTTCGACGAACTAGCCTAGATTTGTTGTTTATCAAAACAAACTGATTCGGAACAAAAATATGTAATAAATGATCATAGAGACTTTTGATAAACGAAAGATTCAAGATCTTTTGAGATTCAAGAATATTAGTGCTGAGATACATTTTATAATTAATTTTAAATAAAACTTTATAGCAACAAAATTCATTTATAATTACAAGCTTATCAAAAATTTAAAAAAACTAGTAAAATACTTTAACAATTAATATAATTTTTATTAATATGAAAAAACTTCAAGTTAATCATAGAATGTTTACACAAATTCTCGTGTAGATATCGAAATTTTCGAGTTATTTTTCTTTTTTTAATATCTTATTTATCTTTTTACGTTGTTATATATACTTTTCTGAAAATTTCTTATCTAACATATCATTGCTTTTGTTAACACTTGATTTTCAACTGATAATTCACCCCTGGGGATCAATAATAATACTGTGTTTGTAGTTCCATGACTATATGTTTTCTTTGCCATATGTTTGCAATCGCCTGTGGAAAAACCTTATTTTTATTTTTTGGCCCAGTTGCTGAATGGAACATTTCAAAAGGCTTCTTCCATTCTCCTCAGATACAGAATATATAACCCATAGCTACAGGCTAATATTGGGCGCAGATAGATTATTTTCTCTCAATATAGTACATCTTCAAGTGACACGGTTTTCTTTAAGTCCTCTTAACATCCTCTTTAAAGCCGAAGTAACTTCAAATCAGTTTTGAAGAGAGAGAGGACGGAGGTATATATTTTAGCAAGAATCAAATCACTTTATACACGTAATATAAAAGAATGATAATCATAAAATGCATATGCTGGAAAAGAAGCTGATTTCCTAATACATCATGCTCTTTTATCCTCCTTTCGGAAAATAGCTTCCTTTTTTCCCTTTTCAATATCATAGTCTTTGAGAAGAATCCTTTTAATATAATAAGAAATATTTCTTAATATAATTTGATATATTTGCAATGTGTAGTACGAAAAATATAAAAAATAAAACTGTATATTCGGAGAAAAGCTCGTCTAGAGTATAATATAGAATAAAGATTTGGTTCTCGTTTTCTTTCGTTTTTATACTCTCTGATATTCACGCAGTCGCGTTAGTTTATTATTAATGTTTACTACTAATGTACAACAGCATCTTGTCTATAATTTCTCAAAATAATTTAAATCTTCAATAATGAAACTTTATTGATATTGATATTGAGATTAATATGATATGATAATAATAACACGACGTATTAATTGCCACAATTTTACCGATTAATTGAATTAATTAGGTAGGGTTTATTTACATAATGAAGTAACCCACTCGTTTATATATGCTATTTTTAGAAAATATTTTTATTTAATATTAATCTCTCCTTAATAATATCATATCTCTTTTTCCTCAAACATGTTGTTTCTTTACATTTCTGTTTTGTCCTCGTTCGCTGTTTACCCTCTCGTCAGCTTGCGCTAAGAGAAGCTACTGTACATAAGCCCGCAGATTAAAGTGGTAGAACTTGGTACAGCTTCTACAAAATTACATTTTGTAACGGTACAGGTCTTCTCAGGAGTCGCCGGAGACTTCTCAACTTTGCGAAAGTTTCTCTCTCTACAAAGACTTGTTCGTAATGTTTGGACTAAACTTTTGACAATGTACAATAAAATCTAATTAACTGTAACTTGATTTTGTAAATCCTCTACGACATTCTTTCTCGTGTAAACATTATCCGTGAAAATGAATATTCTTCATTTCTTCATCAAAAGCTTTGCTCGAAAGTCGTCATACATGCAATACGCATCGCATTTGCCACCGTATGAAATAATATATGTGGTTTGCACCTTATGCTGCTTGATTATCAAGCACTGACAAAAGTTTAATGGGGTAGAGATCAAATCGAATTTACACTTTGATGGAGAGTGAACGCGGTTTCATAAATATGGACAGGATACGTTACGGCGACAAACGTGTTACGACATCGTGGGATGATAGCGTTACTGCGGTGATGTAGCAGACCAGACGAAGGGGAATCTTTCGATCGCCCTAGGGGAATTGAACGAATCTATTTAATAACTCTCGTTGACGTACGTGTGCGCGCGCGTGCATGATCGCCCTCGGCGCGGTACTGAAACCGTCGGATAAACCAACCCAATAGCGCTTGAAAAGTAAATCGCAGCCTCTGTGGTTACATCCATCGTCACAGCAATCGCGCCGTACTTATGCAACTTCGCCGCAGAAGTTATAGATCTATATATTGTCACGTTCAATAGTATTCGCGCGAGATGAAAAACATGAATTTTTATTTCCATTAGTCGAAGTAGAGAATGTAAATTTTTCCATTAGTCACATTGTTGTCTGCAACCGCAATATTAATCGCATTGTTGAACGACGTAAATATTATATTTATCTTTAATAATTAATAATTATAGAACAACATAGAGATGAGATTTGTTTGAACAAGGGAATGGACTAGAATTTTTCGGAAATGCTGATAATTAATTTACTCGTTCCTCGATAAATATTGCTCCACAATATTGCTCTTGGCTAGATAAACAAAGGACGCTATTATCTACATAATAGGATTCCGATAAGAACTTTACTAACTAATACGTTAGTATTAATTACCAGAGTCTGCAAAATGGTGGACATGGTCCATAAATGGTTAAAATTGTAGAAAACGGAAATTAGAGAGAACGGTAAAATTAGAAACCAATGTTTGGTCTAAAAATCTAGGTATTTCGTTTTAAGCAGATATATAGGAAACAATATATGAAATACTAAAGAGGTATTTATTCAATTTATTAACGTAGCTATTAACGTACTTCGACGAGCAATCTACGTAGAAAAATTGCTACCACGCCACGTTTCGCCACCGTCGTACTAACTATTGACTCTCGACACGCGAGATCAAAATGTATCCGCTTTTTCTCTCAGTTCAGTGTTACACACAGATATTACATTTAAATGTAAATAGAGAGATCGTATCACAATTCGCACCAATTTTTTCCGCGATTTAATTTTTTACGTATATCTAAAAACTTTTATAATTTTATTTGGAGGCACAAAATTAGGTGTTTGTCCTGGGCGCCAAAGTTTTCTGGTTACAACACTGGATATAATATTATTTAATGTTGCACAGTTATATCTTGGTTACAAATCGAAGCAACAACGTAAAAAACTATCAATGCGATTGAATAAATTTAGAAACCATGTGCTATACGTTGTTTCAATAATATCTTTAGTTTACTGTACTAAAAATTAGATCTATTTGTGATTGCAATCTCTTGGGTCCACCTTTCATGTTTCATCGCGATGCGAAGCGCAATTGACCGACAAAGACCAGCGAGCGACGTTACGGTGACATTGCTAAGATAAAATGTTCCGTGTCGCGAAGCTACACACACGGGATACGTATGCTTTATGGAACCGACGCGAACAAGGGAGTGTGATCATTTCCACCAATTACACGCCACCCAACCAGTCTCGTCCTTTCACTCGGAAATCGCGCAAGTGCGTTCGACTGTACGTCATCGCACCAGAATTTTCAAGCTATCCTCGACTCCGGATTACACAGGTTGCTCTTCGACTTTCCTCACTGAATATTTTCTTTTTATCTTCAGGAGTTTCACACACACGATTTAAAAAAAACCATAATAAAGATTTTATATGTACATCGTTATTTTTTTTGTAGCCTCCTATTTTTTTGTACCAACTTTCAAAATTTTCTAACTGATTTTTCCCTTGAATAAAATCTTTAAATAATAAGTTATACTTATCTCTGAGATATCTTTCGTTACAATTCGATATATGTACATAATTCGTTATGCAAGTAAAGTGAGCTTCTATTTCGATGAGATCTGCAAGAATGTGATAACTTACAGGTGAATTAATATATCATCGTTGACGTGATGTACATTTTCGGAATATGATGGAGGAGAAATGGTCAACTAGAAAGAGTATATAAAAAAATCAAGTGACATCAGCCCTTTGGACGTGCATTCGATATCCTCGACTCTTCAGTGTGATTGATAAGGTCGATGGGAAACATATTCCGTGTGTAAAACGTTCGCAAAATATTTATAATGCCCAAGTTATACATGTAGCAAGTTCCGTTTAGATTTCATTTCGATGAGAGTCAATTCTTTGAAATGCACAATCGGAATTTAACTGAAAAAGTTAGCAGATCTTATATAGATAGATGATACCTTTATGGTTTTATGTAATTGAATAACGGTTGATGATTTATATGTATACGCTGCTAATAATCTCTACTTTATTAAGTTCAGAAATGATGTATTAAAACTTACAATTGAGTATACCTAATTTCGAATGCACGTGTACACTTCAAGACACACACACACACATACGCGCGCCACGAAGTAAAATAGAAAATTATAAGTTTCTCATTAAGGAAACTAATTAAGCGTGGACATAGTGGACACGCCTATATTAAATTTTGTGAGAAACTGTGGTTCCATATTTGAACAACGAAAAAGAATACAGAAAACACTAATTAAGTTAATAAGAAATGAGCGTGTTTTAGTACTTTTTGCTCGAAAAACTCATTTAATTCTGTACAATGACATTCACAACACTTTTTCCTCGAATTTTTTCTTTTTTTTTTTTTAATATAAATCAAGTATCACAAATTAAAATCGTACGTCTTTTCCTGTATTTTTTATTTTCTAACAAAGGAATTGAATCAGCAGCAAAAAAATATTGTCAGTAACTTGTGCAAGAACTTGTACAATCTATTACATTATAAAATTTAATATTCACACAGTCTTGTAATGCGATAAATATTAGAGTACTATGTTTATAAATACATATTCTATTTATTCGCTACTCGGTATATGATATTAAACGTGATAGCTAAAACAATAAAACTATTAATGTTTTTATTAATATATAATACTTTTTAATATTCTGTTTCTTTAAAATTTGAATATGGCGGATTTATAGTGTTTTATAAAGGTATCTGTGTCATTTTTATATACTTGCGTCATAGATATAAAAATTCGCCGACAAAATTGTGCATATTATTTATACGTATATGTCCTTTCCTTCCCTCCCCCTCCCTTCTCTCTATAATTATCTTTTTTTTCTTTATATTAAAATACAATGTCTGTCTTTTATCGATTGTTTGCTCAACAAACTCGACTAAATATATTGGCAAGTATATCCCTATTTCTAAAAATATTATAAAAGGTAGTTGCTTTGTGTGCGTGTGTGTAAAGATACAGGTTTTTCACACAGGTACATGCTATCGATTTCCCATTACATTCCGCGGGTGTGTAGCATGTACATATCTAATATCGCACATAATAGTATAGAGTGTTTATAAATCGCGACAATAAATTATCAGTATGTTCGTAAAATAGATAATTTTCTTTCGCAATTTTCTGCCATAAATTTCTCGTTAATGGTAAGTAGCAAGTGTTCTTTTCTAGAAAAGTTTTCATGTGCTAGCCAATTTAAGATCATAAGCCGCCATTTATG
Source organism: Crematogaster levior (assembly GCA_901521435.1). Taxonomy (NCBI): domain Eukaryota; kingdom Metazoa; phylum Arthropoda; class Insecta; order Hymenoptera; family Formicidae; genus Crematogaster; species Crematogaster levior. Next base: position 172,335 of record CABEGB010000655.1, read on the forward strand.
AATTTTGAGTAAAAATATCCGTCTATCTCGTAAAGATGTTAAAAACACACAATTTTATTTCCACAATGATACATGTGCATTGTAATGAAATGAGATTTGCTGCTTCTTGTATATTTCCCCAGATTGGCACGCAACCGAGAATTTGTAGATAAATTGAATCCCATGATTTTAGACATTGTCTACTTGTTCGCTAGAAAAGTAAAAATACGCGATACGAAAGCCGTATGAAAGCTTTATTCCAACATACGGAGAATGCATTTTTCCCTCGGTTCTCTCTGGCATAGCAATGAAAATTCGAGAATCAATATTCACCGTGTGTCATCACAATGTACTCCAGTGTCGTTCCCGCTGCTCGATCTATTTTATTTGTTCTCTGCATATGCTGTAATCGTGTGTCGGTTCTGGTACACAAAACCGGGAAACGGCGGAGATAATTTCGTTGCACGTTGACGTAACAACTTGGGTAACTGAAAACTGTGTGAGAGAACCATATGAAGCAATTAAAGCAATGGATGTAATTTTATAGTATATGCTGTCAAATCACTCGAGAGAGATAAATCTTTTATTTTTATTATTTTTATTATAACAGAATTGGATTTAAATTCGTTCTTCGGGAGGAACAGAAAATGAGCTTAATTCGGAAGCGATAGCAAGAAACAACAAGACAAATTTTTTTATTTGACAAATTAAAGAAATAAAAACAGAAAAAATAAAAGAAATTTTTAAAAAGAAATTTTCAGTATTTTCAATATTTGAGAAATTTTATTTCGAGAATTCTAATAATGCAGATTCGGAATTATATTATACTTCTCCACGACCTTAGAATATACATGTAGAAAATTAAAAGAAAAAGTAAAATAAGAATAGAATGAAATGATCCTTTCTCCTCGACCAGAACACATAACTAGAATTCCTTAGCAAGCAGAAGTAATACGACAATTGATCGCCACGTTATAATAGCGTAGTGCTAATCGTATGAATCATCTAGTTAGACGGTACGTTGCCAGTTGCGCTTTTACAGAGTGTCATTCACACAGTTAAACGAAACAATAGCAGCCGTCTCATGTTGGATGCAACAGTCGATCCATTTAATAGCTCCGTTCCATTTTAACATGCAACGTCGTCGCGCTAAAAGATGGGAATACCGAATACCATCGACTCGCTTTTGCCTACTGTATCTCTCAGAGTCGTTTTTCTCTTCTTTTCTTCTTTTATTTTGTTAAATTTTTTATGCAAATAATCTTGGCCGCAGTTACAATCATCTATATATATATTATTTTAATATATGTTTACTATAACATTAATGTTAAAATAATAAGAGTGCAACAAATTATTTTGCTTAGATAGAATACTAATTTTTTAACCAATTTATAATACAAATTTTTTTCAATATTATTACAGCTTATTTATTTCAAACATTTATCAAATAAACTTATGTTTAATTTTTATATTTAATAGATTTGAAATCAATAAAATGAAAGAAGATATAAGAAGCGTATTTCAGATAACAAGATTATTTCAGTCTTAAAATAATAAGCATTTAGACAGACTAGTTTAATTTTATCATAAAGAAGCATTAATAATGTGTATAATAACAGAAGAATTGTTCTTCTCTCGTTGCATTACATTTTACATTACAAAAGACGTAAAATATTAGTCTGTCACTTCGACTGTTATGATGGAAATTGATATTTCCGGGAAGTGTAACCCAACGTGTCACAAACTCTATAATATCGTTTTACATATATAAAAGCAACTTCGACTTGGATCTGCCTGTTACGATTAGGTCATTGAATACTGTAAATGTAACTCATATTGACGACGAGTTAATACATGTAGCATTGTATATTTATAAATAATTTTAAAACTATAAATATCATTTTATTTATATTTATTTATTTTGAAAAAATTAATGTAAATGTCTCCAAAATTTTATCAATTTTTATTCAACTTTATGCTCTGCTAATGTCGCGTAAAAAATTAAAATTTCATTATTCATTAATTAAAAGTCCACGCTATGAGTTAAAAGCTCCGTACTTGTCTCTGTCTTAGATTTAAAACTACCTCTCAATTAACACAAGGATATTACATATACTGTGACATATATCGATGTGTTTCAGTGGATGACTTTCGTCGTCAACATGAGTTGTTGGGGCTCACGCAACATTCGAAATTTTCACTTCAGTCGCGTGCGCGCCAACGGTTCATTCGACGTCGCTTGCGTGATTCCGCATCGTTGCACGACATCGACTTTTTTTTGTTCAATAACGGCCGACTTCGTATGGCCGTGTCTAACATATTCGGCCGAATAGCCCACCAACTCAGCCGCGTGCTTTACTCCGTCGCATTGCCAGATTACCATGGCCCTGCTAGGTCAAGGATGCAATTTGTCCCGGATTAGTTTATGCGAATTTTATCCGTCAGCTCCGCTCTACTATCATATGTACGCGGTAACTTGTGTATAGATTATTTCAAACCCCATTGTATAGACGCAATGCATACAGTGATGAAAGTTCGACCGTGTATCGACTTTGTGTAAAATGTCGATTATGATGTATACAAATGACTGTTGTACAAACTAAATATTGTTTGTCTTGAAATGTCATCACGCCAAACATATTTATGCAAGCGAACAATAAGCAAGTTGACATAGCATTTTAAGTTAAATAATTTCTAATGAAATATATATTCAGTAATATTTATGTAACATAATTTCGAAATTGTAGGGAAAAGTAAAAAAAGGAGATTGTGATTAATCTAATTTTGTTAAATGCATAATTATAATCCTGAGATAAATAGGAATAAATATTTTCTTTTTTGCTTCTTGTAACGTGTCTTTGAGAAAAGCTTGTAACTTTATTTTAAATTAGGTATATAGTTAAGATAATTATTTAAAAAATTTTTAACAAATTTAACTATTATGCAAATTGTATGCAAAAATAACGATTCTAAGAATTTGTGCCGATTATTTGATTGTGATTAAGGTGGAAAAGAGTCTGAAGAAAAGTCGCGAAAAGAGGGCGACTTCTCGAGAGAAGTTTTTTTACTTCTATCCCTGATGAAAGTTAATTTCCTTTAGCCTTGATATTCTCAGCGCAGTAGGGAACACAAACGGTGACTGTTGACTGTATAAGATGCGCCGCATGATGTTATTACCTCTCGATAATGAACAGTTCTAGAGGTAACGGCAACTTGGCGAAGCCGTTTGGAATTCAAGAGGACCATTCCGCCAAATGACGAATCGCTTATCTAAACGCGTTTACAGTGACAAATCTCTCATTCTCATGCCCTTACGCAAAATATAAGCACAGTTTCGCAAATTTAATCAGACGTCCATGCATTTACGTTAAACTATTGTTAGGTTATTGTTGTCTTGCAAGTTTTGACGACACCGATGTGTAATAAATGTGTTACAGGCAAGAAATAAAAGAAACGCAACCAAACAACTTTACCAAAACAAAAATGTAACAAATTTCATTTAGTTATAATTCGTTTATAATTCGTCGCAATGTTAACAACGTTACAAATGTTATATATTGGAAGAACTATAAAAATGTAATAAAAAATATTGTAACTTTTTGCGCTCTCTCTTTCCGTGTGTGCGTGCGTGCGTGTGCGCGTATGCGCAGAATCCCATTTTAATTTAGATACCGTAATCTCGAAAATAATTTAAAAAGGAATACTTCAAATGAAAGTTGTAGGGAAGGGAGCTGTCAGATGACCTACCTAGATTTTGGATCCGGAACTCTTTTTGAGTTTGATAAGGAGTTGATTTTTTTTAAATTGATATATCTATTTTTTAGTGTAGATTTGTATGCTACAGAAAAAATAAGGAAATATGTTCCTGATTATTTTTCGCTGAACCTCCTTCAACAGACCCAAAATAACGCTCAAAATTTTTATTTTGAATACATATTACGGAATTATTTTTGGCTAAAATAGTATAAAATAGTATAAAATAGTATAAAAAAATGATGGGTTTGACAAATAAATTTGTATTTCAACGTTTTGTGTGACGATTTTATTGTTTAAATTTTGGATCTGAAGTCCACATGATGGCTCCCTTCAAACTCTACATTTTTATTTTTATTTTTATTTAAAACATTTATTTATTTAAAATTTTTATTTAAAACATTTTTTTTTAATGTATTATTTTCAAGATATTACGATGTCAGTTATAAAATATAACTGACGATGTCAAAGTTATAAAATGGGACATGCGCGCACACACGTGTGTGTGTGTGTGTGTGTGCGTGTGTGTGTGTGTGTATTGAGTACACATATGTAATTGGTAAGCTAACTAATAATCTATTATTTTTATCTTATTAATATCTTATTGTTAGTAACACGATTTGTGCCATTAATCTGTCTATCCCGCATTTAGCATAGCGCAAATTCCTTCGGGGATGTTAGAAATCAATAAAACGAATAGTGTTATATAGTGCAAGTACACGTTAGTAAAAAGGATTTGAGAGCAAACTGCTGTAGCTACGAAAAACCAGGATGCGAGAAGTATAAAAAACCGCAACTTTTATACTGTACTTTTAAAATAATATTAAATAAAAAATTGTTATAATGAACAAGAAAATAACAAAAACTATATACAAGGTGAAGCATTTAAAACAGATCACCTGAATAACTCGCTTGTTTTTGATAACAGAAAAAAATGCTTCAGATAAAAGTTGCTTAGTTCGAAAGGGGACATAGTTTGATATTAATAATTTTTTATAGAAGGAGGGGTATAGGTTCTATGTAACAATTACATATTTTTTCTTAAAAACAGTTATGTGTTTTCTTTACATTAATTGATTCCTCTCATTATTCTGTGCATAAAAATATTGAGATAAGGTCATCGAAAGGAATATTTTACGAAATATTTTATAGTTTATGTAAAATTAAGAAATTATTTCAAGCTTTATAACTCGGAAAATACTTAAGGAAAAAATATTTTATTATAGTGTTAGGTTTGAAAAGCTCTCTAGATAAGCTACAAGAATATGCAATGAAAAATAGAGGGTTCCATTTAGGAAATTGACGGTGACCTTCACCAAACCTACACCCCTCCTCTTTTACGAAATTATTCTTCGAACTAAACAACTTTTATGTAAAGCATTTTTTTCTGTTATCAAAAACAAGTGAGTTATTCAGGTGATTTGTTTTAAATGCTGCACCCTGTATATGTCTATATATATTAAAAATATATATGTTTTATAAATATATTTAAAATAAATATTATATATATATATATATAGTTTTACTTTGCTATATAATACTTATTACTTCTTTCACAAGTACAATTTTGATAATGCTTTTATTGCAATTTACAGATCTCTTGGAAAGATTAACAAACGCGACTGCAGTTAAAATTCAACAATTCTATAGAAATTTTTAATGTAGCTTTGGTAACAAAATACGCGCAGAATAACTGTTGTTATATCATCGTATACACATCAGAATAACTGAAGTTATATCATCGTATACACATCAGCTGCGTAAATAGAAATTGTTACTCTGTGCAATGTTATTTGTATGTTAAAATTGTGCAAAAACCCAAGAGATCACATACAGAAAGTTATATCATAATTTCTCACATAGCTGTATTCCGCGGCTATGTGCCAATCTATTCCATTCTGAATAAAAGATACGCTTACCATTGCGTGATGAAGTCTGTGCCGATGGTGAAAATCGGCGCAGAAGTGCGATTGACCTCGGTGCCATTCAGGCTGTTTTCGGTGCCGTTCATCTCCATTCCACCAAACCGAGGCGGCAGCAACCTTCGAAGCTACTGCGCCCTCTCCTCCTTAATACTCAGTCATCTCTCGGACATTCTAGAATCGTCATGAAGATATATCATTCGAATATCGGTAGAATCGTGCAATATATCCATATATATATATATATATATATATATATATATATATATATACATATATACTGCATTTTTTAGCTTACATAATCGTTTTTATAATAGCAACAATTCAATAATCATTATTTATTTCAATCTTTTAATTTTTTACTAGTTTACAGCTTATAGTTAAAATAAGTATTTTCTCTTTATTTCCTATTTTATTACATTTGTTACTTAAAGTAGATTAAATAAAGTAAAAGTTACGGTTGAATATACGAAGTGTAAAAGGCAAAAATTCTTTTATCCTAATATATAAAACTATTGAAACTGTTATCATTGCAAACAATATATTATACATCACATGTTTGTTTTTACTGATGTTAGGCATGACTTAAAATTTATCAAGATCTGTTGATAATAAATATCTCTTTGCAAATGACTGTAATAATATTGTGAAGGTCAAACAAATGAAATGCAAAAATCTCCCTTCGCGTGTAGCACGACGGGGACTCCACGTTTTATATTTATGATTATGTTCTAGAAAATGAGGCCATTACAGAAAAAATATATGTACAATGCCAATTGTGTAAATGTGGAATTATTTGTCGTTTAATTATTTGCGTAACTAAAAAGAGAGAGAGAAAGAAAGAGAATTCTATGTCTGTAGTTAGTATACAAAATTCTATGTTTAAGCGCGTGTATTTTATTTCTTACTATTACATTCTACAACGCAGACTTGTTCTTGAGAAAATTAATTACTATTTTCGTGTAATAAACTACAATGCGAAATATATTATTTTCTTCAATTGCGAATGCAATGCAACGCAACTGAAATTGTGCACGCGCAGATGTCGTTATGTAGGTTGACCCGACTATATATTGCCATGTAAGATTTCATTTTAAACTCATGTTTTCTGTGAAACATATATGTTAAGAATCTCATATAAGAAATTTAATTTCTACCAGTCATGCTTGGTGTTCGATCAATAGCATTCCGACGTCAATACTAGCATGCCGATACTATCGTGCGTCATACCGAATAGCGCGCTATCAAAACCTAAGCAGCAAGTATTATTGCAATTATATTTTTATTAATTTCATTAATATTGTAGAAATAACATTTTTATTTCTATTCTTTTTCGTTTTCTTTTAAAGCAAGTTCATAAACTTTTCAGACAAAAATCTAGAAGACAAAAAACATTTGACCTCGACAAACGAATCAGAGAATTGTTTAAGTGTATTTAAAATCTTATTTGAGAGAGAGAGAAAGAGAGAGAGAGAGACCAAAAGTACCATTTTCATTACTTTAATGAATTTAATACTTTAAGCAAATCCCTTCTTATGAAAGAGAATATTGTCATTAGTATCAATGTCGTTTTAAATATTTTTAATATTTTTGATAGAAAAATATTAAAAATATTTAAAACGACATTTACTAATGACAATATTCTCTTTTTGATAGAAGTGATAAAAAAATAATGCTGATATAATATAATTTTATACGTCACAACACTTAACTATAAGAAGATTAACGATAGTAATGATAACAAAATACTGTAATTTTATTTGTTTTACATCTTATGTAATAAAGGTTACGAAAATCATGATATGATATAATACATGTCAATACAATGATGAGGAAGAATATTTGCTCTACTGAATAGAAACGCGTTTGCGATAGAATAACTCTGGATAGAAAAACTTTAATGTTCAATTAGAATATAAAATATAAAATCTAATATATCTAATATACGCGAATCTAATATACGCGATACAATAATGACATATACAATATATGCATACGTGCTCTATAAATATCTATCATTTGTAAGACACATTGTTGCATATGATCGTCAGATTAATTTTAAGCGATAGATCAAACATATTTAGGTATATAATATTTACACCGTAATACGTCCGCGAAATTAATCGTGCATTGTTTTCGTCAAAAAGCACTATCATTACAATTACATTTTATATGTATGATAATTATATGATAATTTCCTACACTTTACTAGACCGTTATTTAATTAAAGAAATAATGTTCCGCATTACTGCTACATGGTTCATTATAGTTATCTGCCGATTTTCTATTCCAACAAAATGTAACACATTTATTTATGATAAATGTGATATAGAGAAATTATAATATATTTTCCATATACAATTCAAAGAAGTATACATTACAGTGGAACTTAATATATATTTATGAGCTCAGTAATGACACACAATATTTATCAGATTGACAACACTTCTTTCAACACATTATTTTCTTTATTTCCAATGTACGATAACACATTGCATAACGATATCGTTATCTGTTAACGATGATAAATTAAAACGTTCTAAAAATGCCTACTATCTTTTAATAAAACGTGTTTTACTGTCTCGTGATAAAAAAACATTTATTTAATTTAGAAAAAAATTGTAAGAGAAAATTATATTACGCACAAAGTATTTAAATAATAGAAAGTTTATTTTGGTATATTTACTGTCACCAATTTACATTACAATGCACCAACAAACAATGTCGAAAATAGAAAAAGTATAATTCATAAACGGAATTGATTAGCGAATCCACTGCAACTGTATAAAAGAAAAGAATTTATTTCTGTCTTTTAACGAGACCCCAATTAGCATCGGCTGTTATTATGTTATTCAAGACTATCAGGTTTCTTTTTTGCTTTGGAAATGAATATATTATAATTTAATTGGCATCATGCAATAGTAACAATAACACAATTATTATTTAGAAAGTTATAATTGTTACACTATTACAAAGTGAAAAAAAGAAAAAATAGAACAACATGTTGTATTTAAAATATATCACAATTTGCGGAAAAAATATCTGCAAACATGATGTATCTGAAGACATACATCGAATTTAGATGCAACTTATATCCAAATCCCAGATGGTTAAAATAATGAAAGGATTGCGTGAGTAAAGTACATATTTCAGAAGACGACACTATCAGCCATTTGTACCCATGGAAAACGTACAGATCATACTTCCTCATTCACTAATTTTACAAATGTAGAAAAATGTAGAAAACATGCTTAATCACGCTCTTGACTAAAATTACTAGTTCAGTAATCGTAGAAAACGCAAACATTCTCCGTATACTATTTAAATAATTATTCCGAATACTTTATAAATGCATTAATATAGTTTAAATAATTTATAAACTAACAAAATTATATTTTTTTTTATTAGGCATACGATAAAACAAATATATTACAAGAAAGAAGTACTTGTTAATTAAATTTTGATAAATAATTATTTATAAAAAAATAGAGAGAATAAAGTAAAATAGATAAGAAGTAAATATACATAAATAATATAGATAAATAATATAGATAAATGAAATAAAATACGATGTTTATACATACATTTATTAAGTTAATATTAGACTTAAATTTTAAATATGTCACATTATTGCAAAACATTTTTCAAAGAATTTTAAGTGACGCTGGAATGGAGAAATCGGTTGTGATACATTTTATCATTCTCATCCTCGGGTTTCAGTCTTGCCTAATACTTATTCTCCCTCGGAACGAGGATAAATTTGGACGAGGACGAGTATAATACGGTACTTCAAGCTTTATCAGTCTGCAAATTTATGCAATTCCCGGCAGCTTCCTTTTCTTTCATCTTACAACGCGAGCGTTTTGTTTCCGCCTACTTTTCATTCCCTACAATTTACGCGGAGAGAAATATCGCGAAACTTTTGCGTCAATCCTGTTTCCCACGCTTATCGCCTGCGGGACGCGTATTCATTCGCTCGGATGAGAATCAGTAATATACCCACATTTTTTTTTTAAGTACGTAGATTTCGTTGGTGGTTTCTCTTCGTCGGAAGGACAAAACAGCTTGCACATGCAATGAAGCTTAGGAAATGTGTGATGGAAGAGAAAATTACGTGTGACATTACTGACACTTACGTAAAAATAATCTTCTTTTAAATATTATTCAATAAACTTTGATTTCTAAACATGAATATCAAAGCGAACGATTTTTAGATGTAAACAGCATTTCGCGCATATTTTTTAAAAAGTTGACACCTTGGAAATGCAAGAAAAGATTTTCTAACTTTCTTTAAAAAGTTGCTTCTTAAAAGCTTAACACTTCTATTTACAATCCGCTTTCTATTTACAATAGAATACATTTATGTTTATGAATATATCCATAAAATATACAATTTCCTACTATTTAATATCAAAATATCAAGTTCCTTTTCATATTAATGAGATTTTCTTCGTTGCAACGTTTTAAAAACGTTAAACTTAGGAATTTTTTTTTTAGGAAAGTGGGAAATACTTTCTAAAATTTCTTTATTAAACAATATTTGAAAATGGATTTTATATTTTTTATTTTCAACAAAAATTAATATTAATGATATGACAATGGACTTCTAATTCACATATACGCGGTTAATTGTTTGTCATGATTCCAGATCACCCGGTGGACTAAAATAAAAAAGTAAGATGTCATTTTAATCAGAAAACTTGCAGCTATTATCGAAATTAAAAGATTTTATTTTGTTTCATAAATAAATAAATGGCATTGGCTTACTTAAAAGAATTTAATTTTTATCTTACTTTTTTATGTTTTCTGATCCCGAAAAAAAAAATAAAAAATAAAGATATTAAAATAATTTTAGTTCCGATGATAAAGAGATATTTACTTTAAAAGCCTGTGAAGTTAGGAAAAAATTAGACTACTAGTTTTCTCTTTTCTCGTAACAACTACTTCAAAAAAATGTGTTTCGAGAAAAAAACGTGTTTAAAGTTCGCGTTATAATTCATGTAATCTGTACATGAATAACGGAATTTCATAATTTACTGTTACTTGTCAATTCCAGGACCATAAAATGAACTTTCTTCAGCCTCAAATAATGTCTTCTTAACATGCAGTATGTAATATTTTTATTGACGCGTATTGCTGGAAACGTCACTTCTTTGCAACTTTGCGTGGGTACACTTGCAAAACCAATGTCTTGCTCTATTGAGTATCGATTTTCATGAAATGATCTTTTTTTATGTCGTTGGTTACGTAAAAGACAGTGCCATCAATCTTTTATTGGTACAGTAATTAACACTCATTTATTTGTTTCATGTATCGGCACCGTCCGTACATAGTGTACAAATTAAAAATATACCGTGATTTATCATCCGATGTATCCCCGTGAATAATTTATTAGGCGTTGAAAAATATGAAGCTACCTCGCTACGTAAAATATAGTAGCTTATTAATCAATTTTAGTCATCAATTGCGAGTCAGTTGCGCACGATTGGCTAACGATTCATACCAGATACATGTATTAAAATATCTCCGTAATATACATAAATTGAAAAGTAATATGAATATTACATTAAAAAGGGGTAAAGTAATGTATGATAAATATACTATTGTATATAAAATACTATATAATACCTTAATATAAAGGGTTTTTTATATTGTTTGCACTTCTTTTCATTTATTCGATTTTTTTGTAACAAAAGTTTTAACTTATTTTTTCCTTTAAGTTTGTCTTAACATGCAACTCTCAATAATTCTACTAAAGTTAAGATAAAGAGAGAATAACAATTTATCTTTATTTGTAATTTCGAAACTTAATCCGAATTTTATTTTCACATTTCCAACTTTCTATTTTAGTTCTTTACTTTTATAGGTGTTACACATAGATATAAGCTAAATTTATTAGTAAATTGCAATTTATATATTGTATAATTTATATAAATTTATATTAATATATATAAATTTATATATTTTATATATATATATATATATATATATATAATATATGTATATAAATTTTTTTACTTTCTTATAGTTTATATTAGTAAGTCTTTTTATATAACAAAATAACAAAAATTTTAAAATATTGTTAACATATTTTTGTTTTGTTATTTTAATTGTATAATGATTAATTGTATTAAAGATTAAGTATTTTTGGTTAGTTTATTTTAACTTTCTTTGCTAAAAGTATGACATTACTTGAAAACACGATAATTTTGTCATGTTAATAAGTGATGATTTGCTACGGCAAAAGTTTGCGACGGTAATAAATTGATGACATTCCACCATAATGACATTATTTTATTGAGAAAAACATGTTCAGCAAGGTATATTTTAGTATATCTTAGCACATAATTTACAGTGATGAATGATGTGTTAAGATGACAAAATCTTTAAATATAGGTTTTATTATATACAAAACAAAATTTTCTTTTGCGTATTCAATGATTAATAAGTAATTCAATAATAGAAATATTAAAAATCATGATTTGGTAATAGTTAGTCAAACACCTTAATCTTCTGATCTTAATACTAGAATAATACTTCAAAGATATGCTACATAAAAAATTTCAATTAGTAATTTAATTTATTTATCGCAAGTTAAATTAGTTTGTAAAAGTTTTAAGAAGAATTATAAACAGGATTGTATTTTTAGCAGTAATTGAATCTTGCAGTGTAATTTTCCGTGCAAAACAATTATATCATTCGGTACACAATTTTACCGATAAAATTCTTTCTGATAACGAAGTTGATAATGAAAAGTATACAGGTTGTCTTAAATCTTTCAAAACATCTGTAAATATCTTTGACACATTAAAAGTTAACTTACTTTTGAACTACTCTGCATCTCCTCACAAAAGATCAATAGTTTTTAGATCATAAACAAATAAAGATGAAGTAAAATTCTTAATTTAAGTTCAGAAATACAAACGCAGTAAAACCTGATTCTTAATTCACCTGATTCTTAAACAATATCAAGTAGATTTTAAATTCAAGTAAATTTGCAAATATAAATCTGTGATATAAAGAACTTGCAACACAAATAAGAGTTTCTTTTCCGACATTTTTACTAAGATAGTTGATCTCAGGTTAATCAAAAGTATAAGTGTGGCACATTGAATGTGAAACGGCCCATAGAGTTTTATCTAGAGCATTATCTGTCGTGCGCGGTACATGATAGCACGCAATTAAATGCACCGATCGGATATCACATGGGAAATCGCTGATCAATGTGCAGTAAAGTGTGCATGAGTCAATAAAGTGATGCACAGTCAATGTCGTTGTGGCGATTTGCGGAAGTTAATCCTCAATTACTGGAATGGTACTCACTAATCAGCAATTTAGACCTGGCCGATGTAGATTTCCGACGGCGAATCATCTTCGCACGCTAGTCTATGCTTCTCCGACTTGCAAATAATTCATCTCTATAAGACCGGAGCTTTCTATTTAGTTCCACCGGAGGAAGTTGGCGCTAGCTCGGCTGATTGAATATCCATCAGAGGCGGAGATGAAACTCCACGATTGCTCGGTTAGAGAATTACGTCTATTTATATATTTTCTTTCTTGCTTTTCCTTGAGAGAAAAATTCTAACGTTTTACTAATTGACTCTAGGTAATATCACATATAAAATCATATTTTTTAGCGAGCAACTAAACTGATTGAAATTGTTGTTTGGCACGTATCTTATTGTACGAAAAAATGTGATTATCGCAATTATAGCAAAGATTTTCATAATCAATATAGTGCGTTTAATTTTTTTTTTTGTAAAAATCTTATTTTTTTGAAAATCTATGCGTAATCGATGTCGAGAAACGAATAGTTCTTAAATTCAGTCTAATTCATTAGTTTGTTGTTAATTAAACTAAATTATATAATATTATAAGTATTTATAATATTAAAGGTTGAAAAATTTCTTGGCAAAAATTTGTAATCTAGTATGTAACTAAATTAAATTAAATAAACTCTAAATTAGTCAAAAGACCTATATATGAGAGAAGCCGTATTAATAATAGAATTTTTTGTATACACATATTAAACGCATATATGAATAAATAGATTGTGTTATAATATACGTTGTGTTATATTGTGTTATATTATACATATTCGCACAATCCAATATTCATTGAAAGATTAGCAAAGAGAGAGAAAATCATTTTGTCCGCAGAAGCGGCGAAATGCTCTTCTGAGGAGAACTCATGAAATGATATCAATGAACGGAGGAAATAGTTTCAACTCAAACTTACTTGAACTCGAACGAGAATTCGTAGACCAAACACTGTTCAAATAGTTCACATAGATTGCTAAGCTGGGTGACCGAGAACAATGTTGACACACATATCCGCGTATTTCGATCAATCAATCGGGTGTCCATTTCAGTAATTGGCATGCTGGGCCGCATGCCAAACTCATCATTTACTCGTGAAACTTAATTATTGGAGATTATGATTACTGTTTCTGTAATATCACGGTCTTCAGATTTTCTACTTATTGTTAGTATCGAGAAATATTCTTTCTGAGACATTTTTTTCTTAAATAAACACTTTTCTCTTTTCTTTCGTTAATAAATAAATAATAACAAAGGTAATTTTAAAAAAATGACTGTGAATTCTTATTTATTCTTACTATCTTATAATTGCTATTACACATTCCTAACGTGTTTTTTTTAATTAACCTGTCATAATATATATAAGGCTTTATATTTTACTTAACACACTTAATATCTTTGTAATTTTGTTTCTCACTTGATAAAGACCAAAACTCATAATCGAAACATCGTGTTAACTGAATAATTTAAATCAATGTAATATTTAATATTAAATGTAAAAATATATATTAATATTAATATTAATATTAATATTAATATTTTATATGCATTTTTATCGCTTTAATTACATGCTTTAAAGAAAAACTAGTTTTATATTTTGATTTGATTCTACGATAGTAATTAAATATCTCCAATTAAAAATTTAATTTTTATAATAAAAACACATTTTATATACCTATTGCATACATCTACAGTAGCGCTCAAAAGTATTTTGACAACAAGAAATTCTTTAATTCTTTAATTCTTTAATTCTTTAATTCTTTTCTTTAATTCTTTAATTCTTTATTCTTTTTTTTTCTTTTTCTTTAATTCTTTAATTCTTTAGCTCTTAAGGAGAAGTGGGAAAAAATTCCTTTGGATCGAATACAGAAGTTAGTCGACTCGATGCCGGCTCGTTGCAATGCTGTCATAAAGGCTAATGGATATGCTACTAAATATTGATTTATTTAAAAATAAAGATGATGTTTAAGCGTTAAAATTTTTTATTTAATTACAGTATCAAAATACTTTTGATCAATCATGTTCTTTATTTCTAGCTTGGTTTTGTAATTTTGTTATCAAACTACAATTTCTTTTACAAAAATATGTAGACAAATCAAGTTTCTTCCAATAAAAAATAGTTGTATATTTGTGTCTTTATTTGTATTACATTAGCTCAATTATTGTCCTTGTCAAAATACTTTTGAGCGCTACTGTATATATCACTGTATGTAGCTCCAATCACTGTATGTAACTTATATAAGTATGTACATTGCGAAATTTTCACGTCACTACTTCATGACGCGATGATAATGGTTCGGACAAATCGTATAATGATTATGCAAAGCGCAGATCGAATAAACGAACAACGCAATGTCATTCACCTTATGATAAAAGCGTTGCATTAATTCATAGTTGTATTTGCAAATCAGTTTCGCTGCCACTCACAGATTCACGTTACATATGTTTGCACGTTTTCATATTATGATCGGTATTGGATTTCTATGGATGTTACATGGACCAATGGAAATCAAGCAAACACGATAGTGTAGTGAAACTAACAATACGTCGACCGCGTGCGGAGATAATCCGACATTTCTAACTTTTGCTCATCGTAGACAATGTGAAGCGAGCGCGAATTCGCCAGTTAATCGGTCCGAAATCGTTTTGCGGGACTGCGTGCATTTGAACATGCCAACCGCACGATATTTCTATCACTCAGAATGTCGTACTTTAATGTGAGTCGCAACAAAATTAATTATGCAAACAATTATCGTATGTCTTGGCCACTCCGCACAAACAACCAGTTAAAATGTTTTATAATTCGCGAAAGTTTACAGATAACTAAGTATGTTTTCGTGTAATTTCTGAGATCCTACTAATCGGTTAGCTAGCTTCATCATTTGCGAAATAAATAAAAATGATATTTATGTTTGACTTCAATATGGAAATCATTCTACTATAATATTTTGCATATATGAATAATAAATTTTCAACTTCGTAAAACGATTTTAATATGTATTTTATGTGCTGTGTGTGTGACTATTTTTTCAATACATAAGTTGTGTTATTCTACATCTGTTTTTACAGTTGTTGTATTTCTGCTGAAGAACTCAGTTGTATTGGAGACAGGATATGATTTAATAAATAAATCAATTTCATATTTATTACTTATTTGCAATTGCAATTTAATTAAGAAATTTGAATAAAGTTTGTTTTGAGGCATAGTTTAAATTTTATTTCTCCCAATCCAATAATCGATTTTTGAAAAATTCATTTGCGTGTATTTGAGGGGATTGCCTATACTGGACTAGTTTTGAGTTTTTAATCCATACTTTTATTAAGTAATCAATTAAAACAAAATGTAAAATATTCTATATTTTATATAACATTTTTATCAGATAATATTCTATTTTAAACATTGTGTAGACTTAACATATATAAAAACCATATGGAAAACCAAAATTAGGTCTAAATTAAGAGACCGATTGTCTAATTTGGACTCATAGTTGCCTGTAAGTTGGATCTGAAAAGAAAAATTATAAATAACTATGAATAAGAATTAATAATAACAAAATAAGAAGGTAAATAGAAAAATATTTTTAAATACAATACAATAAAAAATATTTTTAATACAACACTTGTATTAGACCTTATAATTGTATTATAACATAACTTACTTATTGGGAAAAATATTAAATATTGAATCAAATTAATTAAAAGAATAAAAATTAAGATTAATAATTAAGAGTAATAATTAATTAATCAGCACTTTCAACATGATTCAAAAGTCTATTTGTAGTCTATACACAAGTATTTTTTTTATCTTGGACTTTACGTTGGCACACCGTGTGTAAACTTACGACCTACAGTCTATACACTAGATAATCTCTTCTTCTCTTATCTCTTCACATAAACACAACCTCCCAATATAATATATTTATTGTAGAAATTGAAAAAAAATTTAATTTCCTAACAGTCTCTTAAAATAAATTCGTCCAATTTAGACATACGGTGATCCAACTTAAGCAAATGACCATAAATAAAAATATAAAACGACATGAATACATGAAATTAAACAATCATATAGTATGTAAGTAGCTAATAAAAAAGATATTTGTAAAATAAAAAGTATTTGTAAATGTAACATTGAAAATTTGATAATTTACTCTCTTACTTTAAAAGTTTAAAATTCGCAGCACAATAATTATAACATAAACTATACTGGTCGCTGAGTCACATATCTACGGCAATGTCATCAACCAGTAGTACCTGAATTGTTTAAAATATTCTCGTATATACATATAGGAAAAACAAAAGTGATCGAATTTAGACAACGATCCAATTTTGACATCTTTTCAATAATTTTTAAATCTTATTTTTCCGGGATATTTTAAGAAGAGAGCAATTAGTTATATGCTAAATTTTATTCAAATTAAATTTTTAAATCTTAAATTCTTAAAATTATTTTTCGAATAAAATAAAGATAATCTTTATTCTTCATGTAATAAATTTAATAACTTTTTAAATAAAGTAAAAAATTAACTATTTAAACTATTCAGACTATTCAAATAATTTACATTACATAAAGAAATTAAATAATTTACATGTAACAGTTAAATTATTTGCTAATAATAATAATAATTTTATATGCGTGTGTGCGTGCGTGCGTGCTTGCATAGAACATATACGGGGGGGGGGGGATATTCTATGAAATATTTAATATTTAATTAACGGAACCCCATTAATAATGAAATCTTTTTGGATTAATCTTATCGGACGTTAGTGAAAATCGACGTACGCACAGCAACTACGTTAATGATTGGCTGATCTTTGCGTTCACGTATGCGTAAATCATATTGCGCATGCATATCAGGATCTGATTGACTGAGATATAACAGGAATCGACGGTATGCAGGTAGGTCGGGGTATTGAGTTTTTTACCAATCACGTTATATATCGTGTATTGCATTCTTACATTTGAGTTAATGTTGCATCATCTGATATTGTATTTATTTTAATTATTTTTTTTATGTTTTGTACACAATGTTAGGATTATGTGCAATTACGTACGCTTAGCTGAAAATCTCGTCGACAGCATACGCTGCCAGGCTATAATCGGTAACAATGAGAATTGGACAACATATTAAATAAACGCATAGTACCTTATTGAATTAAAAAAGAATTAAAAGATATTAAAAAGTCAAAGTCAAATTTTTAACTTTTTTTTTTTTTTTTTTAAATAACCTGTACACTCTTGTGGAACTGATTGGAACCGCGTACGCAGCATTCATTGTCTTTATTTTACCACAACAAACAACAAGCCACACTACCGATATGCTGAAAGCTGTCTTTACAAATAGGTATATAACGAGCATGGAAAACTTCAAATCCATTTTTCTCGTGAACGTTTGAGCGTTATCAAAAAGTGTTTTATCGGTAATTAGTGGGAGGGTAGAACAACAACATACTACAAGCTCATTCAAATCGGAGGGGGCCAATCCTGGTCATTCCCTTGTAAGTAAAAATATTAATTTCTAAAATATAAAATTTTTTTTTTAAATTTTTTTTATATAGTATTTATATTCATAGGTAATAAAGATTGTAGATGTTTCTACAATATATTATTTCTATATATTATGTAAAATAAATATAATTATTTTTATATTACGTAGTAAGAAAAATGTTGTTAAATTATTATATTATATTTTATTTTCCTTCTTATTCTTTTTAAAATATAATTTAAAAACTATGTTTGACTTCTCCACATCTTTCTAAGATTAAATATTATTTATAAAAGTTGCTACAAGAAAATAATATTTATAGAATAATATTTTTTTATATAGATTTTACAAACATAACTAAAAGTCTAATAAAAAATATTTCAAATAACATATCATAACTAATATGTTTAATGAAAAATAAAGTTTTTCTAATTTTTCATAGCTTAATTTATTTATTAATAATTTGACTTTATATTATTTGAAACAAAGACATTTAATAATGTGAAATCTTATAACTATTTTATAGTACATGTAATATTATGGAAAATGTCTACGGTTAAAGTATTCCACAATCGATATTTTAATGAACTTCAAGGTTTTACATCAAGAAATAATTGTTTCTCTTTTTACAATCAGTTAAATATGTAGTAATCTGTAATCAAATGTGACTATGAAAAATCCATACGTTAACAGTTAAGAAATCTCTGGTAAACAGAAAGCCATTTTATCAATAACACTGTTTCGCGTTTCATTATCATTCATGGCACGTTGAGAAACACGCACAGTGATACTAGAAATTTTCTTGTACAAACGCTTTATGTTTCAAAATATACAATTGTTTTAAATATCTTATTTAATTACGTTTTTTAATATGAGATTTATTTAATGACTTTAAATATAATATAAATCTTAGTTTTGTTTTTAGTTTGATACTTAGTTATGTCGATTTAAAAAATTTCTAGAAAAGTCTGGACGCTTAAATAGATATGTGCACTTTTATACAAAAAAAATACGCGTGACAGAAATTTTATAGTTCTTGGGGACTTGATAACCGACATGATATATCAGGAATATTGTGATGCACCGTAATATTCCATCGCTTTGAGGTCAAAGGACACGCGCTGGTGATACTGATTACATGATTTCTCTTCCCCGAACTAACCATAAATCAGTATCGACGATGTTTCTAGGAAACGAATATGATAGGTTGTATCTTATGATATGTACACGCGTAAGCTATTATCAACTATACCGATGAGAATCCTCTCCCCCGAGTTCAAAGTCAAAACTATCGATTTACAATTTACACGGCGAAAACTTACAAAAAGGTAGTTTCGTATTCCTCTAAATCCAGTTGCATAGAAGTAACTTTTTGGGATTGCTCAAAGGATGATGATGTGCATGATCGCGTAAAATGATGCGTAATGTGTTACAAAAATTACGTAACTTTTGTGTTTTGTTCTGCACACTCAAGAGAAGCCAATATTTATCTGCAGTATACTTTTAATTTTTAATTTTTAATTGTTAATTTTAGATGTCTAAAAAATAATTGTACGTATACTTGAAAGAAATTTTGTGCATTGTGCATTGCACATGTTTTGCGAACGTATCACGAAACGATAATTACGTAAAATGTATATAGTTTATTTATCATCACAGTGCAATCGACAAAAAATTTTTTGTTAGACATTTGTTAATTGTTCAATGATGTAGTTTTCTTTATAACACATGTTCCGTGTAACAAAAACCAAATACAAAGAATTTAGTTTGATGTATATTTTTAGTGTTTCTGCAATTTTTTCTATCTTATACAGTGTCTAATGAGATTTTAAGGCGTAAGTTTTAAGCTGAAATTAACCAATCACAGTCAAAGTGTAAAGATAATAATCGACTGTACCTCTGATTAAATTTACGACTTAAGTCTTACGTCTTAAAATCTTATTGTTGACACCACTTTAGTTAGCAATCTAAAAATACGATTATACTTTATCTCCTTTTTATAATCTTTCTGTAATCTTCAAAATAATAAAATAAAATAACATTTTGTTCAAAATAATAAATCTCTTTCAATTTAATTTTCTAGCTAGTTATAATATAATATTTATTACATACAGAGTGTTTCAAATGTTAATGGAGGACATTTAGGTGAATAATTTCTGTTTTTTCCTATTTCCTATAAACATGGATCTGGAAATGCGTAGTAACAGAATTACATTATCATCATGTTATGTTCGTTGTTCAAACGGTGAGAATAAATACGATCGATCGTGAAGATATTCGATAGATTCTTTTTATTTTGATTACTTTTACAAAGGTATCTCTATTCGAAATGGCTCCCCAACTTCATTGCCAGTAGTGAGAAAATGGTGAACTCTGTTGAAGATGCTAAGAGTTTCTGTTACCATGCCGAAAGCTATAACAATTCTGGTCGTCAAATCTGCAGAAGTGTTAACGACGGGAGTTTCAGAGACTAGACGATGACTTAATGATGATCTTCATGCGGTCGTATGTATTCACACGTTTTGAGTAACCGAACGTAACACGATGATAGGTCCATAACTATGCATTTCCCATGTTTATAGGACAAAGATTGTTTTCCTAGGTATGTGTTCTCTAGAGGCTATTAACGTTTAGCACAACAGTGATGAATCACCATGTATATTACTGTTTATTATAATATATATATAATATATAAAATATAATATAAGATCTAAGACAAAGACACAAATTTTCATTGTTCAATTTTACAACTTAAATTTTTCGTTTATCGTTTTGCAATTGAATCTCCGTAATCCACACAGAGATTATTTCGAAGATGTCACTTATTCACTTATGTGTTTTAACATATAAAATCAGATAATAATTTATATAAAACAATACAATATCTTTAAA
This sequence comes from Crematogaster levior, assembly GCA_901521435.1. Lineage (NCBI taxonomy): Eukaryota > Metazoa > Arthropoda > Insecta > Hymenoptera > Formicidae > Crematogaster > Crematogaster levior. The sequence goes on from CABEGB010000655.1 coordinate 193,683, forward strand.
ATGTATTGTTATATGTACCACAGCATGTATTATAGCGATTACATACAAAGCTGTACTTTTTTGTGAAATGCGAAATACTTAAATAGGATAAATGTGTACCAAGTGTCTCCTACAAACATCATTTTTTATGAGCCTTCGTAATGTACTTTCTTTCCAGAACACGTCCCATACTTGTTATTCCCGAGACCATTCGTGACGCGTTTTTCCTGTATTGGGTTAAACGCGATTCACGAAGGGTGGCGTGTACTCTTCTCGTGCTCGTTATCGTTCAGTTCGTGAAATGTGTCCCGCACGTCTGGTACGTCGAGGTAATCGTAATTATTTTCTTCGATTTTCTCACGGCAAATGTGCGCGCGCGAAACGAATTCAGCGATGCACCCGATGGAGCCACCGACGTCGCTTATAATTGCATCGTCGTCGATCAAATTGGTTCGCTTTTCGTCGAATGCTTCTTCTTCTCTCGTTCGAACGAGAGCCGCGGGAATCGTGGCCGAGACACGGAAACTTTTACCTGTATACATCGATTTTCGTACCCCTCACGTTCCATGTCCTATGTCCCAGTAGTTTCAAGCAGGATTCGATTGAAATGAACATTGAATATCCGTGGAAATGTGTGTAGATGAACGGTTAGGTACATATTCAAACCTTAATATTCAGAGTAAGCGATAGAAGATTTCAATTATTTTCAATTCTTTTTTCTATTCTTTCTTCTTTCTTTTTTTATTTTGCTTTTATTGATAATCAATTATTCAAAGTCTTCTATAAATAAAAGGTTTATTTAAACATAAAGAATAGAAAACAGTGCTAAAATAACACTCATTAGATATAAAAAATATAGCTTTGCATATTAATACTTAGCTAACCCTTTTTAATGCACTAATTTTTTGCAGGCTAAATTATTAAGTTTCTGCAAACAGGTTATGTGCTCTGTAAAATCTAGCATTATCTCAAATAAAAATAAAAATTATATTGTTTAAAGAAATTAAAGATTTCTTTACAAATATGGGTTAAAAATTTTGTTTTTAAAAGAATCTTAAAATAGTTTTTAAAGTAGTAGTGGGTTTGAGTCACATACATGTTTGCTTTATAATATACAGGTTTTGATACATTAAGTATATCATTCAGCAAAAACAAATTGAATACATTTAATGAGCGGAGATATTATTACTGATTTCATTATTATTTAATTCGCAACTCTGCGGTTGGAGATACTACGAAGAATTTATTCATAACCTTCGTTTCGTGTAGGAAGCACGCCACATTAAACGTAAAACTCGCTAAATTAACAGTTCACGGTCGTTCGTCCTGCTCACATATTTCCGCACAAAAACACTCGCCCCCTATTTCTCACGGTACTGCGAACACTTTGTACTGCAATGTATCGATGAATATTTAAACCGCTAGTTATCCATCACATACAATATTAACAGCCTTGTCAGTGCGAAGTCTGATTAAACTGAAGCGCAAATAACATTTTAATATTTCACGCATGCGACGCGTTAACAACATCGACAACCGTTCTACAAATATACATTCTGTCTGTAAGAAATATTTATTTGGAATCAAACCCGTTTTAAGATTTACTCCCGCAAATCTCCGATGTAATGTTTATTTCCGAAATAGTTATGATATGGCATGTGGAATTAAATTAAATTTAAATCATTTAAATGAATTCGGATCATCGGTTTTCATAGTGCATGATTCGCTGCTTGATTAGACGCTTGGAAAACAAGGATAAGAATGCCGCGTGTATAATTCTCGCTATAAATGCAATGGTATTTACCAATGAATATACAAGGTGCTCGAAACATATCGTCCCCATATTTTATTATAGTTACTAATTCTATAAATATAATTTTTAATATGGAATTTTTAAAACTTAGCAACTAATCAATGTTTTTTTTCAGAGAGATTTAACAATTTTTAATTAAATGTCTGATTGATAGCTATATGTAAAATTAAATTTCTGTTTTGAGATAAAATTCAATTAAAATTGTCTTACAAGTATGTGCACGTTTTTACTTATATGATTGTTTTATTATTATATATAAAATGCTTAGATAATTGCTAAAATTGTTTATCCGAGATATAATTTTATTCTACTTTAACATACATCTAGATCTTGATATTTTATATAAATATATATTATCTTTTAAATGTCTACATACTGTATATGAAATATTGTATTATTATCAGAAATTATACGTGCATCAGTTAACACACATAAAAACTTTTAACATCCTATATCACGTTCGAATATTCGATATACAGAGTCGTCAATGGGACAAGTCAAAACAGATTTTATCGAATCACTTCTATATACAAATATTTCCAGAAATATGAACTTTTTGTTCTTAATAAATTCCGATTCATATACACATATCAAATATTGAATGCTATAACGGTTCTTGCAAAAAAGCTGCATGGCAACTTTACTGTCAAACACAATCAAATGATTTTAACACAAAATTTTTGTCAGAAAAATAGAGCAAAGTTTAAAGTAAATTAAAAACAGATTAAATTATCATCTAGTTAAAAAAAAAATAAAAATGTAAAGTTTGCACATTAATCTCTTGTAGTTTCAAGACCCATGATCTCGGAAAAGATTTAAATGTTACGTATTTCTGACAATATTAAGCAAATTTCAGCTGACACAATTTTCGGTAACATTAAAAGCGATAGCAGAAATACTACAAGTGCAAATATTAAACCTCCTTGTATGTTTTATCATGTACGCAATCAATTATTTCAGTTTAAAAAAACAATATTAACATTGAATTAAATTAACTTAAAAGCTATGTTACAAGATTTACGAATACCGAGATAAAAATACGTAGCATTTGAAAATTAAGAAAAAATAGAATAGAAAGAAAAAATAGAATAATATTTTAATATATTTTTATATATTTCCGCTTTATTTTTTGTTTTGTAATCATATTTTCGTTTTATTCCATTTTTATTTTTTATTTGTCGAATGTATTACATGTCGTACATTACACTGATTTTATCACAAAAGAAATAACAGATTATTTCAATAGGATTTTCCTGTTTCATTATGAATCTGAAATGTTTCATCATGTCACATTTGTTGAGAAAAATGATTTAAATAGTTTTAAAAATCTCGATTTTGACACTTTTTGAACCTTTGTCACAAAGAACGGGACGTGATAGAATACTCTATGTGGGCTCATTGTCAGATTAAAGTTTAAACTTTAAACTTTAATGTTATACATCAAAAAACCATAATTCCATTGTATTAGGAAGCAATAACAAGTAAAATACGATCGATATGTAACAATTTAACTAAAGAAATATTATATGCTAATTTCGATCCACGAACTGGAGGAATCTTAGTAGCCTCATAATAATATTTTTTGTATAAATATTGTATACAGACAACTCAATAGCGCGATTATATTTGTCAGTCTTAAAACACAATGCTTCGTTAAAACAGTAAATCCACATATTTAAATTGATTAATTTAATTTATTTTTTCATGCATATAGACATCCTGTTTAAATCACTGTAAAGAATTTTTTGTGAAAAAAAATTTTAGGGTAAAAGTATACGATATTCACACAGAAATCATTATTAGGCTACCAAAATCTAGCTCGGGCCCGAAAATGCCATGTTTCTCTAGTTAAATTGTTATTCATATCGTTATTCATATTTCACTTATTCTTATTTTATATCGTCTGAAATAGTCGTTTTCCTATCACATATCTGTTATTATTATCGGTATTTTTATCAGCAAACTACCACATGCTCTAGTGGTTGAATTGGCTAAGACATTTGCTCCGAATAATTGGAAGATCCAGGTTCGAATCCTGGCTTTCATAGAAAAATTCTTTACAGTGATTTAAGTAGGATGCCTATTAGCATAAAAAATTAAATCGATTAATAGATTTAATAGTATTTTGGATTGAAGCAAGTTTAATTGCTCTCAAAACGGTTAACCTTGTTCCAATCAAAAACGTTATACGTATGTGAAAGATTGTATCAACGGAAGACTGTAGACCGACAAGTAATCGGCGTGCAATTTACTGAATTGATGAGGTAAAAGTATTCACACAGACATATTATTATTAGGTTACCAAGATCCAGCTCGGATCGTAAATGGCATGTTTCTCTAGTTAAATTCAGGAAAGCTCTTTTTGAGCTATGAGTACTCATCGTGCGAAATGACCATGACAAGAAAATATGTAGGTGTAGGTATATCCACAAAGTATAAGCTAATCGATATTTATTGATCGTCCTACCAAAGGCGAGCAAAGGACACGCTAACAAGAATCCTTCGACAATCACAATCACTTTCCTATAATCCCTCGAATACATACTTTTTATTGACACTTGCTGATTATATAAACAAATTGAGAAATATAGTGCTCTAGAAAGAAAAAAGAATCTAATGCAACACTAATTCGTACATATCATTTATGAATATAATCTCATTAAATTATCAAGCATTCAATCTATTCAATTAATGTATTATTAATTTGCTAAAATAGAAGTGTTATATTAACATCTTTGATTACTATTATTTTAGTAACAATCTATTGCTTACTACTTTAGACTTATGTAATAAATCCAAGATGTAAAATGTGTTAACAATAAACAATTAATACATTCTTGACCGTGAGTTACTAAATAGTAAGAAGTGAATTTTAACTTGCCTTTTTCGGTCGAACCTGGATCTTTTTGGCCAATCAATGATCTGCGCAATCGCAGTATACAATTAAATACAAGATGCGCGTCGACACTGTCGAACTTTAAACGCAAACACAATCACCAACTTAAAATCAATTCGATTTCAAATGTTGATGTTAATAAGACCCGTCCATCCCCTACATATAAATAATTTATTGCGAAAAATATTATCTCAGCCAGGATTCGAACCTGGAACTCCCCCATTCCGTGCGGGCGCATTTATTTTACATTATACTCGTACTTCATTCTTGAAATAACTTTGTGTAAGTGTTGATGGACGATATACGATCTAATGGGACAATACATTGTGGCAATTACTATCGCGTTTCATCAATTCTAGCGATCAGTCGATCGTAGGTCACGGCCATCCATTGCACAAGAAAGGACAACGAAAAAGTATTTAAAAAACAGATCCAATAATGCGCTTGTTCTGAGAACAATCACGATAGCCATATTTTGTTAAAGGTTTCTCTTTTTTCCGCTCGAAATTCGCTCGGCCTGTCAGTCACGACCTCGATGCCGCCTGATCGAGCAGAATAAAGCGATCTAGAGTTCGTTTACATCGGCAGTTGCGATCGCGTGAGACTGTAATTCTTGCGGATGGTTTTAAAACTTGTAATCCCCTCTTTCATCATACCTCTAGCGTTAGGTACATATGACCACACGATTCTTACTTGATGCGATGTGAGTAGATTGAACAAGTATAATAAATATTTAAGTAATTGATTTTAAACTACTGTGATAAAGGTTCAAATAATAGAAAGAATTTAGATCAAAACAGAAAATTGGTATATTGTACATGTATATCTGTATGTGTATTTATATGTATATTTGTAGATTGTATTTAGATTTCCGTTGTGAACCTTTCAAATATTTCAATGAAAAATACTTAAAAATATCTGGCCAACGTGATAATGTTTAAAATATCTGAAATATTTCTACTAGTTTGCAATATATATTTTTCATTCTCTTCAATATATATTGCATGTTTTATTGTAAGATGAACCCGATTACAGTGTCGCTGTCACATTATATCGGTAGCCTATTTATATTTTACGATACGACGTGCAGTACGAACAAAATATGAAGCGCAACAAACTGTAAAATGTGGCGAACTAGAAACTCAATTGCGAATAACATCATTTGAACTTAAGACTTATCAAACTCTCGAACATTATATATTTTCTTATCCTTTGTGTGCATTTCTAATAATTGCTAAAAATATAGTTGACCTCTTGTTTTCTTTCGCAGTAATACTTGACATGTGATATACCCAGTCAAAGTAACATAATAATGATTCAATTTCAATCATTAATTATACCCGGCTGAATAATAATTTTACATTTATCTACGGTCAAACAGATATACTTCTTGTAAATGTATACTTCTTGTAAGAAAATACTCTATATAATATTATAACGATAACGATATAATATTAGATGACTTGTTATTTTTTTGAATAATTACGAAATCAATATTTGTGATATATGAAAGATGGGGAAAAAAGTTGGAATAGGAAGATTTACTTTTATCTTATTTCCCTGAGTTAGAAACGCTTAATTTTGCTACATTATATAAAAGTAATGTACGCTAGATTTCAGGGTAAACTCGCATTTCAAATTACACTGATCCACAAAATTGACGCATAAGTAATTTTAGTCAAATTTTTGCCTAAATTCGAATGACCGTAATTCCGTCAAAAAAGGTTGTATTTAACTCTGTATTTTTTTATTTTAAAGTCTCTACTTTGAAATGCCATCAGCAGAATTAGAATTGATTTCGACCCTCTCTCGCTATCCTTCAAATTTAAAGGCGTGTAACGACTTCAAAAAATTGCTGAATTTGATACACTGTACAGGGTAGAGTGGATTTTTTTTCGCAATTTAATCGCAAAATAATCGTACGAGTATTTAATCGCAAATAATCCGACGAGTACCCTAGCTTCGCCACTGGCGATAAAACTTTGACAAGCAGACCCAAATCTCGCTTCTTCGCGTCTAATTGACGTGATCGGATATCCTCCCGGAACATACGGCAACAAGTAAGCAAATGATAGCCTCACCTAGCGCGCCCTCCGTACGGAGGACAGAGTCGAAGTAGGCCACCGGAACTCCGAAACTTCAACCCTTAGTGCTCCATGCGGACGCACGAACGCGAGTTCTTACTTCCATCTTCCGTGCACGTGTCGGCGCCAAGTTTTCCGATCGGCACGCGACGATTATCACCTTACGGCGTGACGACCAACGGTCGTGGATAGCTTCGCGATCTGACACATCGATGATTTCGGTCAATGTCAATCGGCACTCGAAATTCAGCAGGAATCCTGTAAACGTCGACACTATTCTTGAGTGCCCTTCAAATGGCCTTACATGTATATCCGGTCTTGTTCTCGATTACCGTTGCAGGAGATCACCACGTCCACTCCAATCGATTCGTCTTAAATCGTAATCTGCGTTCAACAATAGATCGTCCTTGGCGATAAGGTCGCGGTCAGCTCGTTGACGCTATCCGACGGTACAAAATCTGAAGAAGAAAGCCTTGTCGTTGACATTAAATCACTCGATGGACACAATCCACCGAGGCGATGTCCCTCCGGTCATCGTGTTGTTCTGTTCACGTCTGACCACGTCTATCCGTTTTCACTTGCTCTTCTCGGCACTCTCGCACGGTTTTACGTATTCGCGTGGAATACGCGTGAATGATCTAATATAAAGAAACAATAACATGTACTTCGAGTGATCGTTGAGATGACATGGATTTTGCACGTAGTCCATCAATATACGATCGATGGATTCGTGCTGTGAGCTGGCTAGATTTTCTCTCCTTCTCTGGCACGATCTTTCAAGGCGAATCGTCCGACGAACACGCGGCGAGGATTCAAGTGAGCGCCGGTGAGCGTCGTGACGCCGTGCACCGTCGTCAACCCCCGTTCTGACACACGCTTGCGCAGAAGTGTTCGGTACTTTTCAGTATACAGGGGGATGAATCGTTTCTCATGGAGTCGTTATTCACCTACTTTCTCTCATAATCATCGGCATGACAACAAAATCTATATGAGTGACATTTAAAATCTGTTACAATCTGAGTTCAATATTTGTGATGCTGCGAAATATGAAAATGTGTATATGTTTTACAGTGATTATCGAAATAAGCAATATTAAATTCTAGACAATCTTATAAATTTTGTTTTTCGTAGGAAATATATTATGATTGCTATATAATTTTTACTTTTAATTTTAATATTATTCTGACAATTCCATATTAATATTATTCTGACGATATTTGCTCAGAATTGTATCTATTATAGCTATACTGTACTAATACTCAATTATCCGGATTATGTGTCGTTCCATACAATCAGAATGTTATGTTGTTATATATTTATTACACGGAAAATTCAACTACAATTCTAGTTTCTTGCTATAATACATAAATTCACAAAAAGGATTTAAAATACGAAGGTAGTTAATTATATATATTGTATAATTAACAAATTATGTATTTGCAAATCAATTTGATGTTTGATCAAGGCTCGATCGAGTATATCTATAAAACAAAGATATATAATATATTGATTATATTAAGTATTTACTATGAAATATTTTCATCTCAAATATATCTACTGCAACACCTCGTACATATCTGGATCTTATTAAAATACCTCTTCTGTCTTATTTGGATAAAATAACGAGACAAAAATATATAATAAAAAACGTTAAAAGATAAAGATCTTTTTGTGAAGCGATTTTCAAGAGTCAAATTAATTTTTTTTTTCTCAAAGTGTATCTAATTGTGAGACAAATAAATTAATATTCTAATAACTAATAGCAATTAATTTCTATAATAATCTTTTATTTTATAAAATATAATCTATCTAATTTCTATATATATCTTCGGAATAAATTTTCTTAAAGTCGATGATCACACATCTTCTTAAACTAATAATAATTTTATCTTAAAGGCAGATAAAGTCTTCTATGCAGGAATCTTTCCTCACGAGATGAAACTAGAAATCATCGGACAACTCTTTGCAACGGCGATTCGTAATTTCATTCTGGAGTTATTATAACACAAGTTTCTTTATTAAAACGGGTGCAATAACCGCAAATAGTCTTACATTGTCGTGCAAACTTATATTTCTCTCAGCTGCGTTTTCTCTTCTGAATTAGGTGGCGTATCGGATTCGCGTTCGCTAATCCGTTGACACTTCATAGTTTATCAAAGGCAAGTTTGCATTAAGGAACTTGTGTTATGGATGAGCTGGAACCAACTTTACGAACACAAAGTGGAAGAACGAGAGCAAGCTAGCAATTACATAAGGCGACGGGAACTATTATTAAAATAAATCAGTCAGAATTTAACTTTGTCGTTGTCTAATTGCTGCATTCTCCAATTAATATCTGCATATCCTTATTAATGGAGCTTTTAATAATACATTGTAAAACAATATCATAATTAATTTTAGTGCTGAAGAGGAAAATGTGATACACTACATGACAATTACAACAATCTAAATTTAATTTCTAACAATACTAAAAGAGATAAAGTTTTGTAAGAGATATTTATTCACTAACATTAATTAATTTTATTTATTTTAATATAATAATTATTCTTTCAATATTCATGTATCTCTTTCATCTCTCAGTATATATATATATATATATATATATATATATATATATATATATATATATATATATATATATATATTATACTTATACATTTAATTATAAATTACGAAAAGCAAAATAAGAAATAAAGATAAAAGATAAAATTAAAAGAAGAAATTTTAAATATAATAATGATTGCAACAACATAATAAAGCATAATAACATTTTACATGTTAGACAATGTATCCTGTATTGCATTAATTTAGTCATTATTTTTTATTAATGTAGTCGTGCACAGCATACATAATTCGCAAGAGGATATGTGTTCCATAAAATTTTGTGCGGTTTGACTGTGTATTGATTTACTTAATAAAGCTTTGGAAAATGCTTCCGCGTTCTAGTGCAATCGTAACTGTAAGCGTAAAGCTTCCATGTCCTTTTTTTATTTTGACGTGAATGTGCGACATTCGCTCAAAATTAACCTTATTACACAAAATAACAAATAGAATATCACGATAACATTGAAATATTAATTAAGATAAAATATAATAAAATAAGGTATTGCGCTGTTATCGAGTTGTTGTTATTCTTGATAATTGCTTGAATAATTTTTCTTAAACTTTCTTGGAATGTGTGTACAAAGAAAAATATGAAGTAAAACAGTTAAAAGAGAGATAATTAATTATGAATTCATGAAATAAAAAATATATAAATAATAAATATTTTTATGTATGTATATATGCGCGCGTGCATGGTGTGTGTGTATGTGTGTATGTGTGTGTAATTTGCATCCATATAGTGTAAAAAATTAAAAATTCTTTTACGTTTATTACGACGGCTATCCGAGTCGTCCTTGAGTGGTAAATGACTACACAAACAATAACGTGTTAGTGTTCGCATTAAGACACGGATGTACTTCTATTCGACTTGAACCTAATCCACGGAACCTATGTCGTTCCTGACGTCACTATGCTATATTTTGTACTTTCTATGCATCGAGGTTAATTTTGGACCTCAATCGCACACGATCTTCATCGAACGCTTCGTGAGAGACAGGTGTGCTCGTGGGGACAGGCTATGCACGTTTCACCTTATTGAGCAAAATTGGCACAAGCGACATAAACACCCTTAATTAATGCCATTAATATTTGGGGCTTTCGCCAATAGAAATTCCAATATTTTCGGAAAAATTCAAGTATATTTAACATTAAGCAAAAACATTAGGTGGCAAGACATTAATTAGAAATAGAATAGAATTTAATTTTAATAAATTTAATAAAAATTTGTTCAGACTTTTCTAGCTGATAGATTGTTATCAGTGTAGTTTACACTTAAGTTTACACATGAATGTCTGTAATGTAATTATTACAAAATTTACATCAAAATAACATTGAATTCGATTTCTATAACAAATATACAGTTTTCAATCTACCACACGGAAGAAGAGGCGCTGTTGTGAGTGCAAACTTGAATGAGGTAATATTAGAGTGAATTTTCGGTGAGAGTTGGTCGATTTAAAGAGAACAGGTAAAAGCCAGCCTTCAGAATGACGTCGCGACGGAATGAACGGACCCGTCGGAGCAAGAAGGATCGCGAGCTTGACATTGATGAAAAGAAAAAGGAGGAAGAAAAGGAAACGAGCAGAGGGGTTCTCATCATCTTCCGCTAATATTTACTCATACACATACAAAGACCACCCTGGTCATTTAGAACGACCCCTTTCTTCCCTTTCCTCTTACAACATTGATAAAGATATAAGGAAGTTGGAAGTTCACATGTACATATTTAACTCCGCCAGCAATCGTTGTGACTTTTGCGATTGTGATGTGACAAAATCAACATTGAAGCTTTAAATAATGCTTAATTAGAATGACGACTGACGGCATTATTAATTTAGGAACTTAAAAACATAATAGAAGTATGATTAAAATATGAAACGCGTATTCGATTTTAATGAAAATGAATAGTTTAGATTATAACAAAAATATGTGGGTGATATGAATCAAAAATATCTTTGATTCTTTTTTATTTTTACTTATATTTTTACTTATATTTTTATAAATTTTATATACATATATAAAGAAATGAATATTAAATTTTAATATAAATACATACACATTTAATATTAAAATAATATTGGAACATTTAATACATATAAGAAATCGGTAAAGTTCAATTTATCAACGACAATATACCTCTTACACAAATATTGTGCTTTTCAATATAAGTAAGATTTTTCAGGAATATGCTCTACTCGCTGAAATAAGATGTATGAAAATAACAAATAAGATGAATAAAAATCTTATTTGAAGAAATCAGATATGATCATATATGGAATTGAAAGCTTTGATTTTTAGGTCAAACTGATTTCTTGTATTTTCTCGCAACCTATTTATACAATAACAGTTTTTAAATATCAAAAGCATAAATAATAGCATATTTTTAAATTAAAAAACTTTGTAGATAAGATTTTTTGAAACTTAACATTTTTATATAAGGGAAAGGCGGGCAAGAGTACGCACTTAGTTTTTAGAAGCCTGTAGTTTCTTTATTTTCAAGTCTGAAATTACAAAAAAATTAAAATGAAAACTTTGATCTTTCTAGTTTGTAAAAACATCACGTGAATTTATTTATACAAAGATTGTTTAAAATTTTTATTTTAAACAATCTTTGTATAAATAAATGAAAATAAAAAATGGACTTTGCTTAAAAAAATAAAAATTGTACTTAAAAAAATAAAAATAAAAATAAAAATTGTACTTTTGGACTGCGATGAAACTAAGAGTATACATATAATTTATCCAGGAATACGCAATATATCAAATATACTACTATAAAAGAACAATATTATTAGTAGTAGATCTATTATAAATATCTATATAAACATAAAAATTGTTATCTAAATTATTAAAAATCATAAAATCTTTGATAATAAGAATATTATATAACTCAAGACATAATAACTATTTTAAACGCTTATGCATAAATTAAACATAAAGACTATTATTTCAACAAGATTTTAACAAAATTTCAAAATTTTTGGTTTTTTATGAGAAACATTCTTCGCAAACGGCAACTTTCTATTAAAAATATTGCATTCTTTATGCCACCAATTTTTACATTTCTGACACATAATCCAGTCTTTCGTTGGGGGATCTGTATATTTTTTTTTACAGCCTGGACAATAATATTCTTTTTTATTTCTACTTTTCTCTTTTTTTCTTAGGTGTCTCGTTTTTCTTCTTTTTCTCTTGTCCTTTTTTCATCAAAAGATAATGTTTTGTCTAAACTTCTTTTATTATTTTTAGTTGTATTTGTAGCATTTTCTAAAGACTTTTTGAATGCTGTCATAATTTCTGATTTTACTACTCTTAGACATACCAGAACTGCATACTCTTGGACATACCAAAACTGCACTCTTGAATATTTTACATACTATAAAACGAATTAAAATTAAAAATGTATTAGAAATATCTATAATGTATCAATGAAAATTTACAAACTACGAGATAATTCTAGCCTCAAAATAACTGACAAATACTGTTTTTGAATGCCCAGTTTACACAACATCGTCTCAAAAATCAGCAAAAATTACATCACAAGCAGGAATTTTTTTCTACCCACTATATTTCTTATACTATTTTTAGGAACAGAAATCCAATCTTTTGTACAGATATTGTACACATATTAATACTTACCTTCAGCAACGAGACACACAAAACATTTATTCAGACTGAAATATTAGCATGGAATTCTTAGAATGCGCTCTTACCCGCCTTTCCTCTATATATGTATAAATATAATTAAAAATTTTATAATAATTAAAATAAATATATTCAAATAATTAAATAATTTAAAAAAAAAGTTAGAAGATTAAAGTACTCTATATACTACTAAACAAAGTACTCTCAATAATACTCTCAATAAAAATAACAGAAAACAAACAATTAAAAAGTTAATTAAAGTTGAAGGACAATGATAGTAAAATACAGTTTTTTAAATATCTAAATACTCATTATAATTACAAATTAATTATACTGATACTGAAACCACATGTACGTTTCCATTTTAGATAAATTATAAACCATTCTCATTGTACACACTTTTTCTTTATTAAAACTTTACTCAAATATTTGTTATTTTTTTAACATAATTCCTCAATTCATTCTTTAGTTTTACATTTTATTACAATATTGTTATTGTACTGGTTCTCTTTAAGTTGAGAATTATGTTTTTTATTTTTTGATTTACGTTTATTTTATAAGGTTGCGATTACGTTGCGTGAAATAAGTTTGATTGATATCAATAAGTCGAAATTAGCGGGACTCAAGCGGGAGAAATCCAAAGGGAGCAAATGGAGAGAAGAGAGTGGAGAGCAAGAAGACGGTGGAGAGCAAAAAGGAAAAAGAAAGTTGCATTGTAAGCCAATACAATAAAAAGGTGAAAACCTAGTGAATACAGTCTACTAATTGTTAGACACAATAGGAAATGGACACACGGAAAATCGATAAGATTAGGTTTAGGTAATATTTTTGTGGTTGAAGTGCAGGAAAAGAAAGCTTTTCCTCCACCCACATGTTTTTTGTGGAATCATTATACAATTCCACATAGTTTTTAACTTTCTTCACGAAACGAAATCCACCTGATATTCTCCCTGTTTTCGGGACGAAACTACTTTCAGCGTGACATGGATTTTTTAAGTAGAATGAGTAGTTTATACATTTGGATACATTCGGATTCTACTGTTATAGGACTAAACTATTATACGTCTACTGATTTACTTAGCTGTCTTGTTATCTGACTTGGCGTATAGTTAAAAAATACAAAATCAAAATAATAACGAAATAATAAAAACAGATTCATACTTTTACTTCGCCAGTGAATATTAAACAATAAATTTGAAATCAAGAAGATGACTTACCAGACGGATCGATAAAGCAATCGAAATTATTGAAATAATAAAAATTTAAATATCTTAAGAATTAGTCGTTTCCACAAATTAAGACTTGTTTTAGTTTATTTGACTTTGTTTAGTATGTACTACATGTCTGTAGAGGATCAACATTGATTTTGGGATTGTTATAGAGGTCTTATTATTTTTTTAATATTCAATTTAAAATTCGCGCACTCGTGAGAATAATAATGATGTGCATAGTCAAGTTTAAAAATTAATTTATTCTTGTAAAATCTAAAATTAATCATAAGAAAAACATTTTAACAATAAGTTAAGACTATAATATAATGTAGAAATGCTATAGCTATAAAATAACAAAATGTAAATATTTATTTTTATTTTATAGAAAAAATTTTATCTTTAAACAGTGTTTAAAATTAAAAATTAACTTTTCGTAATAAAGCATACGCTGCAAAACAATTCAATTAGTACAGTAAAAAGCCAAGCACTCAGGAAACTATAACATAATATTGCGTAAGCGATACAAAGCGCACTCAACAATTTCGAACGTTTAATTTTCTTCTTTATTTAATAAACAAGATCATAATATTTATCGAAAAAGATTTAAAATTATTTATTAACAATTGAAAAAATTTATTGTGTCGATTTTTTACATATCAAATATTATGTCATATTATGTATTAAACTTGTCATTTTGTAGATACATAAATGAAATTTTTTAAAATAATAATTATGATTAAAATATTGAACAAAATGTGTTGTTTTTCATGAAATTTTTCAATAATTGTATTTAACAAGATAATATCGATATGTAACGATATCAGGTAGAGTAATTTTCCAAATGTTCTTTTTAAAATAATAAAAATTCAACAATAATAAGTAATAATAAATATCAGATTAGCAAATAGTATCTAATACATCAGTTATTTTATTCAACGTATTGTATATGTACATCGCGTATTTAATCGCGTATGCACGTCGCGAATAGAACATCTAAAGAAGAGAGAGGACGAGGCTTTCAAACGGTCCCGTAATCGAATTTCCGAGCTTCCGTCATCGATGTTACCAGGGCAAGCAATGTAAGCGATGTAGAAGGTAGTTTGCAAAGGCCCTCAGAGCAAAACTCACCTTCATTGCCTTGACTGAATTAGACTTCGATCCCGGCAAAATACTAGACTTTTTATTTCGTAGCTTCCTTTTGCCCGAGCACGACGACCATCGTCACTTCATCCTTACCAACGATCTGTAGATCTTGATTTGATTTTGTCGCGATGGAAATTCGAAAAAGTGTGGAATCAACCACTTGAATACAAAGGTACTAATTAATTGGTCACTTTAAAAATATTTTAAACGTGATGGAAATTCCGACGCATCAGAAGATTTATGATCTTGAATAAAAATTGTATTGAAAAAATGCATCGTAAGAAACTTCGTAAGAAACTCGACATCTCTCTGATACGAAAAAATTCAAGAAACTGATGTCAAAGAAAACCTTATGTTAGTATCAGACATAATTACAATTGTCTGTTGCATAAAAAATTTTTTATTTACATTAAGTACTTAAAAGCAATAATTTTCCTAAGATAATGTATTAATTAAAATTTTTATTTAGCAACAATAAATTTGCCGTGCACCGGATTATCCTCTAAGAAATAATTTTATATAAGCGGCCAGTAATATTACAGTTAAGAAACACTTTTAATAACATAATCTTAAGTTGCTTTATTAAAATATCGAAAGAATACACGAGGGATAATTTCTTTTTATCAAGTTAATGGAAAAAAGCAGTTATTATACTTATAAAAAATTTGCTTGCGGTGCAAATTGTGAAGAACTAAGAATATAATATATCTCAATCGAGTAACCGGCTCCAGTCACAATAGGTTTTGTGGCTCAACTTCGGCACAGCTATTTCATTCACAGGATTGATGATCATCCTCTGGTTCATTACTTTTTCTGTTACTTTTATAGGTTTCAAGTCAATCTTCTCTGCATTTACTGCGGCGGTATCAGAAGATGTACCCGCTGGCAACATCTCCACCAATCCTTCGCATCAATTATTAAAAATTGATCATTCTTTGTAATGTCATGAATTGGAGAATTAAAAAGTATGTATTGGTATTGTTATTATTAAATTGATAATCGGTTTAATATGTTCGTACATTTCCATCTTTGAGTTAAGATTTTGTTGTCTGAAAGTAATGGTATGTTAATCTGCTAAAAGCGTAAAATATACATAAATTCACATTATTTAATAATATTATTTGAACATAAAGCCTGACCATAAATTATCACGTTATTACTTATTGAATTATTATCGGAATTGACTTCTTAAAAGATTTAAGATTAATATTATTTTACACAAGAAATTTTTTTAAAACAATGTTTTAAACAATGTTTATCCCTGATTTTTGTAATGTTTTTAAATCATTATTTTTGTATAGACTTAAATAACATATTAGTTGATAAATAATTTTGTCTGTAACATGTATTATTTTTTATATGATTTTTATTTTAATTAAAATTATATTTTACAAAACGGTTTTTACAACAAGCGCGCATAGTCGATGCCTATTTATCTTTTCTATGAAACAGAAGCAAAAAATAAAATATACAGAAAATATTATTATTTGTCTTGATTTAAAAAGAAGGACTAAATTTATTTCTATTTCTAATTTATTTCTAATCCATTTTTTAATTTATTTTTAAGCATTCAAAAAAATGTTAAAAATGTTACGTATATTATTATGTATATTATTTCTGTGTCGTGAAGCAAAGGAGTAGAAATTAATAAGTGGGAATTTCCAAGGAGAACATGTAATTACACACATATATATATATATTTTTTTGGTATATATATATATATATATATATATATATATATATATATCACTCAGCTGTCATATCATTTTTTTTATTTATGAATCATAAAGTATATGGGGCATTCCATACCAAATCGACCACTTTTGACTCCGACCCCTTTCGATTTGGCTGAAAATTTTTTATCCGTTTCTACTGTATAAAAAACGGTTTTCATAATTTTTTCAAATTTTTTTATCCATCTCAAAAAAAGTTATAAATTTTTCAAAAAAATGGCTTTTTTTTTTTTAAATTGCCATAACTTTGTCAAAAATTGGCCAAACGAGACGTTTTTTTTTTCAAAATTTTCGTAATTAAATGTACTTTCTGAAAAAAAATACAAAAAAAATTTCAGAAAATAAATTCTACAAAATTTTTGTGTTTTTTGAAAAAAATTGTTAATTTTTCGAAGTTCGCCATTTTTTATTTTTTATTTTATTTTCTTAAAAAAAACTTCAATCAATTCTGCGGTGATCACCGCCAATCCCAGAGTGGGCCGAATTTTCTTTCTATTTTTTTTTTTGAAAAAAAGATTTTCAATTTTCAAAATTATTTTTTTAGAAACTTTGTTGAGATAATAAAATAAATGCTAGAAAATGATTTCTCGGTATATCTTACCTAATTTATAGTCTAAACTTACAACTAATGACTAGGATTCTACATTTCATATGATTAACATTCAATATTTTTATTAATAATATAACAAATAATTTATTTTATTTTTTTTGGCGTTTAAATATTTTACATATTCTATGTTCATTTGAATTCGAAAAATTTTTAACATATAAACAACCACCTGTGTCGGGAATTACACTGTGTAATTGGTGTGTTCCGGTAATTGGTTTTGTTTTCGAAAATCGCTCTTTTAAATCATTTACAGATTTATTGTAATCTTTTTCCGGGGAAAACCTGACCGTGATATTTGGAAGGTTATCCGGTGCAGAAGCCCAATCAAAAAGTTCATGAGCCGTCGTTATTTGTTGATCAACCGCTAGTTGAAGACTTGCTCTTGCTGCTTGTCGTTTGATAGTGCCACCAATACCGTCACACGGACCTTTGCCATGGGCAGTCGCGAAAAAATGCCATTCAGCAGGTATGCCAAAATCACTTGCATGGTAATATAAGTTGACAAAATTTTTATAGTTTTTAAATTGTTGAGGAGCCCCATCCGAGAAATAATAAATCTTGCTAACACTTTCAGAAAAACTTTTCACAAAGTCAGTAATTATTCCTATGAAAACATTAACAGCGACAGCATCATGATTATTACAATCTGAAATAATTACTAGACTTTTGTGTTTAAGTTCGTTATTTACTTTGAAATAAATAACGACTGGAAAAATTGTAGCTTGATTATTGTTCCAGTGAAACCCAGATGCCGCGTTTTGCACTACGAAAGCATAATTTTCGGCAAAATCACAAATAATAATAAATTCATTCGGTTTTAGTGATTCTTTCAATGCTTTCAAAAATTTGGTTTGTTCTTTAGCGATGAATGAGTGTGGTAGAAGAGTTTCCAACTCTTTACAAAAATCTTCGACAAATTCATCGGTTGGCTTAATAAAAGTTTCTAGACTACTTCTTGGTTTCAATATCCAATACTTATACGTAACATTTTCAATTCCATTATCATCGAAGCTTGATAGTAAAGCGTTAGTTAATTCATCTACTCCTGGACAGTTTTTACATTCACCCAAGTAACATTGAAACGACGGAGCCTCACATATAATCATGCTTAAACAATCGGTGTAATGTTTTATAGGTTTCTCCGTATTTTCCGTTAAAGAATGAAAATTTCCACCTAAAATGAAAGTAATTTAATTTACAGAAAATTCACGTATTTATAAATAAAAATTAATTTGATAATTACCAAGCATCATCAATTTAACGTTCTGATGAATTGTACAAACACAAATGGTATGTGTTCCGCTTGTTCCTGCTAACACACAATGTTTCGGTCGCAAAGAGGCGAATTTCGAAAAGCCAACCTTCTCTGCAGGGTTTATTACACGAAAACATTGGTATAGTTCTTTTAAGTTTGAAAGAATAAGTCTTTTTTGGACGTGTACACGATTGCCATCGTCACGTCGAATTGAAACAAAATCTTTCATTCCTGGCATCGGAGCACTATACTCATCATCGTTATAAAAATTCACAATTTTTACTTTTACTTGATCCGAAATTGTCCAACCTATAAAAAAATGTTGAGAAATTAATCTTCAGTGGTAATTGAAACATTTATTTTACGTTATATGCATACCTAATTTCGATTCAGGTGTTGAAAGTATTCCTTTTTCTTTAATCAAGTTCTTAGCAACCTTTGACATATGCCTTGATGTATTCATAGTTTCACAAATACGTCTTTCACTCCAATTTTCCGGTAATAATGTTAAAATTTGTATCTTCGAGGATTTTTCAGTTTTCTCATCGTTGAATTTAGCGTGCAGCATTTCAATCAAAGTTCGAAAATTGTCACCATCGTCATCAATTGATTCTTCATCAGTAACAGAGAATAGAACCTTTTTTAAACTATCGGAAATCCGATTTATCTTGTTATTCAAATAGTAATTATCATTCAATTTTTTCGATGGAATCGGTGATTGATTTAACAATTGTAATGCATGATTTATTATTGGTAATTGAGTTGCAGCGCTGACTTGTGATGCAGAGCTTGATTGTGAATCTTTAGGTTCGCCGTTAAACGACATGGAACCTTAAAAGAAATAATGGGATATATAGTTGTTGGGAATTTATTTAAGTATCCACAAATAAATATGCAGAGAAAAAGGATTCAAATAAATGATTCAACAAACTTACGGAATGATAATTGAAACTCCCTGGCAGTTGTGTTACTATCACTGTCAGTCTGATTATGGTTCTCATTGTCACTTGAGCTATCTTCATGATCACTTACATTACTATCATTATCATCAAACTTATTATTATCACTATCATTTGTTTGTTTTTTAACTAACTCTGAAGCTTTTTTTCGACATGAACTACATAATAAATAATTATCACTTAATCTTAACGTAGTTTTTATAATGTTAGTCGCTGGACGCAAACCAATTCGTTTCAAATGAAATTTGAACTCAAAAGGATTACAACATCGATCAAATTGTTTTTTCGACGCCATAATAAAAGAAATGCTCCGAAAAAATGTAGAATAAATGAAACAATCAACACTTTGATCGATTAAGAAGTATTCATAAAATTGATAAATTGTTCTTTTCCAACAAACGTGATAACAAAAATCTTTCAATGAACACTAATAGCGAATTCGATCGCCTGCACTAGTGTACACTGACTGTACACTGAGTACAAACGTTCCCAGTGCAACGCGTTCGATAGACGTCCACTGTTGCGATGCATGCACTCTTCGTATTCGATTATATTGCACTGTTATGATGCACATTTTATGTTGCATTCGATAAATATCGCACTACCTTAGTGTAGTACTGAATTTATATTCGGAAACACAAAGCAAACTGAACGAGTGCAAAGTTTATTGCACGGCCAATTTTGATAGTGTAAGGAATTTTACACTCGTTCCTTAATTCAATATAATCGAATACGAAGAGTGCATGCACCGCAACAGTGGACGTCTATCGAACGCGTTGCACTGGGAACGTTTGTACTCAGTGTACAGTCAGTGTACACTAGTGCAGGCGATCGAATTCGCTATTAGTGTTCATTGAAAGATTTTTGTTATTACGTTTGTTGGAAAAGAACAATTTATCAATTTTATGAATACTTCTTAATCGATCAAAGTGTTGATTGTTTCATTTATTCTACATTTTTTCGGAGCATTTCTTTTATTATGGCGTCGAAAAAACAATTTGATCGATGTTGTAATCCTTTTGAGTTCAAATTTCATTTGAAACGAATTGGTTTGCGTCCAGCGACTGACATTATAAAAACTACGTTAAGATTAAGTGATAATTATTTATTATGTAGTTCATGTCGAAAAAAAGCTTCAGAGTTAGTTAAAAAACAAACAAATGATAGTGATAATAATAAGTTTGATGATAATGATAGTAATGTAAGTGATCATGAAGATAGCTCAAGTGACAATGAGAACCATAATCAGACTGACAGTGATAGTAACACAACTGCCAGGGAGTTTCAATTATCATTCCGTAAGTTTGTTGAATCATTTATTTGAATCCTTTTTCTCTGCATATTTATTTGTGGATACTTAAATAAATTCCCAACAACTATATATCCCATTATTTCTTTTAAGGTTCCATGTCGTTTAACGGCGAACCTAAAGATTCACAATCAAGCTCTGCATCACAAGTCAGCGCTGCAACTCAATTACCAATAATAAATCATGCATTACAATTGTTAAATCAATCACCGATTCCATCGAAAAAATTGAATGATAATTACTATTTGAATAACAAGATAAATCGGATTTCCGATAGTTTAAAAAAGGTTCTATTCTCTGTTACTGATGAAGAATCAATTGATGACGATGGTGACAATTTTCGAACTTTGATTGAAATGCTGCACGCTAAATTCAACGATGAGAAAACTGAAAAATCCTCGAAGATACAAATTTTAACATTATTACCGGAAAATTGGAGTGAAAGACGTATTTGTGAAACTATGAATACATCAAGGCATATGTCAAAGGTTGCTAAGAACTTGATTAAAGAAAAAGGAATACTTTCAACACCTGAATCGAAATTAGGTATGCATATAACGTAAAATAAATGTTTCAATTACCACTGAAGATTAATTTCTCAACATTTTTTTATAGGTTGGACAATTTCGGATCAAGTAAAAGTAAAAATTGTGAATTTTTATAACGATGATGAGTATAGTGCTCCGATGCCAGGAATGAAAGATTTTGTTTCAATTCGACGTGACGATGGCAATCGTGTACACGTCCAAAAAAGACTTATTCTTTCAAACTTAAAAGAACTATACCAATGTTTTCGTGTAATAAACCCTGCAGAGAAGGTTGGCTTTTCGAAATTCGCCTCTTTGCGACCGAAACATTGTGTGTTAGCAGGAACAAGCGGAACACATACCATTTGTGTTTGTACAATTCATCAGAACGTTAAATTGATGATGCTTGGTAATTATCAAATTAATTTTTATTTATAAATACGTGAATTTTCTGTAAATTAAATTACTTTCATTTTAGGTGGAAATTTTCATTCTTTAACGGAAAATACGGAGAAACCTATAAAACATTACACCGATTGTTTAAGCATGATTATATGTGAGGCTCCGTCGTTTCAATGTTACTTGGGTGAATGTAAAAACTGTCCAGGAGTAGATGAATTAACTAACGCTTTACTATCAAGCTTCGATGATAATGGAATTGAAAATGTTACGTATAAGTATTGGATATTGAAACCAAGAAGTAGTCTAGAAACTTTTATTAAGCCAACCGATGAATTTGTCGAAGATTTTTGTAAAGAGTTGGAAACTCTTCTACCACACTCATTCATCGCTAAAGAACAAACCAAATTTTTGAAAGCATTGAAAGAATCACTAAAACCGAATGAATTTATTATTATTTGTGATTTTGCCGAAAATTATGCTTTCGTAGTGCAAAACGCGGCATCTGGGTTTCACTGGAACAATAATCAAGCTACAATTTTTCCAGTCGTTATTTATTTCAAAGTAAATAACGAACTTAAACACAAAAGTCTAGTAATTATTTCAGATTGTAATAATCATGATGCCGTCGCTGTTAATGTTTTCATAGGAATAATTACTGACTTTGTGAAAAGTTTTTCTGAAAGTGTTAGCAAGATTTATTATTTCTCGGATGGGGCTCCTCAACAATTTAAAAACTATAAAAATTTTGTCAACTTATATTACCATGCAAGTGATTTTGGCATACCTGCTGAATGGCATTTTTTCGCGACTGCCCATGGCAAAGGTCCGTGTGACGGTATTGGTGGCACTATCAAACGACAAGCAGCAAGAGCAAGTCTTCAACTAGCGGTTGATCAACAAATAACGACGGCTCATGAACTTTTTGATTGGGCTTCTGCACCGGATAACCTTCCAAATATCACGGTCAGGTTTTCCCCGGAAAAAGATTACAATAAATCTGTAAATGATTTAAAAGAGCGATTTTCGAAAACAAAACCAATTACCGGAACACACCAATTACACAGTGTAATTCCC
Organism: Crematogaster levior; assembly: GCA_901521435.1. Lineage (NCBI taxonomy): Eukaryota > Metazoa > Arthropoda > Insecta > Hymenoptera > Formicidae > Crematogaster > Crematogaster levior. The sequence goes on from CABEGB010000655.1 coordinate 216,927, forward strand.
GACACAGGTGGTTGTTTATATGTTAAAAATTTTTCGAATTCAAATGAACATAGAATATGTAAAATATTTAAACGCCAAAAAAAATAAAATAAATTATTTGTTATATTATTAATAAAAATATTGAATGTTAATCATATGAAATGTAGAATCCTAGTCATTAGTTGTAAGTTTAGACTATAAATTAGGTAAGATATACCGAGAAATCATTTTCTAGCATTTATTTTATTATCTCAACAAAGTTTCTAAAAAAATAATTTTGAAAATTGAAAATCTTTTTTTCAAAAAAAAAAATAGAAAGAAAATTCGGCCCACTCTGGGATTGGCGGTGATCACCGCAGAATTGATTGAAGTTTTTTTTAAGAAAATAAAATAAAAAATAAAAAATGGCGAACTTCGAAAAATTAACAATTTTTTTCAAAAAACACAAAAATTTTGTAGAATTTATTTTCTGAAATTTTTTTTGTATTTTTTTTCAGAAAGTACATTTAATTACGAAAATTTTGAAAAAAAAAACGTCTCGTTTGGCCAATTTTTGACAAAGTTATGGCAATTTAAAAAAAAAAAAGCCATTTTTTTGAAAAATTTATAACTTTTTTTGAGATGGATAAAAAAATTTGAAAAAATTATGAAAACCGTTTTTTATACAGTAGAAACGGATAAAAAATTTTCAGCCAAATCGAAAGGGGTCGGAGTCAAAAGTGGTCGATTTGGTATGGAATGCCCCATATATACACCAAGATATCTGTGATATCATTATACAGATTAAGATCTAACGGATAGATTATTTCATAGAAAAGATATTAAGATATTTGACTTCAAGCAAATGTCAACCAAAGAAAGGAGGGGAAAGAGAGAGAGAGAGAGAGAGAGAGTCTCTGTGTGTGTGATTTCTTGATGATGTGACATTTCTTTTAGCTTTTTATAATTCGATAATACAAAACAAGTTCATGGAAATTAGCTTTTGTTTGCTCAGTCATGTTTAATTGTTTCGAAATCTTATCGGAAAGTTGATGGGAGAATAGATCAGGACATTAATCAATGATACATATCTAAGAATATAGGAAATGCATTATCACCATATATTTAATTTAACTACAATTTCATAAAAGATTAATTTGCAATAATGATAAACCAGATACTCTATGTTAAACTATTTTTTTATTTTATTGATTTTTAAATGCAAAATATTTGAACGGTAATTATTATCTGACTTATGACGCTTGTGATTATGAGATAACAACTTGTGAAACGTAAAACTCTTCAAACCGGGTTGTCCTGCAATATTCTTTGTAAGCTGAAAGTATACTGGGATTTTGCTTCATGAGACATCTGATAAGAACGATAAAATTTATTATCTAATGATAACTCGATTTGTCGGTGAATTTAACGAGCATTCTTCGAAGATAATTTAATTTCAATTTTTTTAAAGCATATTTTTCTTTCTCTTTCTTTTTCTCTTTCCCTCATTTCGATGAATTTCTTTTTATAAAACACTGTTTGCATAATCACATTACTTTAATGTTCTGTAAAATGTTATCATACATTTTATTTTAATTTTATTATTTATGTTTTGTTTCAGATATTAAGTACGGATTTCAGATTTAAAGTACTCTGAGAAAATGTTTTTTAAATACTTATAATTAGATGCTCAAATGTCTTAATAATCATATTTGCTAAAATGTATTAAGAAGACTAATAATTTAAAACAATTGCATATGAAGACTATGAAGAGATGGGATTATGCATCCGCCTATTATCAATGCAATTTTAAAGTACCTTAATTCTCGAGAGACGAATTTACGAAGAAGAAAATTATGCAAACATATATGCAAGCCACCGTTTTATCCCTACGAAGACCGGGATAACAACCGGGATAACTCGAACAAACTTTCCCATGTATTCTCACTAGAGCTTTAGGATTGTCACAAGGTACCTATCTGGTAGATACTGGAACTTTAAGCTTGCCATCAAGTATAATGGCGTTCGAGCTTCTTCATTATGCAAGCCAATCATGACTGCAACTTCCTTTAGTCCATCGTGTCAGCCTTTCAATTATACATATAGTTCTTCGTTTGGCGTAGTCTATGGTTATAGTCTATAATTCTTACACTTCTACTTATTTGCAATTTTTTATTTAAAAATTAATCGCATTAGCTATTATAAAAATTGGTACACTTTTTAAAAATTGGTTAATAATTTTTCAGTTCTAAAATGTTTAAAATTAAAGTATCAAAAAGATGGCAAAACACCAATTTTTTTATTAAATAGATTATTATAATATAGCAAGATAGAATTTCTTTATTTCGTATAGAAATAAAAAAGGTTAAAAATATATTAAAAAATAATTAAGATATTAATAATAAAACAAAGAATAAGGGTAAAATAGTTAATAATAAGAAAAGATATAAAGAAGAAAATTAATTACAAAATATAAAGAAAAATAATTAAAATAAAAAAGTTTTTTTTTAATACTCCTGACTGCTTTTTATTCAAACTTATTTTAAATGTTAAAAAAGTAAAAAAGATTTTAACAAATAAATTAAAAAAATTATTTATACACTTTATTATTCATATACTTTCAATAATTACTTTAAACACCTTCTAAAACTGTATGTTTGTTACTTTCTTCTCGTAAATAATTTTTATATAGCAACTATTAGATGTTGCTATTAGATGTCGCACTATATGCGAGTCACTATAAAACTAATCTAGACCTAATCTATAGGTCGCTACAATTTCGTGTACAAACGTATTTATCATGGTTCTCATTGGTTAATCAAGTAGGTTTCATTAGACTATCACCGGTATGCGAGTTCGTTTCTGGATCCCGCGATAACGCAAGTGGAGAGCCACCGTGAGAATTTTAGCCGGTGAAGGTCTAGCATAACTCCTCTCTTTCCCCGAGGAGGGAGGAAGGTATCCATGAGAATTTTCCCCGCGTCACAAAAAAGGTCATTAGACCGTATGTCAACTCCGTTGTGCTAACATTCGGTCAGAAATAAAAACAACTTTTTTCTATATAACCTTCGTTTATTTCTATCAGGATATATATATACTTTATTAAAATTTTAAAAAATTATTAATTTTTAAAAACCCACAATCGGTTTTAATAATAATCTATCTATAATAATCTATCTATAATAAGTAAATAACATGCTACTTTCGGTCAAACTAGATCTTTGTGTAAATAATAATATTCGTGTTTTTATGTACACTTCACACTTCTAGGATTATTCATTACTTTCAGACAAACGAAACACTTAACACAAAAAACATACGAACAAATATATTAAATTGATAATCTATTTAAAATTTATTATTTGAAAGAAATCTCCTTTTAATAATGCTAGAAAAAAATATATAAAGTTAATCTTATAATATATACAAAAAATGTTCATTAAATTCTTTTTTCTCTAGAAAAATATTTAATATTATAAAAATTTGTCTAATCTACGTTTATTTATTCGTATGTATACTCTAATTCTCGAAGCAAAATAAATGTTTGTACAAAGATCACATATCGCACTGTATCAAGAGCACTCAACACCTTAGTTCAAAGTTTGTAATTATCAAGATATTCCTTGAAAAATAATATTTTTGTCGATATAATCAAGCAAGCTTTATCATAAAGGTAAAAAATTAGCTTTGTTCTACGATATATGTATAAGTATTAGCAAAAAAGTAAATAGCTACATTTAATTTACTTAGAATATGGAATAATAATTATATGTATAAATCATATAATATACGTACGAGTGTGTATATACACGCACAATTAAAACAATCAAAAAATTATAATAATTAATACAAAAATTGTATTAATAAAAATTGTATTAATCAATCCAAAAATTATATTAATGACTGGAAATATTTACTTGCTATACAAATATATCTTTATGTATTTAAAAAGAAATAAGTACGAAAAGATATATACAAAAAATATTTTTTTTATTGCAAATACACATATGTGCATATACATATATATATTCTTCTATGTATTCCAAAATAGCAGTATTGATTTTATCTTTTTAATTACTAATTTTAAAGAGGTTGTACAATATTTTACTTTTTCTTTTCTTTAAATTTTTCTATACATAAGTTATAACTAGAGACTTACAACCGAATTAGAGTATCGCTTGGAAATTTCCAATTTCCAAGGTAGAACGTATGTATAGAACGTAGGTAAACCTCAACGCAGCCTAAAGACAAGACATGTAGCCTACAGCAATTATATGCAAATCTCAGCAAGTTGTGCCTAAAACCTCAACATTGTCACCACCTAACAACCATCATCTTGATTAAATGAGAAATGATGCGTAATAAAGTAGATATTAAAAGGAGAAATTTAAAAATATGATTAGCAGCTAGATTCTCCAGATTAATCGGGAATCCCGCTTGATAAGAAATAGAAATAATCTTTTCTAGATAAGTCTCTTAATCTAAATGATAGTTCAGATATTTCATGCAACTTATAGATATTTCTCTCTCTTTATTTTTACCTCGCATTTTTATATTTTATAAATTACTATAATTGTATAAAAATCAAGCAAAAATATTTACATTTAATAATGTTACACATGTAGTTATACATGTAGTTATACATGTAGTTATACATGTAGTACAGTTGTCTTGTGTTCTCATTGAAACTTGTTATCACCTTTGCTCTGAGACAAATATTATCTCATTACATATTTGATTGAGATCGATGACGATCTGTTCATGACAAAGAGATTGTTAATGACAAATAATATAACAACTAGCAGTAATTCCCAATAACATATAGTCTTAAGTCGACAACGCAGCGTAAACATTATTGGGCATTGCGTTGTATGATTAAACTTTCCATGAATTTTAATTCCATGGACTCAATCACAATAAGTTATTAAAAAGTTCACGTTGTGACAGTAAGAATAGTACTGATTCTAGATTCATGCGTGCGCGAATGTAATATAGTGTGTTTGTGCTCATATGTGTGTGTACATTGTTTACCTATCTCATTATCAAATATTATAACGTAAAGTGATATCTCTCCACAAATTTAATATAATATAAGCTAAAAAAATTGATTAGGAGATTTCGAAAAATCGATTGAAGAATCGATTGAATCGACAAATCCATTTTCTGTACCGACAGATTATCATGACTCCATTACGTTCTCCATTACTCTTACCTATGTTAATTATTTTAAGTCGGACATTTGCATATGATAATGTCGGCACGAATAAAAGTAAAAATTCGCACGATGTTTCCTTACGATATCGATTACCAAAGAAAATTATTCCTATATTTTACGATTTATCGATCTACACACACCCTATCGACGCGGATTACAATGGTCACGTACGGATCATCTTACAAGTGCTTAAAAAAACAGAGTTTATCGTGTTACACACGGATGCATTAAGAATACAAACAAATGCATCTTTATCGGATAAATCGGGTCAGTTGATTCGAATTTTGCGTTACATTTACAATGAAGAAACACAAATGCTTACATTTAAACTCGAGCGTGTACTAGATCCAGCAAAATATACGTTAGAAGTATCCTTCAAAGGACTCATTGCAAATGACGTATTCGGCTTTTATGCAAGTCTGTACGAAGTTGATGGAAAACTGAGGTAATATTCTAAAAAAGAACTGTTATGTTATAATTTAGTTATAATTTAATATGTTATAATTTAGAGCTGCTACACTAACAATAAGTAGTTTCATTCGGAATTAAATCCAAATGGAACAAGAAGTTTATAGATTGAGAGAAATGAAATACTTCATTAACACATTGACGATCACCGACAATTGACCCTGGACTTTCCGTTTAAGCTTTGTCATCGGTGACCGTTACAAAGCAACAGTCAAATAAACATCATGTCATCATTATATTTTTGTATTCAATTCATTATTATAAAGGAGGAGTATAAAATAATAAGAGTATTTTATGGCTTACACACATTTTCAAGAAAAAATTTTTTTTGTATTGAATGATCATTAGGAATATAAAAAATAATTATCATTAGATGAAAAAAATTATCTCGATTCAAAATTAATTATTACAGTCTAGACATATCACTATGATACTAATTGTAAGTTCTTTTTATAACTAATAAGTGAACTAAAATATAAAATATTTTTGCTTATTATACTTTTGCCATTAACACTATCTTAAACTACACATGTATCCTTCATAAGATGAAGATAAATACAGCCCATAATACATATTAATTTTTTTATTACTTTGATATATAGGTGTCCATAACAAATAGATCATTATTAATTGAGCACTATGACACGAACACTTTGTTCTAACTCTGTTCTAAGCTTTCTTATTGTATCGGTGAATTTTAATCACTTGATCCTTTGCTATCTAAAATAAATAATAAAATAAAAATATTAAAACCTATACATTAGTATAAACTTAGACCTTACCTCTACATCGTGTTTAGATTGTGATTATTGTAGAAGTTTTAATATATTTTTTATTTTATTACTTTCTTTTAGCAAAGAACTCAATGATTATAACTCACCGATAATACAATAAGAAAGAACTTAAAGTCAGAACAGGATGTTCATGTCGTAAAATTACTTCATCAAGACTTCTGAGTAGTCATGTTGGAATTGTGACAGAAACAAGAAACGACACGCTGAAAATTCTTTTAAATAAATAAAAAGATATCTGAATAAAAGAACAATCTCTCTCATTTTAGCACATTTTCAAAATACTCTGATAACTATCTTTTTCTCTTGATAATTAAAAAATAGTCGTAAAATAATACGTGATACAAAGCCTATTTATATGGGAAAACAGGCGATTTGAGCTGTCGAAAATATTCCTTTAGATAATGTATCTCTTGTAATTATAATAAATAATAATTAATTTTATGGGTTTATGACTCGCGAGAATTTTTCTTACCTAATGGTTATTTTTGACATTACTATAAATGTGACCATACAATACAAAAAAAATTATTTTTTTACAATCTTGTAGACCAAAAATGCGTCTTATGTTCTTATTGATCTTCCTCCTTTACTATAAAGTAAATATGTTTTATTGTTCTTTTTAATATGAAATAAGGTAATTATTTAGAATAGGGGACCACCCTCCGATGACCTTGACTTTGACATATGTTGTGAAGATCATCCTCCTGAGTGACCTTTGGAAGGTTTTAGCCCTCGGTCACTACTCGTTAAAAAGTTATAAACAAATAAAGTTTGAAAAATGTGGTACTTATTTTGAATACACCTTTACACATTTACCGCCAATGACCAATGAACAAAAGAAGTTTCGACACTGTGTGTGTGTATATGGCATACTACTGTTGTTGATATTTCTTATGACTTTGAAACAGCATCCGAAAATAAACCAGTATACGATAGATTTTCGTACAGATAACATTCTGATAATCTGTCTTAAAATGAAATTCTATAAATAATTTTTTGTTAATTCATTGCTTTAATTAGGCTTATTACTCGAAGTCTACACAATTCTAAGTTAGCGCATAATTTGAAATATGGTGTAAGAGTGAAAACGCGTAAAACATAGATTTGTTTGCAAAGCAATTATTTACAGATATTTGTTTATAACAATAAAAACAAATTTTGAAATTTATTGTAATTTTTTCTACGCAGCCAATCATATTTTTCAGACGAATTGGCGTAACTCAATTTTCACCTACATACGCACGTCGCGCATTTCCTTGTATGGATGAGCCGTATTTAAAAGCGGAATTCCAATTGCATATTGGCCATCATAAAGATCAAAAGGCTACGAGTAATACTCCAGTGGCACATGTACGAATAGAGTTAGTATATAATTTTTTGAATCTCATCAAACTAAAAAATATATATAAAGAAATATAGGAAACAAAAAATAGACGTTCTCGCAATAATTACAAAAATTATAGGAATGATACTTACCACGTGACCACATTCCGCCGTACGCCGCGAATTTCTACATACTTGGTAGGTTGGACGGTGCACAACTTTGTCTCAGAACGATCAAGAAATTCAGGGAGTTTCAAAATGTGGACTAGAGACTCCATGAAATATCGCGGATCGATGGCCTTGAATAGAGGTCGAGCGGTTTACTCGGTACTGCAGAAGTGGTTACTGGTGAAAAGCCCGCTTGTGAAGGTCGATCAATTTGCAATACCGGATTTCAATTTCAATGCGATGGAAAATTGGGGCCTCATCACTTATAGAGAATCTGTAGTACTGTACGATGACGAGACTCCGACAAGAATAACGGTAGATGGACTGTCAACGATGGCTCATGAGTACGCTCACAGTTGGTTCGGCAATCTGGTGACACCCAAATTCTGGGATGTTGTCTGGTTGAAAGAGGGCTTTGCCACGTATTTCCAATACTTTGGCGTGTCCTTAGCGGAACCGGATCTGAGAATGATGAATATATTCGTAGTAAATTGCCTGCAGCCAACACTATTCGCAGATTCCGACAATCATACGCGCACGTTGAATGGTCGAGAAGTCGGAAGCCGTGACAGCATTATGGCTACATTGGATTTTGTCTCTTATAAAAAAGGTATATGTTGTAGAACATGGATGTGATTATTTCCGTAAACTTAATAATATTTATACTGAAAATATTTCGATTAATACAAAATAATTGGTAAATTTCAAACAAAACGAAATGAGGAGAGGTAGAAATTTTACTACATATATTATATTTTCTGAACTTGATTCGTATTCGATCACCTTCGATCACAGTTATGCGTCATCTGTTTCTTACGCAATTTGTTGATTATATCGATATATGATTTATGTATAACACACAAAATAGATAAGGCTATCTCGCGATCATGTGATAATTTATTCACACGAATCATTACTTATTTAAATCACACATATATATGCAAAAAACTCATTATTTAATTTTTAATATCTTTGATATTGTACATTGCTTTCGTTTTTGCATGTTAGTAACTTCATACGAGTTATAACTTCAATAATTTACGTTTCTGTACAATTACGTACAATTTCAGCTGAAATAGTAATTATACGAAATCGCAAAAACTCACGTTTATTGATCAATTTATACCAAAATTTAAATATGTACAGATTAATTATGTTATTTAAATATAATATTTTTCATTATTTTATATCATATAAATTTTAATGAATTATATTAATATACAAGCGTACAATATATGAAGATGTTATTCAGTCATCTTATTTTATTTTACTTTTTAATCTTTTAAAATTGTATGTAAAATAAATGTGTAATTTTTATATATGAGTAATCCCAGATCCAAACTTATAATGATCAACTCTATAAAATAAAAAAATTAGAGAAAATTGATAAAGTTATAAACTGATCGTACTTTATTCTTTTACTGATTTTAATTTATAAAAAGAGAATTTTTTTTATAAAACATAGAATTAATTAGTTTGATTTCTAAAGGTTTAACGTACTGTAATATAATATTATAATAGAATAAAAAAACAGATTGTAACATTATTATACTTACTATTTTCAGGTGCATCCATAATTCGCATGATCAGTCATACTATCGGAAGCACAACATTCCAATTAGGACTACAAAATTATTTGCGCGAGATGTAGGTGTCTGTAATGTACACGTGGAACGTTTCTAAATTTTTATCGATAATTTTTTAACGTAAATTGTGTAAACGCGTAATCATGATGCATGTAATCATTTTATTTTCTTAAAGTGATACAACTATTTTACTTTTTGTCATTTGTCAACACTGCTTTCATTAAAAAAATTTATTTTTATTATTTATTTATTTAGTTATTTATTTTAGGTCGTATCAAGCAGCCACTCCATCCGATTTGTATCGAAACTTGCAAACTGCATTAAATAGATCAGAGCAATTGTACAATCAAATATCTATAAAAGACGTCGTAGAATCTTGGGCAAACCAGCCAGGATATCCTTTAGTGATCATTACGCGAAACTATACAACGAAGGATCTCTTTGCCTCACAAGAACGATTTTATCTGAATCGTCAAGTAGCACAAACAAATTCCGAAAAATCGGGTTGGTGGATACCGTTAACCTTCATTTCCGAAAAATCGATTTCTGTATTTAATCAAACTACTATGGCTGCCTGGTTGAAGCCACTGGCCAAGAATACGATAATTGGTTCTGTCGAACCGAACTTTTGGGTGATTTTCAATGTCAAGCAAGTTGGATATTATAGAGTTAATTATGATAAGAATAATTGGAAAATGCTTATCCATTACTTAAAGTTTAAAAACTTCGACAAAATAAATGTGATAAACAGAGCTGCACTTCTAGATGACGCTTTCAATTTAGCTAGAGCTGGTTATGTGGAGTATTCTATTCCGTTTAATCTCGCGAGATATCTTACTCGTGAAACTGAATACGAACCATGGGTCGCTGCGGTAAATAATTTTAATTTTCTAAATCATATTTTAGCCTATTCACCACAAGTACAACAGCTCTTTCAGGTAAGCGATTATTTTTCTAATGCAATAAATCGATTTCAAAATTTATTTTATTAATTATTTTTATACATATACATTTTTATACATATTTATACATATATTTTTTTTATTTATTTATGTTATAACTTTATTACGAATAGTACATGCTTTTATTTCTAAATGTTGTTTTTTTTATAATTTTACAAAAAAATAATAAAAATACAATATTAAAGATATTAAATACATAGATTTATACATTTTCTGTCCTCTCACGAATTACAATTCCAATTATATTGTCTATTAAAGAGAGAAATTTCTTTATCATTACAAACTATTAATTACAAAATTTAATAACAGTTTTTGACTTCTTAATTCTTTAATAATGTTTGGATGTCATTTGCAGAACTATGTAAATCACTTACTTAAACCAATATACGATCTATTAAGCTTTACGGAAAGTTCTGTGGACAGTTCAATAACAAAGCTGCATCGTGAATTGATTCTATCCACTGCATGTTTGATCAACAATATCGGTTGCTTAAAGACATCGAAAATTTTATTTAAATCGTGGATTTTGTCTGAGAAAAGGTATGGTCAATTACCAGCGAAGTTCTGAAAAACTGAAATCAATATAGTTATATATATTTGTGATATTAATATTTTTAACTGAATACCTGTTCAAATCTTTCTTTTGCCAGTGAATATTAATAAACAAATTTCAATTTCTTCGACCTGGCAAATTATCTGCGTGCCACCGATTTTGTCGAATATTAAAATGCAATAAATCGCCAACTTTAAAATCGATATTAATTTTAATTTTTTAGCCCTAAATTAGATAAAGAATTTTTAACTGAATTTTAAATAAATTTGAATATTTAAAAGCACGGGTAACGTGATTCTTGTCAACTGTTCTTGTTAACTTATCAAACATTTCTAATATTTTATCTTTTGATAAGATATCAAAGTACATTTTATCTTTAGAGGAGATAAATGAATTAATTAATACACAATATATATTTTTATAATAGTATATTTTATGTGCAGCATAATACCAGCAAATCTTAAGAGTTTTGTGTATTGCGTGGGCATTCGTGCAGGTGATAATAATGATTGGTACACAGTTTGGGACAGGTTTCTGCGCACTGATTTACATACAGAACAAGAACTCTTGCTAAGTGCACTCGGATGTACTAAAACTCCTCATTTAATCGACAGGTGGTTCCTAGAAATCAAATCATATAGATACACGAGATCTTAAAGATCAGATGTTAAATTTGTCAATTTTTAGATATCTCAATACGTCCGTAACACATAATAACGGACTCAAACTTCGCAAACAATACAGGATGATGATAGTTAATGCTGTTTTGAATGGCAATCCCGAAAATGTTAATTATGTTATCGATTTTATTCGAAATAATTTGTACACAATTTTTAAATCGTATGTATTATGCATTCTTTTATTTTCTTTATTTTGTAATTTATATTTTTATCATAGAACGTTACATCTTATTTTCTTTATTATATAAACAAATTATTTCAGAACTTATGAGACTCAAGTATTGTCATCTATTACATTATTTGAAACAATAAATATTTAATGTATATACTTTCTATCGTAAAATAGATTTTCATGCAGAATAAGAGACATTTACTTAAAATATTTTGTTTTAATTTTTATTAGTTAAATATAAGAGCAAAGGAAAATATAATAGTGAATTTATTTACAATATTAATTCTTATTTTTACGAAACAAATTTTACAAAATTTTATCTTTATTTTTACAGAAGAGGAGTAGATTTCTTAACTAAAATACTTACTGCTGTAGGTAATAAAGTTATTACGGAAATCCAGTTAAACAAGGTACAATTTATATGTATTACTTAATTATTTAACAATGTTAGTCATTTTTTTATATTTATTCTAATGATATTTAAAATAATTTACTAAAATATATTATATATCAATAACTAAAATGTTTATAATATTATAGCTTCGCTTATTTGTTGAAGAGAACATTGAAGATCTAGGATCAGCATTGAATTCAGCAAAAAGAGCCATAACTGTGTCTACTTTATCTGTAGCATGGATCAATAAATATTTACCTGCAATTGAAAAATCATTGTTATGCAGTTAATTATTTAAAGATATATGATGATATATGTATAAATATATATATATATATATATATGACATGTTTTATAATATTAACTAATAGAATATATCATATAGAATATATTAAGTAATAGAATATACATTATATTTGTAATCAAACCTAATTTATATAAACATACAATAAAATAAAGAGATATTACACTTAAAAATTTATGATGTACCTTGCACAAGCACTGCTCCAACTTTGAAAGAAATTGAGTTTATAAAATATTATTTATAAAAAAGCTTAATAATTATTATATACATTATTATTATTTTTATATCAAATTCGTAAGTAGCATGAAAAATATTATTTTAGGATATATACAGGGTGTCCCATCGCACTTGTACAAACGCTCGTGAGCAGGTAGGACACAGTAAACTGAACAAAAAAGTCCTGTACCATTTTGCTAAATTCGCAATAATAAGCGAAATATTTAATATTAAAGTTAGGCGAATAAGAGCGCGCCGAGGTACAAACAGGTAAGCGCTCGAGCCGCCCGAGCTATAGCACGCCCTAATGTGTCAACATTGGCTGCCCAGCGCGCGGCGAGGGGAAGGGTGTTTAAGCATGCCGCCCGTACATCGCCGCAGCCGTCTCTCGCCGCACCGCCGGGTAGCCAATGCTGACACATTGGGCTGTGCTAAAGCTCGGGCGGCACGAGCGCTTGCCTCCTTGTACCTCGGCGCGCTCTTATTCGCCTAACTTTAATATTAAATATTTCGCTTATTATTGCGAATTTAACAAAATGGTACAGAACTTTTCTGTTCAGTTTACTGTGCCCTACCTGCTCACGAGCGTTTGTACAAGTGCGATGGGACACCCTGTATATATATATATATATATATATGTATATACATATTATCTAGATTTATCAGATAAGTTATTCTTGTCATTTTCTTTTTTGTGAAAATAGATGAATTATTATTTATATACATATATTTATATTATAATATTATCTATATTAATAATATTTATACGTATAACATTTTATAAATCTTTCGTCCTTATTTTATATACGACAATCGTTTTTGATTATGATTTATTCGTTACACACATTTGTTCATGAGTTTCCCACAACATATTTTTATTTTTATATCAAATAATTAAATTAAGCTTTAGATAATTTTTTTTATATAACACATATTTAGTATAATTTCATTCTTAGTTTTATATTTATTAACGCTAATATGCATACATAACATGATTAATTTTTACGTTACGTTAAAATTAAACAGTTTTTTATGTATCTATATCATAATACATACTTGCTATGTTTCGCAAACAATATTTTAAATGGCTCAATCAGTTTTTATCTTTGTTTGTGTAAATATACTGTAGATAATAGAAAAAAAGGTTAACATAAAATTTTACTTTATAAGGGGGAAGGGGATACCAATAAATTTTTATACTTAAACTAGAGAACATTATTATATATTAATATTATAAAGATAATCTTACAGAGATAATGAAATAATTTGATAAATAATAAAAATGTAATTTTACTAAATAATATAGAAGTTATTGAATTAACAAAAAAATTATACAATATGATACATATTTAGCTTGCTAATTTTGACCGACTATAATTAGAATTTGTATTTTAACTTTGGCAACGGGAAAAATAATTGCAGAAAGTTCGGAGAAAATAATATTATAATTATACATATTTCTTTTTGAGTAAAAAGTTAAAATTACGAAGAAAATTTTCAAAGAAAAAAAGATTTTTTGAAGACATTAGAAACTTGCAAAAAGTCATGACAAATTCCTTGGAAACCATATCCGAACAAAACTCTTACTTATTTTCCAAATTAATTTGATTAACCAAAAATAGTTTACTTACTGTAGGAGTGCAATTAAAATAAAATAAAGTTTTTTAAATTAATCTTCTATTGAAACTTTTTTATTTATTTAAATTTTTTTTAAACAAAATTAGTTTATGTTCTGTAAAATTAATATGTGATAATTGTTGCATTCAAACATCAAGGAAAAAAATATTATACATTAAAGAAATCATATAAATGTTTTCAGATTAACATGCAGCTTTGTTTAACAAGAATTGATTCATAATACAATAATAAAAATTTATAATACAAACTCTTCATAAATCGATACAGCATATTGCTTAAGCAGTACCATTCGATACGTTCTGAAAGATATGATAAAAAAGTTAGATCTCTGACATGATATCTCTGGCTGGGTTTGCCATTGATTGGTCGGATAACATTGTATTTTAGTTATCGCGTTATCAACAGTGTCGGTGTTAAAACTGTCCCGGAAATTTTGTGAATCGCGTTCAGGATGGTCCACTTACCTCTCTTACCTCGAAGAGTATAATACCTTTTGCTCTAAGAAAGCTTAGTGATAAGATTAAAAGTGGCAGCGACATTTTTTTAACGACACATCTCTATCACGGCCTTATAAGGCCCGAAATTTTGATCAGACAGTCTTTCGATAAATCTCGCCTCTGCGGGACGAGGAATTGACCCGCTATCCATCTTTGAATTTTAAGGTATGTCATTGATCATTATTGATCTCTCTTGTGAAATAATTATTATAAATAAAAATAATATTTTTTATAATAATAAATATTTGTGATATCAACAAGCTCATCGAAAAATTATTTTATAATATTTAACGTATAATTTGAAACAAAAATTGAAATATAATTTCTTTTTTCTTGGAATTTATACTTTTTATTATTATCAAATTCTTGCTTTAAACAAAATAAGTGAATTAAATTATTTATAAATTTCAAGATTTTTTACTACATAAATAATAATAAAACGCTTTCCAAAAATTAATGAAAATTAATAACTATTTCTGTAAAATATATTTTTTTATTATTTTTTCTTAAATTATTTGTATAGAAATGTCATTACTCTTGTCATTACTCATGTACTTTTTTTATTACTTTCTTATATTATATGTTATATTACTCTCTTATATTCTTAGAAATAGATTAAATCCGTATATACATATATTTCCGCATAGGTACGGTGTTAATAATGAAATCCTTGCTGTTGTTAACGCTTGTACTAGCAACTTGCTGGGCAAGCGACTCTATTTTGGATGAAGTGCCTTCTCAGTCCACTCAAAAAGACAAAAGTTATAGATTACCAAACAATGTTGTACCTACAGAATATAATATCAATTTGGAGCCGACTTTCGAGTCATCCGACAATACAAGTTTTACTTTCAAAGGAAGCGCTGAGATTACTCTCGATGTTAAAAAAAATACAAATACCATAAGGTTCCATGCCAAAGAACTTAATTTCTCTAGTATTATTTTAACATATGGAAACATTTCTCCCCAAAACATCATTTATTTCAAATTCAAACAAGATCGGCAAAGAGACTTTGTGACGCTTACCTTAGAAAAAAACCTTCCTACAATGAAAAATCTAAAACTATATTTGAATTACACTGGGACATTAAATGATGAATTACGTGGATTCTACAGAAGTTCTTATCAGAATAAAGAAGGGAAAAAAGTGTAAGGCAACAATTTTTATTCTAATTTTTACTAAAAATTGTTAAATTTTCTTAGGACTAACATTTTTATATATTGTATATGTGTATATTATTGTACATGTAAGTTTTACATTATCTAAATTATTTCGTCAATTCTTTGTAGCTTAAATGATTGAATTAAAATTGTCAAAAAGAGAGTTACACCATTAGTTATAAATTCACAAGGAATTTGAGAAAATTCGTCCAGTTTTCTAATTAGACATAATAGTTTCACATGGCCAGTTTGCTGTCAAATAATACCTTTCATTGGAATAATAGTTTCACTTTAACTTTTGTAAATTTTTTGAAAACTTTTTATAAGAATCGAATTAATTCTTATTTTTAGATAAAATAGATCTTGTGGAATTGTTCATGTTAAATCAATTTTTTTATTAGCAGATTAAAATCAAAATAGATAATTCCTTTAGAAACATGTTATTTTAACAACCAAATATAAGAAATAGAAAATTGTCCATAATAATACAATTATATATTACAGATGGCTCGCAACGACTCATTTTGAACCAATAGGCGCGAGACAGGCCTTCCCGTGTTGGGACGAACCACATATAAAAGCAAATTTCACAATTACTATTACAGTTCCTAAACTTGATAATTACAAAGCAATTTCAAATGTTAAAAAAAAATTTGAGAAAGACGGAAAAATTATTTTCGAAAAGACACCAAAAATGTCTACTTACCTCGTGGCTTTTGTAGTTTCGGATTTCACGGCTTTCTCAAAGAACGAGCATAAAAATTTTAGCGTTTGGGCGAAACCTACGGTAGAGAATAGCACGAAGGAATTTGCATATGAGTATGGATTGAAAACGTTGGAGGAACTAAAGGCTTTCACTAACATCGATTATTATGGAAAAGAGCAAGCAATATACAAAATGGATCAAATTGCAATTCCAGATTTCGTGGCCGGTGCTATGGAAAATTGGGGTCTTGTGACATACAAGTAATATTAATTAAAAATCGTTAATCGTAAATAAAAGAACAAAGCTTAAATTTCTCAACTTGTTTTTTAATAAATAGGTCCAAAGTTATTATATCTCGAAATATTTACAGTTTTTAATTGTTTTATCGAATCTTATTAAAATTGTTTACAAGTAATCAATTTTATACAGAATGTAAAAATGTTTACCTTACAAAATTCTCATGTGTCTGCAAAACAAATAACCATTATATTTCTTTAAATTATGATTTTAATTTATATATCACAAATTAAAATGATTATTATAAACGCAATGTTATTAATGTATTAAAAAATATATTATTTGTTACTTAGAGAACCTCGACTTCTTTACATCGCGGATAAAACAACTACAGAAAACAAACAAGCTATAGCGACAATAATAGCTCATGAGTTTTCTCATCAATGGTTCGGTAATTTAGTTACTTGCAAATGGTGGAATTATATTTGGTTAAATGAAGGCTTTGCTACCTTTTTCCAATATTACATTTCTGATAAGGTTATTCCAAAATGGGTAAGTATATAAATGCCACATGTTTTGAATTTTTATAATTGTAATACAAATTTGTGTATTAAAGAATTAAAGATTAATAACTGTTAAGTATAAATTTGAATTAGTAAATAATACAATTAACAATTAACATTATAATTTATTTTCCTATATTAAAATTGTATACAGAAGTCTCTCTCTGACATTTTAATGAACTTATATAACTTGTAGTATCACTCATAGAATCACTCGTAATTAAAACTATCAGCCAAACTAAACATTAATTGCAGAATGAGAATGAAACATCTTGGCGTCTTATGGAACAATTTGTTATTAAAAATGTGCAAGCATCGTCATTTGTTGTTGATGCAAGTAATAAAACTCGTCCATTGAATCCTAAAAACAATGTACAAACTCCTGCCGAAATTCGGAGCTTATTCGACGACATTGCCTACAAAAAAGGTAAATTAATCCTTTCTTTTAGTCTAATCTTTAATTTTTTTTGCAGAGCAATACAGGAATAAAAATGAAACAGTTATAACATTATTCAATTTATATTGTTCATTTTTAGGCGCTTCTATTCTTCATATGATGTACGGATTCCTATCGGAAGACGTCTTTAAGAGAGGACTCAGACAATACCTAAATGATTCGTGAGTTTATTATAATTATTTATATTATAAAAGAAAATGTTCTTAAACATAACATTGAACAACGCAATAATTATTTTTAATAACCACATAAATTTACCAATTTTTTGTGCGGTATCTTTAAACGTAATTAATATTTGTTTATTTTTTATTAATATCAATTATATCGATATTAATACTTACTTGAAATCAATGTAATTGAACTTAAAATTATCAGATAGGAATATTATTATGTATAAAACGAAACAAACACATATATTTTAAGTTTTAATATTTATTTATCTTCTGAGTTTTTTACTTTTAACAGTTACTGGACATAATCACAATCGTGTACATTTAAAAAGATATATTCAATAAGATATTAAAATAATCATATAACTTCTTGGTTTTAGCATAGGCAATTCTGTCGATTCCAACAAATTCTTCGATTCAGTCGAAAAATCTGATGAAAAGAAATTGGAAAAATATTTGCCAAAAAATACGACATCTGAAGGTGTTAAAAGTGTTAAACTAAAAGATGTTATGAACAACTGGGTAAATGAACCTGGATACCCTGTTATCACCATTACATGGAGCAAACCTGATGTAGTAAATATAACGCAGGAACGATTCTTTTTGATAAAACCAGCGAAAGAAGATAAAACTCAGTGGTATATACCCGTTAATTATGTAACAGAAGATTCGCCTACTAATAAAAGTTCTCTCTGGCTGACACCCGGAACAAATACATCATTAAATTTGAACAACACAAAATGGATACTTTTTAATAAGGATCAAACAGGTATGTATTGATCATCGCTATCTTTACATTCATTTATTAATGTACGTGAATCTGTCAATTAACTTGATTATTTCAATAAATCTAAATTTATTGATTATTTCAAATCTAACTTCATACAAATTCTTTTTATAAGTGACAGAACACAGTGAAGACTTATTTCCATAACTATAGAAGTAATTTAAGTCACATCTTGCTTTAAAATAAATAGATAATTTTGTATTTTATCATAAAATATTCTTTAATTATTTAATATATTCAATATGTTTACCTTTTCTGTAAATTTTCTATAAATGTAAAATTATATCTTTGCAATCTAAACAAATAATATGAATAATTTAATTTATTATATTTTATTATTATATTTTATATAATATTATATTTTATATTTATCCTCTTCTATATAATAATGATTCCGTATACAGAACAAATTTATTACGAAAATAACAATTAAAATTGAATACAATTCAAAATATCAAGCAATATTTGACTTCCGGATTGCCGCATCAATTTGTCATTCGATTTCGTAAACATTTCACTTCATCAGAAAAGAACAATCTGATATCAATATCCAGTTATCTCTCCTTGAAATAAACTGAAATGTTCATGAAAATTAACCAAATGACAAATTGTCGTAGCTTCAATCTAAAAGCCAAATATAGTATTCGTGTAAACCGCGAAAAAAACCTCAAATATCAAACAATATTCTTTTACAGGATACTATCGTGTAAATTACGATGACTTGAATTGGCAGCTTTTAGCGGTGTACTTAAATTCACCTAATTATAGAAATATAAGCTCGATCAACCGCGCTCAATTGATTGACGATGCATTAAATCTCGCGCGTGCAGGACACTTGGCGTATAAAACTTCATTGCAAATGACGTTGTATTTAAAAAAAGAGACTGATTATATTCCATGGTATGCCGCTGTCAGAGCATTCAATTACTTGGACAATGTATTATTGGGTAGAAAAAGCTACATAGCATATCGTGTAAGTTGAATAAAAAGAAATATGCATAATGCAGAAGCATGTTTTAGTAAAAAATATCAAGAAAAGAAAACATTTGCGAATGCTGTTCTGATACATTACTGTGAATTTCAGAAATATTTCGCTCAAACAATAAAAACTTTTGCAAAAGTCATCCATACGACAAATAATACGCATATAGATAAACTTGCTAAAGTATTAGCACTAAACGCGGCTTGTAAATATGAACTGGAGGATTGCGAGGACTTCGTTAATAAGAAGTTTAAAGAATGGTTGGAAAAGAAGGACGAAGAAGATAAAAAAAAGTAAGTCCGCGAAAACTTGCCGTTCGTTAATTACGATGATATTATACACATACCTACTGCAAATAACAATAACAGAGAGATTTCTGCTATAACTGTGCATTTATCGTACAGTTTATGAAATATGTTGAATAACGATACAAATATAGTGTACGTTTTATTTTAGAATCAAAATTCAAAAGATCTGTAAACTTAAAAGTTCTCTGTGTTGCGCAAAACAGAATATATGTATTTAAAATACATAAAAGTAATGCAGATTTCTTGTTAACATCATACGTATCTAATCTATACAAATTGTGATAATCGTTGACTGCGTACTTTCAGTCTCTTGCCAGATTTAAGAAGTGGAATTCTTTGCGCCGGTCTGCGAAAGGCAAACGCACAAACATGGAACAAGACTCTAGAAAAGTACAAAAAGATCGAAGACAAAGATGAAAAGGCGGACATTCTGGCCGGTCTTGGTTGCGCATCCAAGGAAATTGCTCAGACATTCCTTAACTTAACTCTTGAAAAGGATTTTGTCATCGATATTTTCGACGCGATGAATTCGATATGTGCGGGTAACGCCGAATCCTTCGACATCCTCATAAAATTCATTAACAATAATATTGAAAAGATCCAAAAGGCGTAAGTTACTTTTTACTGCTTATTTTAATAACGCACAATGCACCATGAATATAAATTAATAATATAATAATTTCTTTATAGAGATAAAAAAGATAACTCATTGCTCATTGCTCTCCTCAATAAACTTTCTGGCAAAGTAGTAACATCAGAGCAATATATAGAGGTAATATATTATTAATCTCTCTCTTATTTGATCTATTATACTTTTACAAAGTAAGAAAAGTTAAATATTCATCAAAAGACTTACTCAATGAGAAATGATGATTAAAAAGATATCAAATCTATATCGAATTGACGTAAAGTGCGTCGAATAGACATCGATTTAACGTTGATCGACGTCTTTTTGACCAATCATTTCTCACTAGGTACTCTTTCAGATTTAATATTTATATTGTACGTATTATATATGAATTAATTTTTGTTATAATTTAAGCAATGGAATTTAATTAATGTCTAACTATCAAAAATTAATGTTGAATAGTTAATACTCTCGTTGTTACATTGTCTCAAATTTGAACACTTTCTTTTAAAAGTGATGTGATCAGGTGCCATATGGGGATATGTGTCAGGTCACGATAACATATCTCTTTTGTGTAACTAAATTTTAGTAATTAGAACTTATGAAACATTTCGTTTCTATCTCGTCCTTGATCACGCTCTTGTATCTTATCTCAGAGTGGATTGATTAGGTGTTTCACAATTTTGCGAAATATTGCTTTTCCAAAATGAAATCGATTGTTATCAACTACACATTACATATTGTAGAAATAATTGAATAACATCAATAACAAATATTAATAGTCTTAGAAAAAATTTTAAAACAACTGTTTTTCGCATTTTAGTTATTGCTACTTATACATGGACAACTGGAAGAGACCCAGAAAGTTGACGGACTAGCCGTCGCGATGAACAATCTTGCTTGGATCAAAACTTACCAGGAAGAAGTTGAAAAATGGATATTAGCTAATTGTGAAGCTTGCCAAATCAACAAGAAAGACTCTGCAAGTTCTATTGCTTTGACGTCGTTCCTTCTGATTATTTCGTTGTTACTCACACGATTCTATTGAAAAGTCAAATTTATCATTGCGTGATGAAATATTTTTAATTAATTAAGTTAAATTTGGTCATATTCTCGACGAAATCGATACTTTTTCGGCTCTGTTCCAACGATAATTCAATTGTTGAGACATTATCTTTTCAAGTGAGTATTCAAAATGAGAAAAAGATGCGCTCACAAGAAGGTCCTGCAAATGTATTGTTATATACTATTTTCTGAATTGCTTTAAAGTTGCAACAAATAATATGAGCTCATGTTTGCTACAATTTTGTAAATTTGTTGTCCAATGCAATATTAAAGATGTTTTGAATAATGCTGATAAACATGTTATCATAATATTTAACAAATTATGTATAAATTAGAAACCGAATACAGAATCATTCTATATATTGCGAAAATTTAACACCGTATAATTATGTTGAAAACGTATAATATAGTTAAATAATTGTACGTGGTATGATTGTAAATATACTAATTGCTATATATACCAC
The DNA here is from genome assembly GCA_901521435.1 of Crematogaster levior. NCBI lineage: Eukaryota > Metazoa > Arthropoda > Insecta > Hymenoptera > Formicidae > Crematogaster > Crematogaster levior. Next base: position 239,383 of record CABEGB010000655.1, read on the forward strand.
TTATACGATAACTTATTTAATTTATAATTATTTTAAACCAAAGTAAAGAAAGAGAAAGACGATGTTTTTTGTCAAATTTTAATAGAAAGATAATCGAATTTACAGAGATTATTTTACAAAATCAAATTATTATCAAATATAATTAAGCATTAATTATAAGATTTTTTGTGCAATGTAATCAATTGATTATTTTAGCCTTTTACATTATACAACATTATAATTTTCCTGATAGCAAAGTGTATTTAATAAAATGATAAAATTGTTTATATTATTACGTATGTGATTTAGAGAAATTAAAAATAAAATGTAAAACATTTTCAGTGTAAAGCGTGTGTAATGTTTTTATAAATATTGTTAATAATTTTCATTAATATATAACAATTAACAATTTTTAATTATAAATAAAAACTTTTTCTAGATCGAATATCTTTAAAATGTGGTCATAATAATAAATAAACTTTAATGTATAAAGTCTTATTTTATTATACCACGTGTAATGGAAGTCATTTAATTTATACTTTAGTTTATATTCTTCGATGTATTTAAAAATTATAATGTGTGACATAACTCATCGTTTCATAATATGAGACATAGGTCAATCGTGTAAATTATTCATGCCGTTAGACACGTTTGAAATAACAATGGATGACTGTCGAATATTCGATCGTCATACCGAATACAAGTTATTCATACCGTATGTTATAAATAGAAGTTTAAAGCTATGTTTCCTCATAAGTAGAAGCGCTTTACTATCGTGTAGTAAGATATACCTAGCTGCTGCCGTTTCGTGACTTGATTTTGGTAATTATATTCGCGCAAATATATAGAACAAAAAATTAATATTCGTATACAATGAGAAACTAACTTACGACGCGAAAATTATCTCGTCGACATTTCGCCAGGCCTTCGATAATTATCACAAATTCAGAATCAAATATCAATATATATTCTTGATAAAGCGATATTATCTATATATGCATTTCTATATATAAATACAAGACTTCCCATAATATATTTAATACTAATAACTGAAAGAGAGAAAAAAAACGAATCTTATTGTGTTTACCAGGATCCATCAGATTAGATTAATAAAACTATAACATATTGTAGATATATAAATTAAAAATCATTTCTTTATTAAAAATAGTTTACATATATCTGTTAAAGATACTAAGATAATTTCTATACGCTTTTCTTTGGAAATTAAGCTGATTGCACAAAATTTATATTTGTTATATTTATAAATCTTTCTCCTTAAAAATCAATTTATTAAAACATTACAATAATTGGAAATAATTTCCTTTTCATAAGATACAGTACGTGCAGGTGTTTGAAAAGAAGGTTGGTATGGCGTTTCTGAAAGTATTAGTAATTGTCGGCTTAATATTCACCGTCATAACGGCTCTTCCTGTTGATGAAGATTCAGAGAATAACGTGAACGTGGTAGTCAATTACCGTTTAGCAGATAACGTACTACCGGTGCACTACGACATCGAGTTGATACCGTATATTGAAGAGGATAATTTTACTTTCGACGGTAAATCCCATATCATCATCGAAATCCGTTGTGCAACGCAAGATTTAAGTTTGCACGCATTGAATTTGACGATAAATGAAACAGCGACGTCATTGGTCAGCAGTAATATTGTTATTTACACACCGACTGCGCATAAATATGACAACGAAACAGAAATCTTAACCCTTCATTTTGATGATGAATTACCCCTTGGGACTTATAGTTTAAATATACAATTCGTCGGTATTCTAAATAATGAATTGCATGGCTTCTTCAGAACATCATACATCAATGAGAATGGAGATAAAGTGTGAGTACAAATAAAAATTTTAAAATTATTATGCATTATTGTCGTATATTACTTATTATCATTATCTACTCGTTATCTTTGCAATTATCATCGCCACATAATATTTCAAAAATTTTAATTAAATTAAAGATTTAATATAAAGCATTCAGATTTATAATTGCATGATACAATATTTTTAATGTTTTATCTTTATATAGTTAAATATTTTTCTGTAAATGTAATTGTAAATATGTTATTATATTTTACATTTCTATTTAAATTTATAATTATATATTTTTGAACAGAATTTTATTTGAAATATTTTTCTAAATATTTATAACAAAGTAAGATAAATTTTGATTGTAAACAAAAAATTAATTTTTAAGAACACTACATAAAATCATATTTATTTCAATCATATAATTATTTCAATAAAATTAGGCTATTAAATTTTTGAAAAAGTACCTTCCTAAAATTTTATTCGAAAGTCAGTGGCACACGTCGCAGCCAGAATGAAAGAAATGTATTGTTCAAATATAATTCATGACAAACAATATAATTCATGAGCTGTATTTGCACATTTTTCAAACATTTCACATTTCGTTTTAACAGTTTATAAATTTACGTTATTAAACGCGTGTTACATTGAAATGTGATAGGTGGTTGGTCGCAACGCATTTCGAAGCAAATTGGGCGCGACGAGCGTTTCCATGTTGGGATGAGCCAGCATTAAAAGCTACTTTCAATATCTCCATAAAACATCGTCGAAACTATACAGCTCTGTCAAATATGCCGATACGTTATCAATCGAAAGACGAAGATGATATGATGTGGACACACTTTGACACGACTCCCGTCATGTCCACCTATCTTGTAGCATTTGTAGTATCCGATTATATTCGCGTTCCTAACGCGGATGAAACGCTCAACATGTGGTGTAGATCAGCATTAGCTCCATACTCAAAATTTGCACAGGAGATTGCTCAAAAGGCTAGAAACATATTGACAGAATATACCAACAGTACCTATAAAGTTCCAAAAATGGATCATGTAGCAGTTCCGCAGCTGACAGCTGGTGCCATGGAAAATTGGGGGCTTATTATTTACATGTAACACGTAATTTAAGAGAAATATTAACAAAATAACTTATTCACATCACATTCTTTTTAAATTTAAAAATTGTGCTATTTTATATTTTATTGCGGATTATTAGTGAATGCATGTTCATGTTTAACATCGTATAATAACAGAAACTTTATAAGAAAATAGCTCATGATTTTTCAAATCAACTCTAATCTTTTTTTATGTTCAAACTATATTTTTGATAAGTTTTAAATAGCTTTCCACCAATTTAAACCTCAATTTAGAACAGAATCGTTAAGCAAGTAAAGAAGATAAATGAAATAAAGATGGGTCAAAATTTGATTTTTAAATCCTTGAAACTTAAATCCGAAACTTTACCTTGAACTTTTATAATCTTGGGACTCGTGAAACTTTTGAAACTCAAAACTCTTGAAACCTCCCGGATTCTAATTTTTTTTAAAAAGGATTATTTTGTTAGGAGTTAAAAAACTAAGCCAATTTTTTCAGAAATCAAGTTGTAAATCTTTATTAAACATAACTAGCTAAAAATCATATTATTGTAAAATAAAAAATCAACATAGTGAAAAAACTAGATAAAAATGTAAATATTTAATAATTTGAAGAGTAAGTTTGTATTTAACAATTTAATATTTATTTATTATGATCACTAAACTGCTTAGAAAAATATTTGAACAATCAAGATTTTTGTTTAAAAATACTAACATTCGAACTCTTTCTGGATCTAGTCTACTTCTTTTTAGCCATTAAAACAGATTTATTTACATTTGAAGTTTATAACGTTGGCACTATTTTTTTTAACTTTTCAAACGTTTTCTGTGTATTGCGTTCACGGAAAGGTTTCGAGAGTTAGATTCACAGAATTACAGAGTTTAAAACACACAAAAATAACACAAAGTTTCGAATCCTCAAAACTCGGAAAGAAAATACATACATATATTCTTAATATAAAATGTATGATGTAAAGCGAATAAAAATATAATAGTTATATTTTAGAAAAAATTCCTGTTAATTATAAACCGCAAATTACCAAGACCATGAAAACTCTTATGTTTATTTCAAACAATTATAATATGTGATCATATACATTCATATACACTCATCATATACACTTTTACTAAAAGAAAATATAACTGCATTATAAAATAATTTTTAGCGAAAAGGACTTTAAATACAATGAAGAAAAAGATTCGCAGTATCAGAAATTACGAGTAGCAGTGACAGCAGCACATGAAATAGCACATCAATGGTTTGGTAATTTAGTTAGCCCATTATGGTGGTCTCACGTGTGGCTAAACGAAGGATTTGCGTCATTCTTTGAAGAATATATCGTCAATGAGGTTAATTTTAATATTGTAATAAATATGTCTGCATGCATTTGAATCCTTTATGTGACAGATAAATAAATAATAGATTAAAGTATCGCATCTCTAAATTCGACAGTAAAATATAAAGATATAAAATATAATATATAATATATAATAAGATATAAAATATAAAGATACAAACAAAACATTTATAGCATTTTATGCAAAAGAAGTATCGTCGTTGATAATTACAAATTAGTAATTACAGACTAATAATAATTACTAATTATAATTAAATAGATTTTTAAATTGTTTGCATATGTTGGTAATAATAATATTTTACTAATATTTAGTTAATTCAGTAAATATTTGTTGAAACTATCTATAGTTCCATATACTTTCAGATTTTTAAAGAATGGCGTATAATGGATTTTTTTGTCATCAAGACTCAACAATCAGCTCTTCATTTTGATACTGCTGACAATGAGTATGTAAAACCTATTACATTCGAAGTCAACAATCGCAACGAAATTGATTCACTCTTCTCTTATTCCAGTTACTCCAAGGGTAAGATTAAGTAAACGTAAATTAATCCCTAAGTTCCTAAACATATATGTATAATAAAAGAAAAAGCAAAGAAAATTGATAAAAAAAAAATTAATATTTATTATTCTTTTTTATATATTATTGTACATATTATTATTTATTTATATAAAGTTAAGAATATAAAGAAATATGCATTTTATTTTAAATTGTAAAAATTTTTGCTGTCACGTCAGTTACGTTTGCGAACTTATGGATATCGTTATGTTATTTTAACATATTAGTCAAATTTTATGATTTTAATTATTACAGCGCCTGCTATACTGCGCATGTTACAGCATATTATTACCCCTGAGGTATTTCGGAAAGGTATTATTAAATATTTACATAAACAGTAAGTAACATGTTTATTTACATTTATAAAAATATAGATATTTACATTCAATGTAATAATAATATTACGTTTTTTATTTACAATAGTATTAAAAATTTAATTTCTTTATTTTTTATGATTTATAAAAAATTAAATGAGAAGTTGTATGTGTAAGCAAATAATAAAATTACAATATTATTTAATAAACTACACATATGTAGTATACATCTGCATATATCTTATGTTTTACATTTATTTTACATTATACAGTCAATTTAGTTCGGTTAGTTCCGACGACTTATGGAACGCTTTGCAAACAGCCCTTGATGAATCAGATATTCCACATGATGCCTATAAATTGAAAGAAGTAATGGATACCTGGCTAAAACAAAGACATTATCCTGTGGTACGTGTAACTCGAAATTACGACACTGGTGAAATAATACTAACGCAAGAACATTTCCGTTCAAAAAGCGAAAATGAGCACATAGATAGTGATAAGTGGTGGATACCTTTGACCCTTGCTACCCAAACAAATCCTGATTTCTCCAATACTCTGCCTATTCATTGGCTAAGACCACAAAATAAAAATATAAGCATTGATGGAATCGATATAAATGACTGGGTCATAGTCAACGTACAACAAATGGGTAAATATGTTTTACATATATCTAATATACAATAATTTAATTTTTAATTTTTAATTTTTAATTAAATTCAAATTTTAAAAATATTATTTTTCGTACCATAATATTTGTCAAGAATATTCAAAACTTCAGTAATAACCTTTTTTATAATTAACAATCTTATAATTAATAATAATGGCAATTTCTAATGCAACTTTAAACATAAATAAAAACTATTTAAATATATTTCTTTGTGTGACAAATCTGGAAACAAAATTTAATAATTTTTAATAATAATTAATTGTTTAACAGGATATTATCGTGTTAATTATGATAATTTAAATTGGCGGAAAATTGCGAACTATCTTAATTCTGACAATTATGTAAAAATACATGTGCTTAATCGAGCTCAAATCATTGATGATGCCTATCATCTTATGATAGCAAATCAACTCGATATCGAGATATTTCTGGATCTCGCAAATTACCTATCTCGGGAAACAGATTTTATTGCTTTATATCCTATGTTTCATATATTAGATCTTATGGAAGAATTCTTCAAAATTCCAGAAACTAATTATTTCAAAGTAAGTTTCAAATTATATAATAATTAATTAAAAAAACATATATATTTAAGATTTAATTAAACAGAGTAGAAGGATGTCAAATTAATCTCTCTATAATTTCTACATATAGCAATATACAATGAATATTTTGGATGAACTTATTAAAAACGTAGGATACGAAGAAGATCCCGCCGAGGATGATATTACAAAGCTTAAGAGAGCCAATATTCTAAAATGGGCATGTAATTTTGATCACTCCGAGTGTAAAAGAATGGCTACTGTTAAATTAAATGAATTTCTTGCAGATCCTGAAACACACAGGTTAACTTTATTGTGATCACATAAAATTGTAATATGCTACGCGAGTAATGATAAATTATTTTATAACAATGTACAGAGTTACACACTAATTTTTTTATTTTATATATAGAATACCCTCAGATTTAAAAGAATGGACATATTGTAATGGTATAATGAAAGCCAACGCGTCTACTTGGAATAAATTAATGGATATATATTTAATCAATCAAGACAAAAATATATTAGACTACTTAACCTGCTCTGAAAATTATGATATTCTGATAAATTTTATAAATATAAATAACTCGAATGATTTCATAATACAAAAAAATGATTACTATAATATCCTATCAAGTATTATTCAGAAATATTCAGACAACGATGCAGTACTGGACTATATGTTAGCAAATTTAGGAAAAATAAACTCAGGGTAATGATATCTTTTATTAATTATAGGTATTGTATCCTACCTATTAATTATACATTTTTCTTTTATCTTTTATCTTTTCTTTTATAGAAAAATGGATAAAACATTAATTGGTATTATTAATTGCGTGTATTCACGTGAACGACTTGATAAGGTAAATTATCTTAGATATGTCACATTTTTATTTACTTACTTATTAAATTAAATTAATTTATTTTTATATTATTATCAGAAAAAGAACAACATAAAAACTAAATTTTGATATTATACCATCATTATTAAATAAAATACTTTAAAGTTTTGCTTATTAGAGAACATCAAAGTTTGTAATTATAACAAACAAAAAGTCACAATTTATTAATTATTCTTTTAATTTTACATTAATTTTAAAAATCTTTTATAGATTAGAGAGTTATAAATTCTAATTTAAATAACTATAAAGTAAGAACTTTATACCGCATTATTACTTATTACTTTATTTTTTTAAGTTTTTTCTGAGAAAAATAAATTATGTGTAAAATACCTATAATTCCTGATTTTGTTTAAAAAAATGATTTATAAAAAAATATTTTGTATCAAATTTTTATAATGTGTAGTTAAATATATAATAATAAAATTAATATTAATTTTCGATGTAGATCAACGGTTTCATAAAAGATAAATTCGAAGAAACAGTATCCAAAAATATTCAACGCTCGATAGAACGCCGAAAATCTTTCCTGGCGAATATACTTAATAAATTTTCATCATTTATAATAAAAATAAATGAAACTACAAAAGAACCATAATCAATCAAGAGGAAATAATCACAGTATTGATATGTATGTGTAGCTACCTGTATTTCTAATATTAGTTCTAATAATAGAAAGTCCCTTCCTTTTTAATTTATAAAAAATTAAAAGATATTATTTTATAGCATTTTTTATAATATATATATATAAGTAATGTATTTTGTTACATGTATAAGTAATACATAAGTAATTTTATATTATTATTTTTGTTTACTATTTTAATATACCTATTGTATTTTATAGTAAAATGTAATTGATATAATTATAAATAAAATGTTATATCAAAATATATTATATTGAATCTAAAATTGAATTTATACATTATATATGTATATGCGCTTTGATATTTGCATTATTAACAGAAATAGTAATGAACACTATTGAGCAATATTAAAGTTTATAAACTCTATAAGATTACTTTATGATTTTATATCAATTATTTAATTATGTTCTGTTAACATTTAAAATTATTTATTGAATAATATTTCTTGGTATTCTTTTTGTAAGTTATCTTATAGAGCTCATAGAAACTTTAATATTGCTCAATAGTGTTTATTACTATTTCTGTTAATAATGCAAATATTGAAGCGCATATATAAGTGACACTATTACGTGTACTTGGTAAAATTACTTGTCTTGTTTTGCTTCCTCGAAAAAAATCATACCTACTTTATTAGTTAAATGCTTCTGGAAATCGTAGCGCGCAAAGAGGCTTATAAATAGAAAGTAGTATTTGTCTCGACTACTAAAATCGTTACTGTTGTTATAGGATTTTGTGTGTGTAATACTAACAACATAAGTATGCAAAAAAAGATAATGTAATTATAAATGTAATTATAAATATTCATTTATGTAATTATATTATTTGTACATAAAAATAATAAATACTACTGTAAAACTAGGCGGTGTTTTGCTATTTTGCATAAAAATTTTTATTTTTTTTTTTTCAAAAAATTTTAAAATTTATTATTTTAAATAAGAGTTTTTAATATAATATTACTTTAGCGCAAATTTAAAAACTTTTCGTGTCAATGTCGACATAAAACGTGAATACACACGTGAGAATATATACTTCTCACGTATGTATTCTTGATTATTCTCTTTTTTTTATCCATTTACGCGCTATATATATAACTTATCAAATAACAATTTAATATTTACAACAAATAACAATTTAATTTTTATAATTGTTTGCAAAAAAAGTTAATACGATGACCATTTAAATCAACATACTTTCCACAAGCTATAGAAATCGCATTAATTAACTTGCTAACTTGCTGACTTGCTAGTTTATTATACTAATGAATTAGATATTTAATCAATATTGTTTACGTTCTGGAAGGTAACTGCTATTCTTTTGTGGAAATTATGTAAAGCTAAATTCAGCCTTGAACGTGATACCCGCCACTATTGCTTAATACACCTAATCCACTTAATTAACACTACGGTTACGTTAGCTGTTTTGAAGTGAAGACGCATTTCCACATTACATCTGTTATACTTTGTAGTATTACGTTCACTCTTCTCTGATAAAGCAAGACTACGTTTTAGTGAATATGAGGTATACACGTACGTAAATTATATTAAAATATTAAATATTAAGTTAATCAGCCTCTTATTTATCATTACATTTAAAAAATTCCGTTTAATTTTTATTTTTTTACTTCCTAAACTATGTATATTTAGAATTTAAAGCCTTACTCACTTACTCCAACTCTAATTTAATTATATTCATCAGGCTTCTTACTTTTACTTTTTTTAAATAATTTTTTAGGTCTTTTTCCATATATCTTTACTGCTTCAAGTCACATAAGATTTTCTTTATCACTTTCTCTCTATCTTTTTGATTAGGAATTATAATTTACAGATTCTTTAAATTCTTAAATGATACTTTAGCTCACTTAACTCCTCAAAGAACCCCATTTATTCTTATACCTTTCATAGTCATTGAATCAATTAGATTGATTATCCGACCTCTAACATTAGCTATTCGTCTTACAGCAAATATAATTGCGGGTCATCTATTTCTCTCTCTCTCTCTCTCTCTTAGGAAATTCTGGCCCATTAATCTCCTCTCTAATAATTCTTTTAATTATATTATTCATTCAAATCTTACTATTTATCCTAGAAATATCAGTTTCTAACATTTAAGCATACGTTTTTTAACAACTTTATATAGAAGAGAAACTTAATTCACTCCTCTATGACAGCATAACCATCCATTCCATCTTGCTACACCTAGGCCTTGACCCTTAATCACTTCCTTTAAAATATTCATAAATTCACAATAACGATACATAAGATAGCTATTTTCTTTCATGTGCGAATATTTTTAATAAGGAAAACTTCTCGGTAATATCTCATAAAATTAAAATAATTATTTTTCCAGAATGCTGACGTACAAAATCACAATTTGCATTTGTACCTTTGTACTCATCGCGACAACCGTTACCATTCAAGATTCAAATCTGAATGATAAGCAGATAAATTATCGACTACCTAATCATACAAAACCACTATTCTATGATCTTAAATTGAATCCGCATCTCACACCAGACAATTTTACATTTGATGGAGAAGTACTTGTTCATATCGAAATTCTGAACCAGACGAGAACTCTCACACTGCATACTAAGAAATTAATAATAGACAAAAACACAACTTTTCTAAAAGCCAACACTGGATTCAACTTTTACTTTCCTACCACATATGACAGTAACAATCTAACCGAATTATTGACTCTTGGTTTTGATAAGGAATTAACTTCTGGACATTACATTTTATATTTGAAATTTGCTGGTATACTGAATGATAGGTCATATGGATTTTACCGAAGTTCTTATATCAATGACGCAGGAGATACAGTGTAAATAAAATTATTCTTTACAGTTTCCAACTTTACATATAAAAAATAATAATGACATGAATAAACGTTAAGAAAATAATTTATTGTTTTGAATGGGATATAATAACAGTTGAAATTAACAGATGGATTGCTGGGACAAATTTCATGGCGACTTATGCACGTACTGCTTTTCCTTGCTGGGACGAGCCGGCATTGAAGGCTTCTTTTAAGATTGCTGTCAAACATCATCGCAATTACACAGCCATTTCGAACATGCCAATTTCTGAAGAGTCGGAAATTGACGAGAGTGACCAAAAGATATGGACACATTTTGAAAGATCGCCCATTATATCGACATATCTAGTCAGCTTTCTAATCTTTGATCTTCATAATATAAGCAATTCCGATGGAACCATCAACGTCTGGAGTAGAGGCAACGTAATTTCCTCGACAAGTTTCGCCCACGAAGTCGCTCAGAAAGCGGCGATCGAATTGAAACGATACACCAACAGTTCCGTTCAGTTGGCCAAAATCGATCACGTTGCGCTTCCTGACAGATATGTTATTGGATACAATAAGGCCATGGAAAGTTGGGGGCTTATCACCTACAGGTAATGTTATAAAATGTGCATAGAAACGTAATAACATATACACAGAAAAATGAAGCATTACAGTGCATCAAATTTCGGTACGATATCTCGTAAGTGCTTTGAAGAGAAGAGAAATTGACATTGAAAAATTTATTTATATGTATATAAAATCATATTACATTAATTTTATTTAGTTAAGAATTATTTAAAAATATAATATATATCTTGTGCAATAAACATTATTATTTTTGCAATATTATGAATTTTGAATACATATTACATTTGCAAAAATATTTTCGGATACACACATGTATAAAAGATATTGTTTTTATGATATTATAAAAACATCTTTTAGACATGCGTGCTATTTGAGTTCTCTTCTTCTCGTTTCGATAACGATATGTATTTTTAACTATTCTCACATTTAAAAAATGTGGTATTTTAAATCAACAAATAATATATATGTTACACACAGATGTCTCACACAGATTATTTTCTAGACAAATATTTATGAAATAAGAATTCTACGTATTTGTAAATATACTATAATCATTATTTATAGGGAAGTTACAATATTATACGATGAAGATAGTAGTCCAATCAATGAATTGTATAAAATTGCAAATAATATCATTCATCAATCAAGCCATCAATGGTTCGGTAATGTTGTTAGTCCTTCCTGGTGGACTTATATATGGTTGAATGGAGGACTTGCCGAATATTTCAAGTATTACATTGCTGATAAGGTAGAAAGTTGACAAGTAAAGCTTACACTATTTTGATAACACGAATGCATTTTATTTTATATCGTGATTCAACATTGTTTTAAATATATACACACCTATAAGTTTTTATAAAATACACTTACGACTTTCTTTTCTCTCTTTGTCATATCTAAAAAAAAAATGTGTAATTAGTTCTTACTTAGTTTTTACATAGTTTTTAATACATAGTATATACAAATATTAAATAAATTTTTTTATATTTAGATATATAAAGATTGGCAAGTTATGGACTTTTTAGTTACGAAAACACTGAATTCAATACTTTTTATGGATAGTTTTAAACATTCACAACCTCTTAATTTAGAACCTAATATTGAAGAAATTAATTTAAAACATTCTTCAAAAGACAATTACAAAGGTAAAATATTTCTTTAATTAACAAACTGAAACTGACAGAATCTTGCTTAAAATCAGAGCTTATAAGAAAATCGTAAGTCTTTCCTAAAGAAATACGATTATTTCAGCTTTTCTACTTTTACGAATGCTTTCACATTGCCTCTCTGATGATGTATTCCATGTCGGACTCATCAAATATCTTAATAAGCAGTTAGTATAATATTACAATTTTATATAAAAATAAATTAATTTACAGAACAAATATATTTTCAATTAAAGCTATTATTTTAAAATCGAGAAAAGCCATTAATATGACACTAACAATCTACAACTAACAATTTTCTAATATATTATAACAAATGTAATAAAAATTTATAACGTATTGTAATAATAAAAATTAATATTATTTTTTTTAATATTATTTTATTATAATAATTATGTTTTACCTTGTAATGTATAGTGTAAAATGTGTTAAACATTAGAGCGCTATGAATTACAGTTTTTTGTGCAATAAATACATTTCATAAAATTGTCATAAAAATTATAATAGACAACACTATAGTATGTATAATAGATAGTTTTATAAACTTAACATTTATGTGTAAAATAAATTATTAGCAAGTATGGCGTAGCCAAGCCTGAAGATTTATGGGATGCTTTGCAAGATGCATTTAATGAATCAGCAATACAGAACAAATTTAATATCCAAGAAGTAATGGATACCTGGATAAGACAGAAAGGATATCCTCTTGTAACAGTAATCAGAGATCAAGATACTGGAAAGACGAAAATCACACAGGAATATTTTCAACCATATGAAAAAATGAATAAGAACACCAATAGAATAAACACTGCAAACAAATGGTGGATTCCAATAAATTTTGCAACTTACACCAATCCGGATTTCTCGTCAACTTTAGCTACGCACTGGTTGTCACCAGAAACTGAGGAACTTGTAATCGATGGTATCAATCCGCAAGATTGGATCATTGTAAACATTCAACAAACTGGTAAGATTTGTGTGCGTATGTGTGTGTATCTTTCTATAAATCTGTCTGTTCATTTTTCTACATATGTTAATTACATTACAGAAACAATTAATCTAAACACTAGATATTAATCTAAACATTTCATATTTGATGATATCATATCTAAATTTAAACTATATTAACAATTACAGGTTTTTACCGTGTAAATTATGACACAATAAATTGGTTAAAAATTGCCGATTATCTGGATTCCAAGAATTACACAAAAATTCATGTACTAAATCGCGCACGGATAATTAATGATGCAATTTATCTTATGTTTACGGATAAATTGGATCCTAGAATTTTCATGGACGTGACGAGATATTTGCGACGTGAAACAAATTATATAGTGTGGTACTCGGTGTTTAAAATTTTGGAAGATACAATCAAACTTTTTGCTTACAATGGAGGAGGTGAATTACTTAAGGTAAAAATTATGATTTTATATGTCATAAAATCTTTGTGAAAAATTACAAAAATGTATTTCAGATGACATTAGACAAAAAATGAAAATTACAATTTATACTATAAATATATTACAAAACTAATTAAATTTATATAATTATAGCTGTACGTCCTGGATTTAATGAATAATATAGTAGAAACTGTAGGTATGCAAGATCACTCGGATGACAATTATTTTACAAAATTGACAAGAAATGCAATTTTTGAGGATGCATGTGTCTTGGATCATCCTATTTGCCTACATGAAGCCTATAATCAATTACTTGCTTATTTGAAAAATTCAACGGTGCTCGCAAATAAGTAAATAAAATATTTAGTATAGAAAGAGAGAAAAATAAATAATTACGTGTAAATAATTAAATAATTAAAATAATTTTCTATGCAGAAATCTCTATCTTATTTTAAAATTACATATTTATTTTATTTTAATATTAAGTATTTATCTGCTAGAAGTAAATAATGAGAGTACTTTTTTTATAGTATTTCTAAAAATTCTGCTTTCAGAACTTCATTTCATAAGAAAAGATGGACATTCTGTAATGGTATAAAACAAGCGAATGAAACTATTTGGAATAAACTTCTTTATATGTACACAAACATGTCTGAACCCACATTATACTGTCTTGGATACTCTAAGAACCGGACTATTATCGAGAAATTTCTAAATATGACCGTATCAGGAAATTCACCATTCACGAAAAATGATATTTATCGTGTTTTCTACTCGGTATTAAATGGTGATTTTCCAAACGTCGATGTGGTAATGGATTTTATTGTGAATCACTGGGATAAACTTACAACTATGTAATAATCTTATATCTTATTTTAAAAACTGCACACACTTTTTAAAAAAAGTGAAAAATAACTAAGCATTGAATTTTTTATTATAGAGTTGACGATCCTGCGGATTTATTACATGACATAAGTTGGAATGTCGTATCTAGAAAACAAATCCAAAAGGTAGGATTTTTTTCTAGATAGTAGAAATATAATATACATATATAAACAAATTTTTATTTTAAAGAAATTTATAGAATATACTTAAAAAAATATACTTAAAAAAGGGGGTGGGGGACTCTTATTAACACCAATATTTGAAATCACGTTTGATTCTAAGTTGGTGAGTGTGGTGCATCTTTTTAGTTATGTACTGCCTTTGCGCAGATCGTTGTTTGGCCATCAAAGACCCAGGTCTGACCGTGTATATATAAATCGGCGTTTTAAATTTATTTCTTATTATTAAGTAACTCACGGTCTTGAATATTGTAATATTTGTTTATACTTAAAAAATATACTTAAAAATAATACATAATAATTTTATTATAATAATATTAATTTTTTAATTTTGTATAGAATTGTACATATATAGAATAATATTTTATACGCTAAAATAGTTATAAAATATTTTTTAAAATACCAAGAAAGGAATGATTAAATGACGTCAAACTGGCATAGTTGATATATTTTATTAACTGGCATAGTTGATATATTGATATATTTTTTAAAATACTTTTCAGATACAAGCTCTTTTAGGTAAGCTTGGAATGAAAGTACCACAAATTGTGAAACTTCAAGAGCAAAATATAGAGTTGACGGAGACAATAGTAAACAAAATTCGTGTATGGTTAGAACATAAAAGTTTAAACTTAACTATAAATATAAATATTACATCGCAATAAATTCGCTAGCTTTTTTGATAATTTTATCAATAATATTAAGAATCAATTCAATAAAAATTGTTATAATTACTATTGATGTATAGATATATGCATTATTTAAAATAGACGCATTTAAAGTGGAAATACAAAAATATAAAATGTCTATTTTGTATTTAAAATATATTTTGTGTTTTGTATTTAAAATATATTTTTTCAAAAACTTTTATATATTTCCATTTTTATATTTCATTTTCAAATACATTTTTCTTACAAACTAAAAAGTTAATTGAGATATCAATAACACTGGTCAACTGATTTTATTACCAATTATATTAAGGACAATTTTAGGGTAACTTATAGCACTGATTCCGAATATAACAATGATTTGCTAGAATTCTTATTTTTGAGGTAATGAATGTCTTATTAAAAAAACATAAATTCAAAAAAATTATTAGTCAGCCATATCCTACTCACAAATTACATAGAAATTGTCTCAAATCATACTAAAGTAGCACATTTTAATGACATTGTATTCCGAACAATATCAGAAACACAAAGTAATTTGATTTAAATAATCACAAAGTTGATCAAGTATTCGTTCATGAAAGTCGTTAAAACATTTATGATTTACTAAAGTCACTAGATATATAAAGTACCGCAATTATCCGCCTCCAACACGCGACTTATTATATATTTATATGGATATATTTTGTAAATGAAAAGAAAAACTGTAATTATATATTTTTTATGCTTTTTATTACTAGATAATGTTTTGAGAACTTAGTGGTATAAAGTTACAAACCACAAAAGAACAAGAAACTAGTTAGTTTTAAAATGAAGTTTTAAAAACTATATAAGACACGAAATATAAAGGCACCGAATTAATTTGTACGTTTAATATAATTTATCAAATAATTTGATTAATTAATTATTTAATTATATTATATTGATAATTAATAACTTTATATAATTATTTGTATATATCTATTCGCATCTAACAATGAACGTAGATTTCGATAAACTATCATTTCACAAACATATCATTCAGTAGATAAGATAAAATAACATGATTTGCAGATTATAATATCTACAGAGTTTCATTATAAAATTTTAGAAAAGATTTTAGAATAAAACTATGTTGTACCCAGAATCGTAAAATTTTAGATTATTATGTAAATGTGCACAAGTGTTTTATGATATATAAATATATATTTCTAACATAAAGATATATAATATAAATTAAGGGGGGGTCTTATTAGCACCAACATTTAAAATCATATTAATTCTAAGTTGGTGATTGTGTTGCGTTTTAAAGTTCGACTGTGTTGGCGCGCAATATATTTAATTATGTACTGCCTTTGCGCAGATTATTGATTGGCCATCAAAGATCCAGGCCTGACCATTCTAGGCGTTTGAATTTATTTCTTAATATTTATAACTGTTAAAAAGGGATACTCTATATTAAGCCAGATGGTAGTTTATTTGATAGTTTAGTTTGATTCTTTATCTATGTTATACATAATCTAGGTTCTTTTGCGAGAAAGTTCTCTTCTTATGTTTTTGTGTTTCCGCGTAGTTCTTCTTCGATACGCTTGTAACGACGTACTCTTTGTAACATACATTAAGTTCTCAAATAAAGATAATTTGCTACAGAATCAGATCTGGGTTGTAACAATAACTCTTATCTTTGTATATTTTTAAACATAATTTACAAATATTTATGTTAACATATAACAAACTTAGAAGAAATTGTATAAAGTAATTATTTAATTATTTTTAATTTACTGCCTATATGTATATATTGCTAATAATCACATTTAATTTATAATTATAATAAAATATTTGTTGATCTTTCAAACAAAAATTGTATATATTTTAAAAGCAAAAAAAGATAGTTTTTTTTAAATCAAATTTAGTATATTTTCTAGCATATTTTCGTAGCAGATTTTCTATAAATGTGCTATATGCCACATATCAAATATTGCGCATCGTGTTGACATTCTTTTTTCGTTATATATGTACCCTATTCTATAAAAAGATATTTATCAAAGTTATTTATCAAAATTTTTTATTATCTTAAAGATAATGATCAATAAACGCAGATTCTACTTATTAAATCATAATGTAAAAATATAATGTAGAACATAAAGTAAAACTTAATTCGCATGTTTACTTAAGTGTATTTGTTAAAAATATGACAATTATAAACACGACAAAAACTTTAACACAATCTGATTAATACAATCGAACGGTTTTCCCGAATGATTTATTATCTAACTATCTACTAACTTTAAAACATATTGCTTTTTTAAATAAAATGATATAAATAGTAAATTTCATAAGGTATTAAGTGTAACTTGATAAAGTTATATGTATTACACGGAAACTTTATCATTAATCTAGATTATCACTAGATTAGTTTGTGAATAGTGCTTACCGTAAATTGTACTGATGTAATTAGTAATAAATCTCTCAAGTTTTAATCTATAACTTATTGTTACTTTCACGTAATTTTTTCCTGATCTTTAATTATTGATTGCATTATCGCATGATATTTTGTGCAAGCAAAGATAACAATTTTATATGAAAAAAGTTAACATCGTCATTGATCTATGATAAGATATTGATGATTACAGGTAATCTCAACAGGGTAACGAAGAACATTTAACAATTTCTCATTCGATCGAGAACTGTTCGCGCAACATATTCTTTAGAAACGTGCTGTGAAAATCGGATACATTAATTGTTCGTGATAGACGTGCGATCAACTCTTTTTATACTAAGATTATTTTGTCTAAACGTGAAATTAAAATAGGAAAAGTGAAATATTTATTTTCAGATATACGTGATATTTGTAGGTACAATAAACTTTTGCTGTAAAGATAGAGTTACGGACATTTATAACGTGTAGAAGAAATAAAATTATGAGAAAACGGCAATAATAGTTATAAATGCTTTTAGTGAAGGTAAGTGTGAATAATTCCTATATATTCTTCAATTTTTGGAAGAGTGTCGTGTTAATCATATAAGTTTTTATAAGAAATTTTAAAAAGATTGAATCTTAGAGGAACAATATTTTCCGTTTAACTTAATACATACACAAATCAGTTGAAAAAAATATTTTAATCTTTCATTAGGCGTAAGTTTTTCTTCTACGATAAATAATTAAAGCAAATTAATAACAAAATGTGTAAAAAAAATTAACAGTGTCGATTAAATTAAATAAAAATAATTAAATAAAAATAATAATCTACATGGACTTTACATATCACTTTCTTATGCAGTTTAAAAATATCAAGAGAGATCATTTAATTACGTTTCAGATGAGGATCTTGCGGAAACATTTGTTATTTTACATCCTAATCATATTATTCAGTGGAAACATAGCAGATAGATCTCCCTTTTATGATGGTAATTCTATTTATATTTTATATTTAATATGTATACTTTATAATAATTTATCCAAAAAGAATTTATAAATAAAAGTTGAAATATGCAGTGCTCTAAAATATATAAAATTATATATTTTATACAAACAACATGTGTTCCTTTCAATACTTGTTCAAAAACTAAAAATAAAATAAACTTTCTTAATTTCATAAGATTATATATAAATAAGTTTTATATTGTTATAAAATTAAATATTAGTAATAGAAAATTTTATACATCTAACGTTTGCCATAAAAATCTTTACATATGTATATCTTCAAATTGATACGATTATATTACTGATTACTTTATACAAAATTATATAGCCAATTTTGTTTTGCATATTTAAAAAAAAAATTGTTTTATATACACAACTTTGAGACATTTTATATAACTATAAATCTTATATAAATATAAAAAAGTAATTATCCATAATATATAACCATAACATATTCTGCAGATACACTTACGCAAAATGAAGATTTTTCACAAAATGGCGATTCCATCAACTACAGATTACCAACGGATATTAAACCAATTTTGTACGATATCATGCTGATTCCGAAATTACAAGATGACTTTACATTTACGGGTTTTGTAAAAATTGAGGCTGTAGTAGAACGCGCAACTAATAATGTTACACTACACGTGGGAAACATTGAAATAGAAACAGTGAATATTTTAACATACGAGCCAAATCCTAATCTTATTACTTCATATGACAACATTACTGAAAAGTATACTATTACTCTCAACAAGACCCTTGCAAAGGGTAAGAATCTATTAATTAGTTTTACATATAATGGAATCTTATCCGACAACATGATTGGATTTTATAGAAGTTCTTATTTCGAAAAAGGACAAATTAAGTAAGTGATACATCAATATACATTTTTTTCACAAAAAAATAAGAAATATACGCGCTATAATATTACGATAGTTTCTAATATGAATTTTTGCTTAAAACCATAGATGGCTAGCTGCAACACAGTTTCAAGCAACATATGCAAGACATGCTTTCCCATGCTTCGACGAGCCAAGTTTTAAAGCAAAATTCAAAATTCGTATAGCAAGAGACGACAATTATAGAACCCTCAGTAATATGCGATTGGAAAAGTCTGAAAAACTGTAAGTGTCAAAAAAATTCTATAATTATCGATATGCTATCCCAAATGCTTTTTTGCTTAATGCTTTTATAATACATTTGCTTTTAAGGAAACCCGGAGCCAAGACCTGGGATGTCTTCGAGGAAAGCATTCCAATGTCTACATACTTAGTGGCCTTTGTTATTTCGGAATTCAATTCTTCAACTCGGAATTCTTCTCTTGAAAAAGATGGATTTAAAGCATGGTCTAAACCATCCACTATCAATCAGACTGAATATGCTTTGATAATTGGCACTGCAGCACTCAAATTGTTTGCGAATAAATTTAACGAAAGTTATAAGCTGAAAAAAATGGATATGGCGGCTATACCTGACTTCGCAGCCGGGGCTATGGAAAATTGGGGATTAGTGACATATCGCGAGAGTCGAATGCTGTACGACGAGAAAGAATCATCGGCGATAGCGCAGCAAAGTGTAGCTTCCGTGATCGCTCACGAGCTCACGCATATGTGGTTCGGGAATTTGGTGACACCAGAATGGTGGAGCTACCTTTGGCTTAGCGAAGCGTTTGGCAGATACTTTCAGTACTTCGGTACCGCAGAAGTAAGAGCAATATTTAGTATTTTTATCGTTATATCACCATTAAATATAATAAAAATATAATTTAAATATAAAAGAAAAATTAAATATTAAATTTGAATAATTTTTTTTACACTTTTAATTTTGTACAATTCATATTTACTCATATATCATATTGGTATTTTAAAAATAACTGACTGATTTACTTTAACATTCATAGATAAATTTTTAATAAAAAATGTAAAAGTATTTCATTTTTAAAAAATTTTTTCATCGTTTTTTATATCTTTACAAAAATTGCATTAATAAGTCTTACTTTTTCATTCTGACATTTTTGTTTTACATAGCTCGAGCCAAAATGGAACATGAAAGAACAATTCGTGGTGGAGCAACATCAATCTGCATTGATCGCAGACAGTCTTGAATCTTCTCTCCCGATGACTCGAGAGGTTTCTAACAAATCGCAAATCGCAGGAATAGGAGATACTATTATCTATAACAAAGGAGCCAGTATTGTTCGTATGATAAACCTTCTGTTTGGAACCGATATTTTCGAAAACGCGTTACGCATTTACATACAAAACAAGTAAGTATTACAGTAAACTGTAATTAATTATATTTAAATAAAATCCATTAATTGCTCAAAAATATTTGATTTAAACTGTAATGTTCTTTGCGAACAATATAATACATCAAATAATTTATAAAAGCAACTAATTTATCAATATAAAGTTAGAAAAAGAAATTATAATAGTTTTATTTTAATTAAACATAAACTAGTTTTTAATATTATCTTCATTATTAATTGATGTCGATAATACATATATATATTATTTGCTTATGAAAGAAATATATTTATTATTACTTGATTACAAATATTGGATATAAATAAAAGACATTTTCAATTACTAATATTTTAATCATATCTTTTTCTCTCGATATGACTGAAAATTTATATTACAAATACAATATATCTTTTAGCAAAGAGAAAGGATTGGGTTATCCGGATGCTTTATGGGAATCTGTAAACAAATCCATAAATTCAAGCTTAAACATTGATGTGAAAACAATAATGGATACTTGGACTACAAAAGCCGGATACCCCGTTGTAACATTCGTCATTAATGACAACGGTATAGTGAATATTACTCAAGAACGTTTTCTTCTGAGAAACTTGGATAAAACTCCTACGAATATCACTTGGTTTGTCCCAATCACATTTGCTACACAAAGCAAACCAAATTTCAATAACACGATTCCGAAGTTTTGGCTGTCTAATAAGAAAATCACCGCAGATCTCAAAATTGACCCGAAAGAATGGGTTATATTCAACGTTCAGTCATCGGGTTAGTATCGAACAATATTTTTAGCTAGAATAATACAGAATAATTTAAAATTTATCAAAACTATATGTATATAATAATATGCGCATTATTAGATAATTAGAGTATGTTAATTACATAGACCTGCAAAATTAAGTTAAAAAAAATTATTCTACATAATTTTGTGCACTAAATCTGGCCGTAGCATTTAAAATTGTTAAAAATAATTGATTTATTTTTATTATAGGTTTTTATCGCGTAAATTATAACATTCGCGGATGGAACAACATTTTCAATGTCTTAAAAACCAGCAAAAACCTAGATGAAATTCATGTACTAAATAGAGCCAGCATTGTAGACGATTTGTTAAATCTGGGTAGAGCAGGATATCAAAATTACGATACGGTTCTGGAAGGATTGCTTTATCTTAAAAAAGAAACGAATTATCTACCTTTTAAAGCAGCATTTAATGGTTTGGAATATTTAAATAAGCGATTTACTGGATCTGCAGAACATTTCCTATTTAAGGTTTGTTTTCGTATCAAGTATAGAATACAAATTTATTTATACATAAGTAAAAAAGTTGACATAATCTTATTGCAAGTCCTAGACTATCCACATTGTCTGTCATATAATTTTTTTAAGTAACTTACAATCAATACTTTTTTTATAAAATTATTTAAATATTTATATTTTTTTGAGCAATTAGAATTCCACGATTTACATAAATTCAAGTATAAGAGAATAAACAAATCTATTATACATAAATTTATAATGCTATTTATTTTATATTTCTAGCGTTTTGTCTTATCTCTTATCGACGATATATCCATCCAGTTAGGATATGAGGATCGTGAAAATGATGAGAGATTAACAGTTTTATTACGACAAGAAGTGAATAATTGGCTCTGTAATTTCAACGATGATGACTGTATAATGACTTACATAAATAAATTTAAACAGTGGAAAGCAAATGCTACTGCACGGTAAGAATATACAAAGAATCTTTCATTTCTATTTGTGATTTCCACATTACGATCTTCATTTGTTCATATTATATGATATATATACATTCAATATTCAAGTTTCCTCTAGTAGCTTTACAATAAACGATGTAAACTTTATTTATCTCATAAAAAATATTCTAACTTTTTATGTATGACCAAAATATTTCAACTAAAAATAAAGTTATTTGTAATTTTTCAAAAATAATTTTATTATAATTGACACTTTATATTTAGACTTATTGAAATTTATTATAATCTGGCAAATGTAAAATTATTAATTATTCAACAGTATTAAACCGAATGAAAGAACTACAGCGTACTGTGTAGCCATAAAAAATGGAGCTTCTGATGACTGGGAATTTTTATGGAAGGAATACCTTAATTCTAATTATTCGGCCGATCAAACAGTGATTCTAAACGCTTTGGGATGCAGTCAGAATACCACCATCTTAGAAAAGTAAGGCTTGATATATATATAAAACTAATATTCAATATATAAGTATACTTAATATATAAAAAGCATTGTCACAAAATAATAAAATAAAGATACACAACTTGTTACAAATAATGAGCTATCTAAAAGTAGTTTAAACATTTTGTAATTGTTTGATGTGTAAAATTAAGCACAAAATATTTACACTGATAATCGATACACATATATAAAAAATATAATGTCTGTATGTTCTCTATATATTTCTAAACTCTTTAATCGACTAGACTAAATTTTTACACAATTACTCTCTAGGACTGTGAGGAAAATACAGACTACCATGAACCTCCTAGTCCTGATTTAATCCCGTTATAAATGAATTTCTAATGAACTCTCTTTCACTATCTAGACCAAATTTTGCATAATTACTATCTAGGATCCTACGAAAAATATGTATATGTTGTCATAAACTCTGGATACCCTATCTTCTTTTTCTCTCTCTCTCTCTCTCTCTCTCCCTCTTTCTCTCTCCTCCTGATTTCATCTTCTTGACACTTTGTGATATAAGAAGCCCAAGCAACACCAGATAGGTTAAGCTAGTGTATTTATAAGAGAATTTAAATTTTTTGATAACTTTTGATAGTTAATTTAGTCTAATTTAGTATAATTGTAGCTATAATTGAATAAAGAGAAAAATAGTGATACGACATAATTGTCATATAGATTGTGTATGATATGTGCTAAATAATGTTAAAATTATTATTGTTATTTTTGTATAGATATCTGAAATATGCCATTACCAATTATGAAGAAAGTCGAATTCGTAAACAGGACAGCACAACCGTTTTTGCCGCCGTTTATAACTCTGGCCTGCTTGGCGCCGAATATGTTCTCGATTTTGTTGAAAAATATCGAAATGAAATGGAGAAATAGTAAGTTACCTTTATAATATAGTAATTATTCAATATTTTAATTCTGTTCAATTACAAAGAGAAATAGAACAATATAATTAACATTTGTGTTACATTTATAAATAAGTACAAGGTATTAATGATGTATTAATATACATAAAATATGCATTATGCGTAACTATGTAAAATATATTTTTTTAACTTGAACTATACAAAATTTTATTTAAAATAACGATATCGACTGATACATGTAAAAAGATCATTTCTGCTTTGATTACAAGTATGTTATTTTTTCTTTTAGCTACGGAGGACAAACTACAATAGCTACAATCCTCAATGGAGCGTCGCAACGTCTGTCTACAAAAGAGTTAGTGAACAAATTCGAAAGATTAATAAACAATCACAAGGTAGACTTTGCACCAATCCAAAAATCTCTCGAGTCATCTTTAAAAATCGCTAAGTACGAATTGGATTGGTATGACACCTTTTCGAAATCTATAATTAATTGGCTAGAAGCATATGACAACCCATATCGCCTACCCACGATTATAATTCCTAAAAAATATGTCATTTTCGTTACGCCTTACCTTGAGACTGGGAATTTTACCGTCGACGGAAAGGTAACGATCGACGCCGAAGTTACGCAACTGACAGCTCGAATCATTTTGCACTCGTCGGAAATTACATATCACGATATAAATGTGATGGCCAATAATAAAAAAGTGGACATCATAAAAAAAAGAGTGGAATCCCAATATGACCTATGCATAATTTATGTAGCAAAAGTACTAACCGTTGGAACGAAATTGACCATCGAAATTAAATACACGAGTAATTTGAATGCGACAGAACTTCGTGGCTTCTACAAAAGTTCTTATGTAAATGAGAAGGGAGAAACAAGGTAATGTTAAACATTATTGCATTCACTTTTATCAAAAAATTAGATAAAAAAGTGAAAAGAGATCGTATAAAAAAATTGTTTTCTCATTTTCTTTCTTGTAAATATAAAATTCTTGCAATTGTTAAAGATTAAATGTGAAATGCTTGATGTACTAGATGGTTGGCAGCTTCGCACTTAGAACCTGTTGGCGCCAGAAAAATGTTCCCTTGCTTCGATGAACCAGCGATGAAAGCAGTTTTCACTGTTCAAGTTAGGGTGCCGATAGATTATGAAGCTATCAGTAATATGGACTGGCAGGAGATAGACAGAACGTGTGTATAAGTTCAAATGTATTTCTTAAAGAGAATTTGATTGGGCTCTTTCTTTCTCATAATTTTTTAATTAAATGCAAATATTTTACTTTAATATTATATTACTATTATCCTTTTTTGTCTCCAATAAATAAGAATCTGATAATTTATATAATCTAATATAATATTTCTCGATGAAAAATATTCTTCAAAGATATTGATTTTGTGTATCATAAATATTTTTTTCTTTAAAGAATATTACTGTCTACAACAGAGCATACTATAAATGTATTTACTATTGTAAAAGTAAATTACATAACTTTTATACATAAATTCTATTAAGGATTAAAATTACATTTTAATAAATTGTTGCAGTGATGATCATCTACTATACACTTTCCGTGAGTCAAAACCGATGTCGACATATCTAGTAGCACTTATCGTTTCCGATTTTAAGTCTAAATCTATTCGAATGAGTGGAACTGATTTAGCCGTATATGCACGTCCCAACGCCATTAATCAAACTGATTATGCTTTATCCGTAATGTCTCCATTGTTGAACTTCTTCGAGACCACATACAAACAGAAATATCAGCTCCCAAAACTTTTTATGGCTGCACTGCCCGATTTTCCATCGGGCGCAATGGAAAATTGGGGCCTTTTAACATACAGGGAAACAAATATGTTATATGATGAGAATAACTCGCCGATCACAAACAAGCAGAATATCAGAAACGTGATTGCTCATGAAATCTCCCATCAATGGTTCGGAAATTTGGTCAGTCCTCTATGGTGGAAGTACATATGGTTGAACGAAGGATTTGCTAGATACTTTGAATATCACGCTCCCGCTCATGTACGTAATTAAAACACTCCACCAATGTAATGCCGATTTACGAACACGTAAAATTTAAATCTTTGATACATCATTATTAATTTGTTGACGAGTTTAAGAACAGAGTCTAAAATCTTTTTAGGTCACAAATACGAAAATTACACATTACATATATATTCTTATAGTGTATATGCAGAGATCTTTTTACATTTTAGTACAATAAAGAAATAAATATTAAATAGATGTAAATTTAAATAGAAGCGCTATTTTTTCTAAATGTAATAAAGATTCTTAAACAATAAATTTTCTAAATGTAATAAAGATTTTTTTAAACAATAAATTTATTATTTACATTCTATTTGCAGGCATTTAATGACAAGACGTTGGAATCGCAATTTGTGGTGGACCAAGTACATTCTGCTTTTAATGCAGATAGTTTAAATTCTACGCATCCTATGAGTCATAATGTAACAACTCCTAGCGAAATTCGAAGCATATTTGATACAATCACTTATGCCAAAGGTGGTAGCGTATTAAGAATGATAGAAAAAACATATGGAACTGAAGTGTTCAATAATGCATTAAGTGACTATCTTAATAAGCGGTATGTAACAATAATGTTTTTTTCTTAGAAACTATAATATTGAAGAACTATAATATAGAAACTATAACTATAAATATTTGTTTATTAATTTAACGAATGAAAAGTTTTCTGATTTTAAATAATAATTGTCAAACATTTATTGGATTAAATGTTATTCAAACATATTATGGATAAACATATCTAAAATATATTTAAAGATTAAAAACTGTAAGTAATATACGTGTATATAATATATGAGTTTTTCTAATTATTTACATAATTATTTATTTGCATATCAACTGCTAAATTAAAATATTTATTATGGTATAAAAGATTTAAATATACTTTTTAAATTAAATAAGGGCTAATAATAAAATTTATTCATCAAGAAACAAATTAATCATAATAAGTAAGTGAAAGAATAAAAATTACTTACTAGCAACTATTAAAAATACGAGAAAATATTTTTTAAATGTTTAAGATAAATAACAACTTTAAATTTTATTTTAAATGAGCACTGTTAGAGAGGATAAATCACACTTTTTGTTTAATTTTATAGAAAGTATGATGTTGCCGAACCAAAAGATTTATATGCATCACTTCAATCAAAAGTAAAAGAGAAAGGACTAAAAGACAATATCACAGTCATCTTAGACACATGGACAACTCAACCCGGTTATCCTGTCGTTAAGGTCAATGTTATAAAAAATTTTATAATTATGGAACAAAAACGTTTCTTCCTTAAAGAACATGAGAACATTTCTGACAATACCACGTGGCATATACCAATCACATGGGCATCAGTTCAGAAGAGTTCAGACTATTCTGATACCACGCCGAAATTATGGTTAACAAATAAAATAACAATGATTAAAAAACCATCAGATTCACTTTTAACATTCAACACGCAGCAATCAGGTAATTAAGTTAAGCAAATTAGAAATTGATTGATGAAAGAATTGAAAAAACTTATAAATATAATAAATCAAATTTTTAACCATTTTTAATCGTATCTGTATTATTCGATGATATTTGCTACATTTTTGCATTTACAAGTGTACACATTTATTTCCAGGTTACTATCGTGTAAATTATAACAAAAAACATTGGATGGAGCTAATAGATTATCTTATCAATCAGGATATTCAAACAATTCATGAAATCAATCGCGCGGCGTTAATTGATGATCTTATGAATCTTGCAAGAGCAGACTACATTGATTACAAGACTGTTATATCTGCTACAATGTATTTGAAAAAAGAAAATAATTATTTCCCTTGGCGTGCGTTCTTCAATAATCTACCTTACTTGAACAATCGTTTTGCGGGACGCGATATTGAAGGCTTATATAAGGTACGTATGTTACAACTATATAAATATATATATGTATATATATATATATATATATATAATTGTATGTTATAATTAATATATTTTATATAAATTAAAAACTAAATTTTTTTGCATCTTTTAATTTACTACTAAAGTATATAATTGCCGAAATTGTTATAAGCTTTTCTTATGTTACAATCTACAACTAAAGCAGAATTATATTAAAAGAGTTTAATAATTTAAAATTTTAACATTTAATATACCTAGCTATCAAGCTTTTTTCCTTTTACTTGAACGAAATTTCTCGGTTGTGCATTTTGTTAATACATTTTTACAATTTTACTTTCAACTGCAAAGTCTTTAAACTTTCTAGTCGTTTAATTTTTTAAATTTATTTTTATAAGAAATTTTGTAAAAATAATTCCACAGAAGGAAAGTAATATGTATGACTTTTACAGAAATGGTTAACATCGTTAATAGAACAACTTTATGGACAATTAGGCTTTGAGGATCACGAAAGCGATAATAATTTGACTAAGATGTTAAGAATACATACTCGCAATTGGGCTTGTAAATTAGATGTAGCAGATTGTAAGTTCTATGCTGCAAAATATTTTCAACAGAAACAACGTTTGAATAATACGTAAGTCCAAAAACTAAAATGTATTTCCTTGCTTGGCACAAAGTATGTAAATCTAATTATACAGTACATAAGTCTCATATGTATAGAAGTATAAAAAGTATAAAAAACAAAGATATATGAATAAAATGACATATATGTGTAATATTAATTAAATTAATTAAATTTTAATTATTAATTCTTTTATAGAATACCACCAAATTATCGCGATGTTGTTTATTGTACCGCCATGAGAATGGATAACTCAAGTAATAATTACAAGTATTTATGGAAGGAGTACTTAAACAGCAATGTGGCCACAGATAAACTTGTAATTCTTAATTCGTTGGCTTGTTCAGAAAACAAAGATGTTTTAAAAACGTAAGTATGCACAATATCCTTTTCGAGTTGTCATAAAACGTAATTGATTAGCACCCATGAATTAAATTTACTATTGTATTTAATTATTATTTAACTATTTAATTATTTTATAGAATACAATAATAATATATGTTAACATGTGTTATGTAGAAAGATGTAACTTATTTTGCAAATTTTTTCACATACTAATCATCATATACTATGTATAATATATATAATGACTTTGTGAAAAACAGACAATTTTGAATAGTTTGAAGAAGAATTGCAATGCTACGTTAATTGCATTAATAATATCAAATTTATCTGTTCCTTATTAAATTAAGGCTATTGCGGGATGCGGTCACTGAAAATTCATATATACGATACCAAGATAGTGCAAAAGTATTTTCGAATATTTACGATGCAAGTTTAATTGGTGTTGAAGTTGTCATGGAAGTAATTGAAACATATTACGATGATATACTGCACCGACAGTGAGTAAATAATATTTCGCAATAATATAAATGATATGTATTTATAAAAGCTCAATATAACACATTATTTTCAATTACAGTTTTAACGACTATACAAAAATTGCAAATATAGTAAGTGCTTTGGCAAGCCGGTTATCTACTTATAATGTCTACGATCAGGTAATTAATGTTATAATTAATGTAACGTTTTAACTATAATTTTAATTTAATAAAAGTTAATAAAAATTGTAAGAGAAATATTTATGTTAAATTCTAAAAAATTTTCATAAAAAATAATACAGTAAAATAATTTTTTATTTACATTTTCCGTATATATTAAATGTTAAAAACAATTTAATTATAAAGTAAAATAAAATATAATAAAATAAGTAAGCTTTATTTAAATTTTCGTTTAAAAAACTTTTCGAAGTCAAATTATATAATTTTTCTACTATCTCCTCATTTTAATATCTTATCAGATATTTTTATATAAATAAAGTAAATTCTTAAATTGCAATTACTCACTTAAAATTCTTGTCAATTAATCAATCAATATCTGTACAATAAATTTTATTTTTGACTCACAGTATCAAAGATTACTCAACTGGTTGGAAAATAAAGAACCGGAATTCAAGAAATTTGTCCCGTCCTACTTAGCAACGGCAAAATATGAGTTCGATTGGTACGAGAAAAAAGTACCAGACATTTTTGAAGCATTGGACACTTTATTTTCAAGCAACACGTACCGCTTGCCGAAGACACTTTATCCAAAACTTTACAATATAAGCCTCACACCTCACATGGAACAAGGTACCTTTGAAGGAAAAGTGGAAATACACATGACAGTTCGGGAAAATACTACGTTGATAGCTCTCAATTCTCACAAACTCGACATTTTAAATATCACGATCTTCAGAAATAGTACAGAATTACAACATCGGAATATTGTTCATATCTCGCAGCAATTAAAAATATACTTAGCCACCTACGTACATACGAATGAAGAGATAATAGCAGAAATTAATTTTAACGGGATTCTTAATGATGATATGAATGGATTCTATCGTAGTTCGTATCTTGACAGTAATGGAACGCAACAGTAAGTATCCAATAATAATATCCATAAATAATTAATACTTAATACATAAAAAATACCTTGATATAATTTATTTTTAAAAAATATAAGCGATTTTCTCATTTTTCAACTCTCTAATTAAACTCTCATTAACTATGATTTAATATAAATGTTAAAACGTAAAAATAAAAATATTTAATTAAATATCAGTTTTTAATATTTGATTTGTTTCTTTTACAGCTGGCTGGCTACAACACATTTCGAGCCTACGTATGCTAGACAAGCTTTCCCCTGCTTCGACGAACCAGCATTTAAATCAAAGTTCAAAATTAACATTCAAAGGCTAAATCATTACAACTCGCTGAGTAATATGCTACACGAAAGTAAAAATAAAAATCCGAAGTAAGTCTGAATAAAAATATATTAACAAATTTGGATGTATACGCTTCACAGCATAGTTTTCGAGTGTAAATAGTTCATAGATAAATAACTTTATTACAATTATCTGATATTTAGGAACGATAAGTATACGTGGGATACATTCCACACTAGCAACGTTGATATGTCGACGTATCTGGTAGCGTTTGTTGTCTCCGAATTTAAATCTGTGGATAATCCTGAAAACTCAACTCTTAACGTATGGGGTAGACCGGAAGTTGCTTCATATGGCAAATATGCTCAAGATATTGGCGTGAAACTTATTTACGAGTTGCAGAATATTACGGGTATCGATTATGTTTTACCTAAACTGGATTTGGTGGGAATTCCAGATTTCTCTATGGGTGCAATGGAAAACTGGGGCCTTGCTACTTTCCGGTAATATTGTCATTTTTCCGTGATGTTTATCAAAATATATCATCTATCTAAATTTTATATAATGAGTTAATCATAAATAATGCAATTTCCTCAATAGTGAATATGGACTTTTCTATAATAAAGAAGAAATTACACCCACATATGAAAAAAACATAATCACTGTAATAGCGCACGAACTTACTCACATGTGGTTCGGAAATCTCGTTACTTGCGATTGGTGGGATTATATTTGGCTCAATGAAGGTTTCGCGCAATATTTCCAATGGTTTACATCTGATCGGGTACGTAATGACTGATATTTTAAAAAAAGATACATTTTTTCAATTCTACTATAAATGGAACTTTCTTCTTCAAAATGTAACAAATCTAATCTATTTTTATTTAAAAACTAGAGAAATTAACATTTCTCTCACCGTTAAAATTTTCTTAAATTAAAACAACTATAATTTACTATAAAGCTAAATTTTTCAAATTGTCAATAACAGTTATTTAATTATAAATACAATATTATTATAAATTACAAATATATATATAATAATTTTCAATAATAATTTTATCTTCTTAGATATATCCAAAATACAAGTTCATGGATCAATTCGTGGTTTATGAGCTGCACCCTGCTCTGTCAAAAGATGCTTCGCATGAAGCACACTCAATGACAAATCCCGTCACAACACCGGAAAAAATAGGTGGTATCTTTGACTATGTCACTTACGGAAAATGTATGTATAACATCATATGATCAAGATACGTAATGCATAACACATAATATCCTCGAGAAAATATTTTTCATAATTTCTAATAAACTTTATTCGCTACTATTATAAGATAAATAAAAAATACATAAGCTTATGCAAAACGTGAAATTCTTATTATTATAAAATCTACTATTATAAAATTATTCCAAGAGTAATTTATATCATCAATTTATATCAAAGATATTTTGGTTTACAAAATACTTTATTACTAAATTAAGTGTGTATATAATACAGATGTATTAATTTTTGAATTTTTAACGTTTTACTAAATTTTATATTTAATATTGAAATATCTATGCGTATATATTTGACATTTCAGCCGCCAGCGTCTTACGAATGATATTCAACGCATTCAACCAAGAAGCTCATATATTGGCACTCCGTGATTATTTAACAAAACGAATGTATCTTACGGCACAGCCTACAGATTTATGGAAAAGCTTCGAGTCATTTATATCGATACCAATTGGCAATAGAAACGCAAGCATTGAGGAAGTCATGAACACTTGGACAAACCAACCAGGATATCCCATTGTCAATGCTACATTAAATAATTCCATAATAACGCTAACTCAAGTAATATTACATAGTTTTATTATTTATATTTTATTATATCTCACTTTTCCGCATAATCATAATTTTCTCACCTTTAAAATTTTCTCATATATATTTCTAAAATTCTCAAATTAATCTTTTTTAAATCTTTAAATCAATTTATAACGTGTTATGTTGCAGGAACGGTTCCTAATCGACAGAAATCCTTCTGTCGATGAGTTTTATTGGATACCAATTGAAATATTTGTTCCATCCGATATGTTTAGTGATATTACTTTAAAACGCAAAATATGGCTAGGACCAGAACCTCAAAGAGTATATATTAATCCTTCTAATGATTGGTTCATCGTGAATTATAAACAAACTGGCTTCTACCGTGTTAACTATGATATTTCTTCATGGAAAATATTAATTGAGAAGTTAAATAATGCAGCATTTGAAGCTATCAATGTCTTGAATCGTGCTCAAATTATAGACGATCTCTTTAACTTGGCTCGTGCTAAATACGTAAAGTACGAATTATTTATGAACGCATCGATGTATTTGACGCAAGAGACAAATCATTTACCTTGGAAAGCATTCTTCAACGGCCTATCATTCATTTATGAAAGATTTGAACAGCAGGATTACCAGAAAGACTTAAATGAATATATTTTGGGATTATCATCTAAGATGTATAAGAAAACAGGATTCGATTATCGTGATGATGACGAGCATTTAGACAAATTAAATCAAGAAATGATTCTTCAATGGGCTTGCAAGTTAAATGAACCAAACTGTATCAAAAAATCTGTAGACCTATTTGCGGCTTGGCGTAAGAACAATTCCGCACAGTAAGATTCCAACAAGTATTGATAAAATTATTAAAACAATATTAACATTATGAATAATTATTAATACATATTAACAGTTGTTTTAATTCTAAATGATATATTTTTTTATGCTTTCGATTTTCTCATCCATATAAGAGTCAGAAGTTTTTATTTTAAACGTTACAAAATATATAACTTAAAACTATGTATGTTAAGAATAAAAATGTTACAATTTAAAATTATCTTGAAAAATTATATAGATTCTAAAAAGAATTAGAGTTATGAATGCATATTTATTAAGTTTTAAATTATGTGCTGAGT
The DNA here is from genome assembly GCA_901521435.1 of Crematogaster levior. Lineage (NCBI taxonomy): Eukaryota > Metazoa > Arthropoda > Insecta > Hymenoptera > Formicidae > Crematogaster > Crematogaster levior. Next base: position 273,445 of record CABEGB010000655.1, read on the forward strand.
AAAAAATAGAGAATTAAATTTGTTAATGCATTTTAATTTATAATTTAAAATAAATAATAAAATTTATAGTTTATTTCACTGCAGAATTTTTATTTTTATCTAAAATTTTCTTATTCATCTCTTTATATAAAATTGTCTTATTCTTATAGAATCCCACGTAATGCACGACCAGCCGTTTATTGTACTGCAATAAAAAATGGAATCGCAGATGATTGGGAGTTTTTGTGGAATCAGTATCGAAAGACGAACTTTGCAACAGAAAAGAAGATTATTATAAATGCACTCGGATGCTCGATAAATGAGACGGTACTCCAAAAGTAAGTCATCAAACAGAGAATGCAATAATGTTAACTATTTTAAACAAAACAACTTTAAAGTATTATGCTGTAATTCGTTTAACACATAATTGAGATATGTTTACAGAAATAGTTTAGAAATGTTTAGAAAAGAATTCTAAATTCTAGCACGCTTGATAAAACTAAAAAATTAGCTTTATAATTAACTTGATTTTTTAACTGTATCAGTAAATGTATTTATAACATAATGATGAAATTAAATTTATTTTCTTGTATTTATATCATAAAATTTCCTAAAATTATAACGTAATAATCTTTCTAATTACTTGATACATCTCGATGGTGATTTTATAATTACCATCGAGATTTTATAATTATATAATTATTCGATAAATTCACGAGAAATTTGTTTAAACAGTTACTTAAAAAAAGCCATCAAAACATACGATCCTGCCACTGCTATCATTCGTCGACAAGATGTTTCAGCGGTGTTTGCTTCCGTGTACAGTTCAGGTCCAGTAGGAGTAAATGTTATTCTTAACTTTTTAACAACAAACATCAAAGCGCTGTACCATTAGTGAGTATCATTATTGCACTGCCTATTATTGTAGCAGTAAAATTCTTATGTTTGTACATTTTATTACAGTTTTGGAAACTGGGATGAAATCGGAGATTTATTTGTTAATGCGGCACCACATATATCGAGTGTGGATCAATACAATGTGGTATGTAATTATTCTTCAGAATTCTATTTACAAAATTGAAAATGACAGAACAAAAAAAAGTTTACATTTTAAAAAGAAAAACTTAAAGATTTACCAAGATTACTCATATTGTACATTAACGAAACTGCTTGTCAGTATTATAATTTTAAGTATTTTTATTACAAGTATATGTTAATATGTTAATATGTACGCTATATTATCTATAGTTATATACTATTTATTTACTATTATTACTATAATCATATAAAAAGTTCGACAATTATACATTAGATAATATCATCGAATAATAGATTAAATGACATAATGATGTGTTCTTTTTTTTTCTAGTTGTATGACTTTGTCTATCATAATAGTATAAAGTATCCTCCAGCGTTCAGAAAAAAATTACTTTCCGCTGTCACTACTGCGAAAAACAATTTATTGTGGTACAAGGATAACGGTGATGAAATTGGACAATGGATACAGAAATATCTGAAAAAAACTACCGAAAAACCTGAAAAAGACAGTTCTACAAGGATAAAGTCATTAAACATTGTTTTTACAACTTTCATTGCTTTAATGTCGTATCTTTTAAGCTATTACTGAAAAATTTAACGGAAGATCAAAACAAATATTCTAGAATTGTATATATGATATGAAATAAAAAGAATTATGTTCATAATCCGTGCTTTTTTATTTAATAATTTGTTCTTTTTTTTAAGTTAAGAAAATTAACAGCAAAGTTATATTTTTATGTAATATTTTAATGAATCTGTCACAAAGAATTGTATCTTCAATCACACTTTGTATAATTAGATAAATAAATGTAAAATAATATAAAATAAAAATAATGATATATTGTATTGTATAGTGTATTAAAAAATTCTTTAATATTATATTTAACAACAACACAATAATACTATATTTAATACTATATTTAATATTACAAATTAATTTTTATTTCAACTCTTAATAATTTGACTTAGAAAAGTGCATCTAATTTTTAAACAATACTTATTTATTTGAAGATATTAAGAAGGATATGATTATAGTGCTAAATTATTTTGTAACTAACAATAATGGAAAAAAAAACTTTTTTAAACTTTGATCCAAATTTTTGCCAACACTCATCAAAGAACAAATTTTATTGTCATAAAAAAAACTTTTGTCACCAAACTATTTAAAATTAAGCTTAGCGTATAAAATTGTCGAAGATTCACAGACAAAGATTTTCTATGTTATGAAAAAAATTTCTCAAATTTTTTGTAGACATTTTCCATTCGAGAATTTAAACTTATTGATAAAAAGCTTCTTAATTTAATCAAAAAAACACACAAATTGTTTAATATCAAGCCTATTAACTGTAAATGTAAACAACAATAAACTATATTGGTCATATTTTTAATAATAATATAGTGTTCACACATTCTACAGGTAGTACAATAACGCGCAACTACCATACCCCTTCACATTCATAGAACAACAAGATACTAATTTAACTACTAATTTTATTATTATAAATTTGTATTATCCAAAGACTTTTTACAATTCCTATTCCAACTCTTCTCTTTACAATTTAAAGAATAATTGGTTCATCAGTCTTACACCACACATAATTGCTAGAGAATTGTCACTGAATGACAATATTTCTTTACAATAAATAATAAATAATAAGAAAAATGTCATTATTGAGTTTATAAAGAGTGTTAAATACAACATTAATAAATTTCATATTGACACTCAGTGCATCAATCTAGATTGGTAGGAAGTTTGGTGTGAGAAAAAAGGAGGTTATTAATAATGGGTATAACTTTGCTCCTGATTGCCAACTGAGTATGGTAGTTTACGCATAATCTATGTTTACGATTAAATAATTTGACAAGAAAATTTATCGCTGACAATTCTGACATAATTTTTAGAGTTAAAAAAGTAATATTACTGTTTCATTAGACAAAACTCATATAAGTGTAAGATTTCCGAAATGCTACAAGATACTGATACTTATATTAAAATCTCCAGAAATCCTACAAAAGATTCACTCACTAACAATGCCAGAAGCTTGCTCACGAGATGGAAAAACTTAACCTACATTACAACATCAATGTACAAAAAAATTTTCTGTAGTGACGGATTCCTTCCAAGGGCCTATGATTTACTACAGATCCATAAGAATGGGGTTGTCTCTTCCTCACCACAGACTTCTATATATTACTCTAGACTGCTAGCTTTGAAGGCGAGAAGTGAAGCCAATGGCCATTTGTAAGAAGTCCAAAGCCGCGGAGTGGTTGAGCTCACTCTTTGAGCTTCACTCACGGAATTAGACTCCATCCATATATTTCTTACGTCCATGATCGCTATAATATCATTACCTGTACATACCTGTACATTTGTGCTTTTTATAGATCTTAGCAAGGTATGTGTGTACTTGGGGGGAAAGGAAGAAATATGCATATCGCATGGATAGTAAGAATCGGTTTACAATCGATATTCATTTTTGAAAAATGTATATGAACGTATTTACAGATGATATGAGCAATTGCATGTGCTCGTGTATGCACAGCATTCCTATACATTCCTGGTGTAGAATTCATACATTTCATATATTTATACATTTCCATTAAATGGAAATATAGTGCTTGTTTTAAAACTTTTCATTTTTTATTAAACATACGCTCAAACACAGCTCAAATTATTTTCATAGACATTTCAAAAACATTCGCTTCTAAAATATTTCCCGCAGTTTCCTAGTTTCCACAGTTAAAAAATATTGTTTCCTTCTTCTTTTAATCTTAAATAAGACAAAACATGTTTTACAGGTTCTCCTTTTAATAAATACAACCGATTTTTACAGATCATCTTTTCCGTTGGGTTTGGTCCGGATCCATCAGATTGTGAAAAATTGCGAAGTCCACAGAACATAACAATAATAAAATTATCTACATAATTGCGGCCTAAAATCCGAGTAAAAAAATCAATATATCTAGCTTTAATAATATATCTAAGCAAAACACTTGACGCTCAGCTAACTCACTTTGTATGCACTAATCACATCTTCACGCATTTTCGCTTTTAACAATATTACCTTTTTCTCGATATATTGTTTTTGGTATTTATATTTTATGGCTAATTCTCAAAAAAGCTAGCAGTTTATGAGCACTTCTCCATTCACTATAATAAATCGATCAGTTTCTAATCTCTCAAACTACTCGTTTCGATATACTTTAACACTTTCAATATATCTTAACATCCTAAGCTAAATAATTTCACATGAAAGTCGAAATAAAAAAATTAACTATTTTAAGTTTTATTTTAACTTTGAAACACTGCGTGTTATGAAACAATCGTTATTGCTCGAATTTTGGCTGTAATTATGTATATAGCTTTAATTTTGAAAAGTGATTTTTAATTTAGTAATAACAAAATTAAATAGTACTATACTATGTTATTTTACTAGTTTTGTATAGCTGTGTAAAGGTATAATTAAAATATCACATTTTTTTCATATTTATGTGAATTAAAAGTTTCAAAGTTAATAATTAATATTAAAATTAATAAAAATATGTATCTGTTCCTTCATTAATATAGAATGAAATATGGACATTTTTAATTTGGTAAAGGTTGACATGGGGTGCGTTCCGTTATGCACTGCAAGTACTGTCGCTATGACGTCACAGAAGTGTACTGCAGATGTCGTTCCGTTTTAATTTTGTACACTTTCAAACTGCTACAAGGTAATAAAAAGAAACGTATCACAGTACACTTTTTGCACATATTTGTTGACGTTTCAAAAATAAGTTAGATGGCTAATATAAATATAAATATAATGCATTAATTGAAACTACATTAATGAAAATATTGATGAAACTGAATTAAGTGACAGTGATTCAGATGTAGAGATTTTTAAAGAATTAATTGTGCAATCTCGGATGTTCAGAATAAAATGCAAAAATTATGTAGAAAACATTGTCATCATGTTCAGATGTGGATTGCTATGCTTTTTCAGTTTCTTCTATGGTAACTTTTATGTTATAAATCTTATTTTCTTTTGCATCAAACAAGGTAACTTCATTATATAAGGGAGCAGCCATCTTTACTACTGAGTGCTTTACCTCGTTGATCGCAGTATATGCAACAGGAAATACGTCAAAATCAATGACGTCATATACTTCAAGACAGCACTGCCACAGTACACTGCTACCTATTTCAGAACGCTATTCGTAGTACTGACAGTACTTGCAGTGCATAACGGAACGCCCATGATTTAGTTGGGGAAAGTAACATGTGAAAGTAACTACGGAGTTCTCTACGGAGAAAAAAAGGAATTCAGTAAAAAGAACTATGCTGTTTGTTGAATTTTGTTTCTCGTTATTAATGTTACTGAAGAAGACTTTGTAAGTCGAGACGCGTTTAACCTTCGATATGTACGCATGATCTCCAATATATTTGTTTTACCAATATTTATGACATGTATTGTTTTTAACTTCTAGCTCGTATAAGGCTTGACTGTTATATTATTTGTTTGAATTTCAACGAGCTTAATCAATTTTGTTATTGTAGAATGAAATAGATATACAACAAAGTTTGTAAAAAATCAATACAATTTTATTATATCTATATGATATATATCAATATTTTCAAAATAAAGCGGTATTGTTAAAAACCTCTTTTTTTGCTGTCATGAAAGACCATCACATAATAACAGTAAATTTTTAATGAATTATTAAATCTTATCGCATAATTGTTAGGAATTGCTTATGTAGTGAGTATTCATGCATTAAGAATAGGATTAATATTTTAAGTACGTATAAAGCGCATAAGTGACTCATGACATAGACAATATTTAATTTTTAAGCAAGAAACTTTTAATATATGTATAATATATTTGCTACATTATACATATTAATTTCTTTATTGTCTTTATTGATGAGCGATTAAAAATATTTAGTTCTTTCCTATATGTATTATACTCAATATTTTATAATAGCTGTTAAAAATAGGATTCTTATATTAATTATATACGAGTATTTGTATCAATTATTACTTACTAATTATTTTTACTTAATATACAATTATCTATAATATACAATTATTTATATAGATATAAATTGATTTCCAGCAATATTTAATTAAATATAGAACTTCAGAACTGAAAATTTTTCAACAAGTTACTTCGAACACGAATCTTCTTTTCTGTTCCTTTGGTCAATCCGGTGGATTAATGCAAAATTCTTCAGATTTAGAGTAATGTGCGCAGCAATTGTAACTTGAAATCTGTTAGAAACAGATTAATAATATCATTTTTCTCATATTTAAAATATATTTTATAATTTAGATATAATCAGGAATGTGAACATGAAATACTGTGAGTGTCATGCCGTTTTGCATTACAAATATCGCATTAATGCTGGCCATATATATTACAAGTACATACAAAAATACATAACAGTCTTATACTATTCAACAGACTATGTTGTAATTTCATTCCCAATTCCTCATACCTCATTTATAGTTTATTATGTACTGATTTTTCGCGCGCCACTATGATGAATTCGACCAAAAATCAAACAATTATGCATGTTGTACTTACAATTCGACATGAAGAAAAGCTGAATAATTTCTATCAGTATCATCAATTACGCGGTATTTCTCTGTAACCAATCGCGAATCGTCGCATGATTGTTGTCAATCCATCGTATGTTTGATTCCGCACGCTCTACCGCTTGCTGTATAGTTCGCGTTGCGGTACCAAGTTCATCTATGTGTTCTCTTGCAAACTCTACCAGCTAAAAAAATAACATTTAAAAAATAAATACATTGCAAAATTTTTTTCTTTTAAATAATGAAGTTGTGGAAATTTATTTCGTATTTCTGTTTATCGAATTTATCAAAGAGCTTAACATTTGCATCACGTTTTATTTAATATTTTATTTTTAAATTACTTTAAAAATTATTCTTCTTAACTTACATCTTTCAATTCGTATCTTGTATTTATTCCTCTCGTTGCCGACTTTACGATGTTATTGACAGTTGATAACGACGTTCCAAAACTGAAAATAATAACAGATTTATGTTATATCAAGTTTTTATTAATAAAATTTCACCCAAAACAAAAGTCCGTAACAATGCAAATTATAATAGTAAGAATCTCCGATCTTCTCAACTATGCAGAATTCATTGATATTTCTAATTAATGTTCTTCAGACTTTTTGTGACAGTAATAATAAAAGAGTTATGTTATAATAAATCTTCATTCGAAGATAAAGATCCATAGCAATAAAAATTATAATAATAGAAATCTGCAATAATGTGCACAATGATAGAAATCTACTTCCTAGCTACGCAAGGTTAATTGACATGTCTAATTAATAATATTCTCTATTTCTAGAAAAACTTTCTGTGATACAAATAAAATGAATGTAGAGTTACAAACATACGAATATAAGAATAAAGAATAAGAACAACTTACTATTCTCTGAGATGAGCCCATTTATTTCTAAAGTAATCAAATGTGAGTGGCTGCCCGACAATATTGTTGGCAACCGATCCGAAAACTCGGGTGGCATCTTGTTTCCTGATTCCTGAATTTTCCGTAACAGCCCAATCTAAAAATCGATTTAACAGCCATATCTCTCTTGTGCAAGCTAATGCCTGCAAGAGCAAATCCTTCTCCGATCCTACGTTGGTTCCTCGATATCGCTGCCAAGCAAATTCCCATTCACCTTGTCCACCAACTCGAATGGCCGTACAATAAACCACGCTCTTCAAATTCGGTGAAATTCTAGAACGAAAGATTTTTACCAACTACAAACATATATAGCTAAATTTATTAATTATTCTTTAAAAATAATGAAGAATTTAGGACACACAGTGAGGTTAATATATCTAACACCGGCAATATTAACCATCATTGCGATCATCCTATACGTATTAAAGAATGCAACAGTGCTGCAGGCCCTTTGATGTTATCAAATTTAAAGCGTTTTTCTTCTCCTTCTTTCATTGAAAGAAAGGGAAACAGGAATGCTTCGAAGCATTTGTAGTGTGGACCGTAGCCATAATAGCAATGGATAATCTCATCTTAAATGATAAATAAATAATGATATTAGCACCAACATTTGAAATCATGTTGATTCTAAGTTGGTGATTTAGTTGCGTTTTAAAGTTCGATTATGTTGGCGTGTATCTTATTTAGTTATATACTGCCTTCACGCAGATCATTGATTGGTCATCAAAGATCCAGGTCTGACCGTCTTGGCGTTTTAAATTTATTTCTTACTATTATGTATTTTACGGTTAAGAAGATTTTAATATTTGTTTAAATGATAAAATATTTCTACTTACGGATTATTAACATCTGGGTTAGGGGTGTTACGCCAATTCTTGAATTGTTGCACGGCGTTCATGACACAATCTTCATGGTCGAAGTTGCACGCCCAATTTAGAACGTCAATTCGGGTGAAGACTGTCAGTTGAGGATCTCCCACTTTGTCAATAAAACCGACTTGCTTGTACACATTATCAAGCAGTTTTAATATGTACAACTAAATAATATTAAAAATCAGAATAATAAAATATTATTTCATCACAGAACATCTAAATAACTATTGATATTTCTCATAAATATCTATGACCGGTATTCTAATTTGATAAATACATACTCTGAATTTGTCGTAACCCTGTGCTTTGATTAACATATCGTTGAGATAATCCATGGCATTAAAAGCTGCTTTCCAAGGTAAATACTCGATTTCATGAGCTAAGTAAGAAGTAACATCAAAAGCGATAGTGTAGTCGAGCTTGCCAGCTTTAGCTAAATTAAGAGCGTCGTCGATCAACTGCGCTCGGTTAATTGTCGAAATATCTTTGAAATTATGTTTATTCAATTGCTTGATGATCATCTGCCAGTTTGCTCTATCATAATTCACTCTATAGTAGCCTGTTACAGAAGCGTAATTATATCACTGTTACAGAAGTCCTAAATTTAAACCCTGTTACAGAAGCGTAATTATATCACATTTAACGTCGTATTTATATTTTCATAGCTCAAATAAATAACAAATAAATTTTATCCTCGATATATTTCTAATAGAGCTAATAAATAGGCATTAGTAAAAATAACCAAATTATTTAACAATTAATATTCTTAAAAGAAACTAGACATAAGTAATTAATTACATATAATAATTAAAATAAAAGTATATTTTAAAAGTATTTTTTATTTTTATCACAGAGAAATATAGTTCTTTTTCATGAACATTTTTTCAAAATATAATTACCAGTTTCTTGCACGTTGAAAAGTACCCACTGAGACGAGCTTACATCCAAATCATTAAGGATGATCGAGCGTTCTGCTTTCATCCATTTTATCGGTCGAGTGTTATTGAAGTTTAATTGCTTCTCGCTCGTATATGTGATAGGTATCCACCATAATGGTTCAAACTCAGACGTAGTTGTCGTGCCGCTATTGCGAAGCAGAAAACGTTCCTACGAAAGACAATGACCATAAATGCAATTATAAATTACTTTAAACCTAAATAATTCGTTAATCAAATAATTTATTCGCTATAATATAATATCATACTTTATAATTTTTTGCAATAAAACAATATCTGCGTAATAGAAAAAATCAAGTGGAACTGTATATGAGTTAGACATACAGCTTCTACTTATTAAATTGCCATTTAACAAAAGACTTTATACTTTATTCAATTATTATCTAATTCTTGATTGTTGGCATACCTGTATCAGCGTAATACTACCGTTATTGTAATTTCGTGAAACAGTAACTACAGGAAAGCCAGTTTGCAAAGTCCAAGTATCCATTATTTCTTTAACGGTTACACTTGAGTCAAGTACTTTGTCTTTATGAGCTTGTTTAGTCAAAGCATACCACAAATCATTTTGCTCGGCACTTTGATAAGCTCTGTTGAGATATGTAGAAACATCATGAAATATTTTTGCATTAAAAAATTTAAAAAATTCAATAAACAATTAATACATTCTTGATCGTGAGTTACTAAATAGTAAGAAGTGAATTTTAACTCGCCTTTTACGGTCGAACCTAGATCTTTTGGCTAATCAATGATCTGCGCAATCGCAGTACACAATTAAATACAAGGTGCGTGTCGACACTGTCGAACTTTTAAACGCAAACATAGTCACCAACTTAAAATCAATTTAATTTCAAATGTTAGTGTTAATAAGACCCCCATGCCCTACAAATAAATAAATTATTGCGAAAAATATTACCTCAGCCATTCGAACCTGGAACTCCTCCATTCCGTGCGGGCGTCATACCAATCCGACCACCAAGGCATGTGATAATATTTATCGCCTTACGATAAATATTATCGCAACAAATTACCCTTTTAAAAAGTACAAAAAAGCGCCAAGTATACGCATCGCGAGAGAAACGCGTTCAAAAAAAGAATTCTTGTAAAAAACAACTTTAATATATGTTGAAAACTTTCGGTAAAAGATTACTCAAATCTTCCCTAAAAAAGTAATGATATCAAGAGACATGGTAGTGTCTCGCGCCAAGTTAAAAAAATTACGCCAACTATAAAAATGGGTATTTAAGCAAACAAAAAAATTTATTATTTTATTATTACTCTTTGGACGATATTTGTAGTTAATTAATAAATATTTTATACTAAACACTTGGCGTTGCTAAACTAAACAGAACAGAGAGAGAGAGAGAGAAATTAAAGCAGTCATATTTATTCGGTTTAACAACGCCAATTCTGTTTTAAAAAGGTAATTTGTGATAATATTTATCGCAAAGCGATAAATATTATCATATGCCTTGGTGGTTGAATTGGTATGGCGCACGGAATGAGCGAGTTCCAGGTTCAAATCCTGGCTGAGGTAATATTTTTCGCAATAAATTATTTATTTGTAGGAAATGGGGGTCTTATTAACACCAATATTTGAAATCGAATTGATTTTAAGTGACTATGTTTAAAAGTTCGACAGTGTCGACACGCACCTTGTATTTAAATGTACTGCGATTGCGCAGATCATTGATTAGTCAAAAGATCCGGGTTCGACCGTAAAAGGCGAGTTAAAATTTACTTCTTACTATTTAAAAATTTCTTTAAAACATTTAATTTAAATTTAATATAATTAAAAATGTTAATGTAATTAAAATATTTATATTTAGTTAATAATTATATTTAAATAATTAAAAATTATTATACTAATATAATTTTAAAATGTTAATATTCATCATTATTGATTTTAAATCGCTTACATATAAATAAGCAGAAGTTTAGAATATTAATTAACTTTTACTCACTTCCCATTTAAATAATTAGTTAGACCTTTCTTGAAAACTTCTGTCGTGAGGAAATGATCCATCATTCTTATTATAGAAGCACCTGAGCAATTTTAGTATAGATAATGCATTATCATTGTGTTTAGACCCGTTATATTCATATAAATCGTAACATAAGTACCTTTTCCATAAGAAATCTTGTCAAAGATTTCACCAATTTCATCCGGATGGCCGACCTCAATAGATATAGGATGGGAAGATTCCAAAGCGTCCAAACTGAATACATTTTGAAGATCGTGAACGACGAATTGTTCCAGTGCTTTCCACGTCGGTTCCACCTGCACGTTTAAAAAATATGACAAATTTACATTACAATATCATGTATAATGTAATATATAAAATATATTCAAAGTATTTAATATTTTTTGTCATATTTGTTAAATCAAATTTGCAATTGTCAACGCAATGTTGAGATAGCAATTTTGACAATGAGTGCCATATGTAATCTTGTATCGATTAAACGGCTTACCGCATCCATGCCAATATATTCCATATAACTAGCGAAACCCTCATTCAACCAAAGATCCGTCCACCAACTTGGAGTCACTAAGTTTCCGAACCACTGATGTGCGAGTTCGTGAGCTACTACGACGGCTACTCGCTGCTTGCTACCACTGGTCGATATGCCTTCCTGATATAACATTGCTGTCTCTCTAAATCAACAAAATAGCGAATAATCATTTTCATATTAGTATATGTACATGTCTACTAATATAACTTATAACGATCTCAGTATCAATTACCTCAAATAATTTTATAAATTCTGACATTTCAAGTACCATATTTTATATTTGTATTTATTTGTATGTAAATAGATCTCCTTCCAAGTTTATTAATCAATAAATAGCGAAAAAGATAGGTTTATTAAAAGTTGCTTTAACATTTAAATTAGTCAAGTAAAATATTGAAGCAAAAAAATTTACTATTACATAAACACAACCAACAAAATACCGGTTAAATTAAAAAAAAATAATAATAATTTATTAGAAAAAATGATGAAATTGTTTATTATTTGTTAATTACACACTAACTTCTCAAGTAAACATAACATTGTAAGCACACACACATACTTAACCACACTTAATAAAATGTTAAATAGGTAATACATTTATCTATTTAATAACATAAATAATTAGATGTACAATACTAATACTGTAGAAGAATAGCTCTGTGAAACGTTAGAATGATATTTATTTATCACAATGCAATTTGAAACTTCCGTATTACTTATGATATTACGATGATTAATAATGTTTTCTTATTTCGTATAATAAAGCAAATGTAATTATTATATTAATCGTCAATGCACACATGATATTCTTACCTATATGTTATCAATCCCCAATTCTCCATTGCGCCGGCGGAAAAATCAGGTAGCGCGACCATATCCATTTTTGGTAAAGGGAATTTGATTTTGAAATAGTCCTCGTAGTATCTGAGTACTTTCGGCCCAATATTCAAGCTATATTGTGATTGATTAATAGCATCGTGGCGTGCCCAAACTCTAAAGTTATTATCTTCTGATTTCCGTACATCAAAGTCGGAAACTATGAAGGCCACCAAGTATGTAGACATCGGCACCGAACGCTCATAATGATCCCACACGTATGTGTCTAAACCGGGCCTGATTATTGAAGATTGAACGAGATGATTATTAAAGATAAAAAGGAAAATGCATTTCTTTCTTAAAACTCTGTAACACTCTTAAATAATTTATCTTAAAAGCCGATATTTAAAAAAAAGAAAAATCTACGTTAAACACACAAATGTTACAGATTATTTATCATCAAGTCTTTTCTATTTAAATAATATTTATTACTACATTAAAACAGAAATAGTATTTTTAAATTTATGGACTTTGTCAATGCCAATGTTGCAATGTGATATACGTTAGATTTTTTAAATAAATTTTATAAAGCACTTATTGTTAAATGACAATTTTAATTATGTCAAATTTTATGTTTCAGACACTTTGCGCTAAACAAAAATCTAATTTGTGAAAAGAAATCCATTCAGTTGAATCACGAATTTATTTGTAATCGCGGAAGGTACTCCAGAAGATACGAATCAGATTTACGAAACAACGTAATGGTGCTAACGCAAAAGTATGACATACAATTACTCACACTGGCATCGGTTCCCCTTTTCTAGGCATATTCGAGATAGACGTCATGTTCCTAGGACGCGCTATGTTAATTTGAAATTTAGCTTTCAAAGCCGGTTCGTCGAAACACGGGAAAGCACGACGTGCATCCGTCGGTTGAAACTGAGTCGTAGCAATCCATCTATAATGCAGAAGCCAGATACCTTTGACAAACAGTCGACAGGAGTCCTTGTTTGAATCTGTACGTAAACCAAACAGGCAACCGCAACAAGACTATTCAAAGGATAATCACTCACTCTACTCTCTGATCAAAACACTTTGTGATGATAAACTCGAGTATAAGACAATTAGATATCAAGGAATTTAACGAAATAATTTTAATAACTTTTCTTTCTCTTTCTCTTCAGAAAGTAAATTTAAATTTGTCTTTCCACGTTCAAATTTATTTATGTTATAATATAAACATGTTTTTTTATCTAATTATAAGTGTTCTAGATTGAAGTTTCAGGTTTTAGATTTTAGATGAATAACTAAGCTATTATTAAATAATAAATTGAGTAATATAAATAAAACGGCTTTATATCTTAGATATGCTTAGATTAAATATCATTTTATTCAATCAACTAAAACATGAAGGAACAAGCATCAATTTACAAGTAACCGGTTACGAAGTTTCATTGCGACATCATTTACCTTGTTTGATTGCCGACCATATATGAGCTCCTATAGAAACCCTGTAGATAGTCATTCAGATGGCCAATGAACTTGAGATGCACGACATATTGTTTGCCTTTCCTCAACGTGTTCGATGTTTTAATCACATGAAATTGCCTATCGGTGTCATTTCTCTGCTCCACGATCTCGATTATCTTGGTCTTGTTGCTGTTAATCGAGAACTCCTTAATACTTGTAAAACTCTCATCGATTTTCATATCGACGGCATGTAATGTAACATTGTTTGTATCCTTTGTCACGTTTACCAAAATTTTAACCTAGACAAATCGAAAATATTTTTGTTTTTATAAGCTACATTTATAAAAAAAATTGATAACATATTTAATTTTCTTTAAATGTCATAAAATTGAACTTGAATATTGCATTTATGTGTGAAGTTTTTAATTATCTCATTATAGTACTCAAAGATATTTCAGAATATATCATATAAAACTGAAAACATTTTTAATATAACCAAAGAGTCCTCTTTAATCATAAAACATACATTTATTTAAATGTTCTTTGATTACATTTTAAAAAATCGTTATGAGCTAGAACAAACAGTTCACAAGATAGAAAAAGAATAAAAACAAATCTTGACAGTCAAGACACACATCTGTGTCTGATTCTATTTTTCATAAACCAATATATGAAAGTGAATGATTGCGTCAATCACTGGGTGCGTCTCTCTTCGTGGCGGCAGTATAATGGCATGCATAGAATTGGGATTTAAGTACTTAGAAAAACATTACGCTTTCAATTCTCACTAGAAAGTAGACATTCATAAAGCAGTCAAACCGGTTTATAATTTGAAATTGTGTAGAAATATCTTATAATATTAAAAAAATATAATATAAAAAAAATATAATATACAAAAAAAAGAGACGATATTTCGGTGAGTGCTTAACACTTCACATTAAATATGATGAGTCAATTAGCAAACATAAAATGTATATTAATGTATATATCTCTAAATGTATATCTCTCTAAATATACATCTGAATAATGAAATAATAAGTTATAATGAAATATATAATCTAGAATTAGAAAATATTGGGAAATATCTACATATTCTAAAAAAATTATATTTTAATTAGAAGAGAGAGAGAGAGAGAGAGAGATCCCCGTTTACAGTTTACAGAACGGTAAAACAATCAGTATATGCTATCCGTTAAAAATTATTGCTTTTTCAAAAAAAATTTATAGAAAAAAATTTATTAGAATGCGTGCTTACCAATCCATTCACAAACAGAAAACTTTTCAATTATTACAAAATATATTAAATATATCATGATATACTAATAAACTGACTCATCTATTTGACTCAATTATACAATTGAAAAGTATTACCTCGCCATGGAAGGTAAAGTTGCTCTCCCATATGAAGGGTATCAGCCATAATTCGTACAAATCAGGCACGATAGCTTTTGGTAATCTGACATCTAATTTCTTCTTTGTTGGCATCGAAAAACTTCTCCCAGTCTGCAAAAGAGAATCGCCACCAGAGCCCGTACATGGCTGAACTTGTTTCTCTTCGAGACAAGGTGCAAAATGGTACACCAACAAACCGGTGACAACCAAGCTAATTAGAAAAAATGCACCCAAAAGGAAGGCGCCACATCGGGAAATCGTACAGCCTCTTTTACGTCCGAAAGTAGTTGTGTGCGCGTCCATCATCGCTAGAACCTCACGAGACTGAGTCATATGCGTGAGCCTGACAAGAAAAAGGACCACATGCACACTTTTTAGTTTTCGCTCCTTCAGCTTATTCTAATTATTGTTTAGCATAGTTTATAAATTAACATTATTTTTCTATAGCTACGCTTATTATTATACCTATACGTCATTATTATACCTATGTATTTGATTCTTATGTTATCTGGTCGCATTTTACTATTCGTTATCATATAGGTGCATTTGTAATTTTAATAAATCTCAATACATTACTTCACCAATTGTCACATTGTGACTCTTTAAAATCTACATACATTTGCAATCTTATTTAATAATGTTGTTTTTTATTTCTATACTCAAAATAATTTTTTTGAAATTCAAGGAAGAATTATCTTTGAAAAAATTAAAGTTTCTATTATTAAAATCAACATTGTAAAATTTCTACAAAATATAAAACATGTATATAAAATTGATGACTAACGTAGTCTTTATTTTCTATGAAAAGTATCAAGTATCAAGTAACATTATCATAATTGCTATCGTAGAAGATTGCATTCGTTTTACCTGATTAAGTAGTACTTGTATGTGTAAAGATATAAAATATAGAGAAAGTTGCTTTAAATTTTTATATAGACAGATCTATTATTGCATATATTGACAAATAAACATGAAGAAAGTGAGAAAAAGAAAAAGAAAATTTGAATGTAGATATTTTTTAGTATCTTTTATAACATAATGAAATAACATGCAAAAGTCGACATACTTGCAAAAATAACTCATACTATTGCTGTTGAAACGATATGTCTAGCAATACTTTCTTACCTAACAATGCAAAAAGAGACATACTTATTTATTTTAATTTTAACTACTTTTTATCCATTTCTTAAAAATTTTTAATATATCTTAACTATCTATAAAAGACATTTGCATAAAATGTCATTCAAATATTTGTGTGTGTTTAACATTCTTTTAATATTAATAAAATAAATTAATTAAAAAATAAATATAATTCATCAAATACAAAAATCCACTTTTTATTTTTTACTTTACTTTTACATTTTATTAAAAAAAACATTGTCTACATATATGTATTAAAAAATATTTAGAATAGATACGAATAGATAAGAATAGATAAGAAAAGTAAAATCAGTAATAAGAACATTCAACATTTTAACTGGACATTCTATGCTAATATTCGTTTAAATCATTTAAATTTTGAAATTACGGAAATATTTAACTCCTAATTGACAAAATCGTCAGTCAAATACATTGAAATAAAAATAACAATTTTAATAAGATTGTATCGAGAAAATTTTTTGTCCTGCGTAAACCGGGTGAAGGCAACTGATCATTGAAAGTAATTTCACGTTCCAAACGGTGCGAGTGAACGTGTCAAGGAAACGCGAGTGGCATGTCTGAATTGATATAAGGGTCTTGCACCGACGATCTCTCGTGAAATAATCTTGCAACAATTACAACACAAACCTACGTACATTGACCGAGACAACAATGTAATTTGAATTAAAGATGGTTGTTATGTAAACTAACCGCAAATAAAGTGAAATTGGCACAATTTCTTCTTATAAAAATGTTCGATATATATCTTAATATTAAATAAACTTTAATACCAAGTAAAAGAGATAAACCTTTAAGTCAGAAAAAAAATCATAATTTATATTTACAGAAACAAAATTTACATCTTTAATATCTACTCAACTATATATAATACATATAATAATTATTAAAATTTTACATACAGGATGTTTTAGAAAGATCGGGACACCTGAAAATCTCGGAGGTCTTACAATTTTTGTATTTAACACTTTTTTCTAAAATGTAACTCCTCCGAGATTTTCAGGTGTCCCGATCTTTCTGAAATACTCCGTATAATAATTATATGTAAAATTAAAATAATATAATCATATATCAACGATAATGAAAAATATTTCTGTGGAAATTTATATTACGTAAGCAAATTATTACTCTTTTTTGTATTGTAATAAATATTCTAATAAATAATGATTTATACAGCATTGTATTATTATTAGATGTACATAAAAGAATATTGAATTTATAAAATAATTATTCAACCCAAATAAAATGTTGCAAATTATTTCATCATTTAAATAATACATGCTAAACCTGTTTATTTTTTCTTATGCAAGAGTCTATATAATTCGAGGCAATAATGCGACCAAAAGTCCAGGAAATCTGTAATCTTTCCTGTTTCAGGAGTATAAACGCGGTAGATAAATCTTATTATTAGCAGCACGAGGTGTAGGCATGATGTTTGCCAATTCATACATTGAAGAAAACTGCGATGCCATCACAGGTTCCTCAAACATGACTTATATTCTTTTTACAATGTAAAATTAGCGGTTGATTGCTTCGAGCATTTATAACGCAGAAATACAAGTGCAATAAGTCATTCACTAGCGAGACAGAAATTACTTACAAATGCAAGATGCGTGGTCACACATGTATTTAATATTAAGTGTTTGTTGAGTTCAGTATAGCATTTCTTCATTTAAATACAAATTAGGTAGAATGTAGTAAGCGTAAGAATATAGTTTATCTTGCGTAATTACGGCAAAAATAGACACGTTCATCATTATTATTTCTCCTATACCAATTCTCTCATTATGTTTTACCAATATGAGATTATGTAATAAATAACCAAGGTTATTCAAAGTTATACAAGACATTTTAAACAACACTACGCATTCAAATATTCATATTTAACAAATACCTTTTTTTCTGTCGTTAAGAAACAGAAATTGAAAAACCAATTGAAATAAATCTAAAAAATATACTGTTTAATTTCTACACTATTACTACAGTATGTTTTTTCATATAGAAGGAATGAAATAATACTTTAACGAAAATAACTTGATAAAAATAACGCCCGGATAAATCGAAAAGCATTAGCTAAGCCGTTTCACGTCTTGGGTGATTAAATAATATGTATATACTTGTATAAGTAACAACGTTGCAGATTTATGCACACAATTTAAACGACATTGAGATTCTGCCGTAAAATCGTTAGATTGTATGTTCGTCTATGTAAACTGGAAGATGAGTCCTAAGTTTTTCGCGTTGTATGTCGATCAATATTGTGAACTTGCTTGAAACCGAATATTGAACTCACACGATAAGTATCTCTCGAACTCGTGGCTATTTTATCTTCTATTCCACGACACTTCGTACCATTGAACGCCGATCGGAAAACAGAATCACCATCGGCAACGAAAACGCTCCGCTTCGCTCGATAGTTCGCGCGCAACTGCCAAGGAACAGGGCGCAATACAGCTTCGTCGCTTCCTCTCCTGATCATCCAGGTTCTCTGGTCGTCGCTATCGGCTACCACGTACAATGTCCTTCTACCTGCCAGACAGATCACGTGCGTGCCATTCTTCCGAATCACGGGATACTAGCGGTGTGTCCGGTTTGTCGCAAGCAACGATCGTAACGACTTAATCCAGAAGACATGTTTTTCTTTCAAGCATGCATGAATTTTAAATTAACCAAAATTCAATATATCCCGAGTTTTATTGTACCCTAACTTCGCCCTGGTGGATTGAATTTAAAGTTAATTTTTCCTACTGATTATTTCATTTTTTAGATGCTAATAGATACTATATTCTATTTCTTTAAGAAAAAAGAATGTTTCTTTAAAAATACCATTATTATTAAATACTTAATTATTTTATAAATATCCAAGAAACTCCATTAATTCTTATGTCATAGATTATTCTACAAGAATCATATATGTAATTAGTTCTTTTTACAAGTTTTTTTTTACAAAAAAATAATTTTTATGTTATAAATACATAAATTTCTAATTTATTGTCAATGTTAAAATTAAAAGTATAATAGAAACCGGATTTATCAGTTTTAATAAATGATTAGAATTTACATATATTTATGATAGCAATAGTAATTTACCAGAAAATCGTTAAATATAATAAATTATCTTGCACACATATAAGCATGTATATATACAAATACTCTACGTATATCATAATCCGATATTCCCAGAAGAACTATTCTTGAATATTTTAACTAAATGAGTTTATAGACTATCAATAATTCAGATATGTATTAGAGTTTGCTGAACAGTTCAGTGCGCATATACAGAATGCGCAATATCCGCATGTCAATGATCAATCAGTTATTGGAAGAGAAAAGGATAATAAGACAAGAAATATGTCGTTTTCCTTGAAAAAAGTAATCTTGTTTCAGCAGCAATTTGAAACTATCCAGTCGATTACTACAAAGTTACAAAAGGATTCATGCTATGTTAACACGATAATTGATGATGTGTAATCATCAATTATCAACGCATATAATGCAAAGTGTAATAATATAGTTTATATAATTTTTGCTTTAAAAAAATATTTCGAAAAGAAAAGTCCAGTTTATTCTGTTACATATTTTAATTAATAAATTTTAGACATAATATAATTTGTAAATTTTGCATAATAATTTCACAATGTTGAGAACTTTATTTAATATTGAAGCAATTATATATGAAAGAAAGTTACACATAAAAATTCCGTTTTTATTAATTTTTATTTAAAACTGGAATTATTCTTTACGATTCTATTTCCATAATTTGTGCAATGCGATATATTCTCTTAATTTCAAAAATATATTTTATTTGAAAAAAACATTCTTGACCACATCATTGAAATTTATGTCTCATCAAACTTAATGTTAATATTTACTAAAAATCATTGAGTTTCAAAATGCATATCGAGCCTTCTTTATAGTTGTATAATTTGTTTTATTTCCAATAAGTGTAATTTGTAAATACAACTGTGCAATCACACAACGCAGTATTTGCAATAAAAATCATTAGTGATAAAGAAGTTACCGAAATAATCTCAGAGACATAAACGCTTCTCTAGTTTGTGTAAACATTACGAGCAACATCCGACAAATCTTTCATTTACATAAATGTGATAGAATGTAGACTCAAGAAAAATATATCCACATGTAACTCACGTGTTCTCTAACGTAACTTCTTCCAACTTTGAAAAACTCGAAACTTTTATTGTAAGCAAAAGAGATTACAAAATGTTATCTAAATTTGATTAGCAAATCTCTTAACTGTTTTATTCAAGTAAACATTAGACAAGTAAGGGAAAAATGTAAGAAATTCAAAGGACAAAATAATAAAAAGAAAGTCAGATAACTAAATAGTGAAAACTGCAAAATTTGAAATTAATATTGAAATAGTAGCCAAATATTATATAAAATCACCAAAACCATTAAAAATCTAAACAGATTTATGAATATTATAAAATAAATTCTCCAAGAAAGATGATTTAAACCGAATTATATATTTTATACTTTTGAATAATTTACTTAATAAATAAAAAATTAAATCTTCTACTTAACCAACAATATTTATAATAAAAGCTGCTTCCGTTTTACGAAACATTTGGGAACAAACATACTATTTCGTAGAAAATACATCATATCTAAAATTTACATCTTATCTAATTAAGTGTATTTAATCGCATCTCATTCGTTAAGTAAGTAATTACGTACCAGTAATAATAAAAAGAGAGATTTATTTAATCTGCACATATTTACATTGCTAGTAGCAATTCTGAATAACCCGTGATCTCCTCTGAAATCATAAGTTCCATTATCATCTGTAAAAACATGACATGAAGGCCGAGGCATCTGTGTAAATGAACAAAAAGTAGCGTAATTATTTCGTCATAGTGATATAAATCACCTGTAGATATAAAAATCGTTTTGTCGTCAAATTAAGGCTAGTCTTATTTAAGCAACGTCGCGAATTACACGTCACAGAGAAGCGGGAAACGAGTCTACGATCCTTTAATCCGTCAATGGTAAATCGATAAGTTAAGATTGGCCCAGTAAGTACCTAATAATCCTATAAATTACCAGGGATAGATAATTGAGTTAGACGAACGAGCATCCCTAATTGATTGAAGTCATCCGCCAGTAACGCTGGCGACGGCTCGTATAAGCGCGCGATTTGTCACACACGAGACGCGTTATTGAATCTTGCATGTACCAACGCGCGTTGACGATATAAGTGCGAAAGTGAATTAACCCAGAACTCCACTTTCACAATTGTGCTATACTTCGGACACTATGAACTTCAAGCACACGCACGCAAGCATCTCACGCGCACAAAGTACAATAAATACAGAAGCTATCTAATTCACGTTTATTTTATTCTTAATCCTATTATATTCTTAATTATAATTAATTGATTTTCACAAAATTAATATAATGTATCTCTTTTGTATACACTCACTTCATGAAAAGATAATTAGCTCGATTCTCATTTTTACAGCATATATATATATATATATATATATATATATATATATTTATTTATTTAATTATTTATTTATTTATCTTCGTTATTTGGTCAGATGTCTAAATATATTCTTTTGCAATTAACGCTTATACGTGTAATGTGTCCTATTGCAACAAATGTATTCATTCGTTTCTAACAGAGATATAGCAAGTCATTATTATTATGAGAAATGTATTGCGCTTAAAATGGAAGAAAGAATTACCTCGTATTTGTGTCAATGTACAACATTATTTTTCATTCACATCGATGTTCCTAATCGCGGTGCTATGTAAATCGAGCCACATAATAACAAGTTTCCAAATTCCATTAGAGCGATAAAGATTCTTATTAGTTTAATATGTTTCGAATTCCTGACACGATCAAATTTCCGTAGAGGTTGGTACATTAAATTTCTTTTTTCCGCGAAGTTCTCGAGATTCGAATACGGGTGAATTGAAAATTCCAAAGCATGAAGGTAATCTTACACCGTAAGTGGAACGAAGACGTCGGTCCATCTGCGCCGTGGCGAGGTTTGGGTTACTCTTCATTGTGATGTGTCCTTACGGAACGAGACACCGACATATCTGTTGTAATCGAGCGTGCCGCGTACATGCGGCAATATATACGAAACCTGTGTGTACATCCTCCTTCGGTGAGCCTAAAAATTTCTTAAGGTTTCTTCCGTCCGGATGTGCTTTCTTCATGTTTCTTCCACAGGTTTACGTGATACAGGATGTTCGATAATGAATATGACGATATTTGAAAATTAAAATAATTTTCTTTTCTAAAGATTTCTGAGCACAATCAATTAGAAATTTTGATGTCAGAGCACAAAGATATAAAAAATCTTGTTTTATATATAATTCTTATATATAATTTATATATATTCTTATATATAATTTTTATATATAATTCTTTTATATATAAATCTAATCTTAAATACTTTCCCTATTAATGGAATATTGAGACACGATTATATTTATAATGTAAAAAGCTATAAAAAATTAGGAAAAAGTTTCGAGAATCAAAACTATTTTTATTTTTAACAGGAGACATTTTCTTATTCAACAATTATATTATCGAATCTTCTATTTCTCTTTAATATGTATCTCTGTACGTCATATTTTATCTGTTAATAATAAGACATGGATGTGATGATTATGTGTGTTACTATCCGTTCTCTAAACTCAAGAATCACTAGTTGCAACTTTATTACTTTACTATTATTACTAACCTTGAAAACGAAACAGAAAACAGGTCTATTTTTCTGCTTACTGGACACAAAATTATCATACAACATGTGTGTACAACGTTTCGATATTCCACAACGAAGTCATAAAACTGACGTATACGCTGAGGAAGGTTATTTATCACAATGACAGACCACTTCAGTGAATAACTACTATATCGTACAGATAAACGTACATCGAACTGACAACTCAAGGAGTTTCTTTTTTCTTCTTAATGAAGTTCTTGTCTTCTGAACAACTTGCTATACACATTACAAATACAAATGCGTTCTTATTCAATATTCCAGTACAATAATAATAAATCAGATTAAATAATTAATCCTTGACGTATTATTATGTAAAAACGATATTTCATCGTCCGAGTATTATCGCTTTGTTAAAACGTGTCGAGTTCAACGTCACGGATGCCGTCACGAAGCTGTTAAACCGGATGATTTTTGCGTATCAATGTACTAGCGTATCACGGTGCAGTTTAAACGAGATTCTCTTGCGGTACTACAGTTTAATGGATAATCGTTGCAGATCGCGCCGCCGAGATCCGAAGTATTTAAATATATACGCGAATGAATACACATGTCACATTTGGAGAAATCGTGAAATCTCACAAAAACAGTAATCCAAAGTAAACATTCAACCATCGGCGCCGAACAATACGCAATACGCACACTTGCCCATTGACTGACTGCATACTCGGTGTATTCACCCTATATCTATTCTGTCATTATCCACTTAGATCCCGCCGCTCACCCCCGCAGTTTCTACTTCCGCCCGTATACTCGTAAAATAAATCATGTAATCGGATAACGAGAGCTGTCTCTTCGCAGCTCAGGCGAAATAACTCGGATAACTCGATGTCGGTGCGAATTGTCTTACTCGAGCCAACATATATATATATATATATATATATATATATACTAGCATGCCCTGTCTCGGCTTCGCTCGAGATAATAGTGTGACCGAAATTATGATATCGATCGAATAATTCACTTCTAATACGTATGATTTCGGTCACATTATTATCTCGAGCGAAGCCGAGACAGGGCATGCTAGTAATTAATATAGCCTATATTGATCAGTGATAATGTAGCATTGAAATGGTGAAAGAATTTTTGAAATCGGTCCAGTAGTTTTTAAGCCAATTCGTTACAAACATACACACAAAAATACAAATCTTTCCTCTTTATAATATTAGTATAGAAGTATAGATTATATTATATTATTATTATTATTATTATTATTATTTATTATTTTTTTTTATAGTATAGAAAAAAAAAAAAAAAAAAAAAAAACAAAAATAATAGATAATAGATAAAGACAGAGGAAGTAGTAGATAGATAAAGATAGATAGAAAAGATAGATAGATAGATAGATAGATAATAGATTAATAGATAATAGATAATAGATAATTAATATAGCCTATGTTAATCAGTGATAATGTAGCATTCAAATGGTGAAAGAATTTTTGAAATCGGTCCAGTAGTTTTTGAGCCAATTCGTTACAAACATACAAAAATACAAATCTTTCCTCTTTATAATATTAGTATAGAAGTATAGATTTAATAATTATCTCGACCTATATCGCATCGAAATTAAGCCGCCTGTTATGAAATAAATATCGGGACGATATTTATGAACAAAACGAGCAATTGCTACCCAATAACAATATTTAAGAAAGAAAGAGTAAAGATTTTTTTCATAATTCGCTTATCTCTTCATGTTCTTAATTAACAAGATTGAAGATTGGGCGACTTTTTTTACATTTAGATATTTTTATTATATCTATAATTATATCGATTACATATTAATCTTCCGTTTCAGTAAAAGTTTTAATAATATCAAGACATTTTTTATTATTTGTATATATATTATTATATTTGTATATATATTATTATATTTGTATATATATTATTATACATACAATATAGTATATATGTACATTATATTATATTATTGTTACATATTGTCATTATCGATTCTTGAAATCTTTAAATTTTCAATTACTTTAATTATTTTATTTTTGACACCAATGAAAACTGTTAACTTTATAATTCAAGTTTTATACATATATGATCAAATTAGCCATGAGTACTGTAAATCCAGAACGGTATGATGCGCCACATGTATACCTATCTAAATTCTTACTGGTCGCAGTTAATTAAAGCTGATAATTGCCACCTTCTTAATCTTGATATGATCGTTCCAACGACATTTACATCGATCTTGCTAATGTCCGGCGTTATCAAGGAATGCGCATCCGAAGTAAAAATGAGTACTTTGACCCGTTATGAATACTCGGTCATTGACATAGGAATCCGTTATTCGCACTGGATCCCAGAATCCTGTCCGCTTGTTGTGCATAAGCCAAGTAATTCGAAGAAACTGATGCAAAATATAACGAACTTTAAAACTAACGTAGGATAATAATAATCTTCAGGGTCACAATAAAAATAATCACCGTCGTGTCTTTATTTCTAACATGTTTTTTTATTTTAAGACAAAATTGCATTTCCGTAGATTCATTTTTCGCGCACCACGATTTTTTAAACGCGTGCATTGTACATAATGCGTTTGTGTATCTTTGCGGTAAACATAGTTTTTTCCATTATCATCGACAGATACGTGCCACGCGCGTCAGAGAATGCCTCGTCGTTACAGTTTCTGCGCCAGCGCCAGACCGATGTCGTGTTTAATGTCTGATTCGCATTCCGTCAAGCAACCTGAAATTTCACTCTGTCTGCACCTCTTCGTTCCCGTCTCTTCCGCATTGCCTCCTGATATGCAACAGTCGATTCATACACTTCTCACGTCTCCGCTCGTCTCGCTATGAGCTCGGTGGAATATCTTTGTTCGCGGATTACGCCACGAAAAATATTGTTAGTCTCTAGCCAAAAACGCTCCACGAACATACGTGACAAATCTCGCGATGCGAACAATGCCATTATTGAATCTTTTTTTATGTTCGCACAGAATATAAAATACTTTAATGGAGCACGCGTAGAAATTGATGATTGTGATTAAAATTTATTGCCTGAAAAAATACTCTCGTCTTTCAAAATCGAGATGTTGCATGTCACTTTGCACTTTCGTGTGCAATTTATCTAAACTACAAACTACATATGATGAATTATGCTTACTTCATTTTCACATTTCGAATTTTCTCTGTGTGTGCGTTTTTTAATTAATATAAATTAATAGATGATACTAATACATCAATTTTCAATGTTTTTAACATCGACATAACGTAACTATTGAGGAAAAATAATACTAAATAATACTAAATAATAATAATAATAATAATAATAATAATAATAAAGAAAAATTATTAGATTTTTTAAAAATATGTTAATACGATATATTAAAAAAATAAAAACAATATTTTTAAAAATTAATTAAAGTGAATTCTATGATAACTCGACGTAATTCAATAACAGAATAAAAAACTATTTTATCTCTTATTTCATTATTATTCTGAAGTAAAGTAAAATAAGAAAGAAGGAGCAGTAAATGACGTCAAACTGGCATAACTGATATATGAAATTGATCTTTATTACTACGTTTCGACCTTTGATTCAGGTCCTCTTCAAGTAAATATATTATTCAGTCTCGTGGTCAACATTTCAAAGTTTGAAAGCGTTGATTTCCGCATAAGTTAATTTAAGATATGAATATAATAATATAGACCATCAAGTGTAAAAGGTGTCTGTTGTTAGTGACAACGAAATACGGATAGTGTCCAACAACAGACACCTTTTACACTTGATGGTCTATATTATTATATTCATATCTTAAATTAACTTATGCGGAAATCAACGCTTTCAAACTTTGAAATGTTGACCACGAGACTGAATAATATATTTACTTGAAGAGGACCTGAATCAAAGGTCGAAACGTAGTAATAAAGATCAATTTCATATATCAGTTATGCCAGTTTGACGTCATTTACTGCTCCTTCTTTGGTATTTCCCATCACTGGCAAAGAGAAGACACTTGCATTGTTAAAATAAGAAAAGTAGAACAAATTTTTAAGCGTGCTAGTATTAAATAAAATTAAATAAAATTATTAAATTTTTCTTTTTCTGTTTATTATTGATATATTTTTGTTCGTATTGAAATCGATCTCTGTAAGAACGTATAAGCTAAATCGATATCCTGAAATTAAAAAAAAAGAAAAGATATTAAATAATAATTGAAGGTGTTCGTCTTAAAATAAAGTTTTATTTTATTTTTGTAATGCAATGTTACAACAGTTTATTCTGAATGCATTTTATCTGGCGTTAGAAAGAAAAAATCGATAAGCACACCGTTAGATACATGACGCCGCTTAATAAAACGTTATCGAGGTAAAGTTTCATCAATTACCTGTACATCCCGTTGATTTATACCATGTTGCTATAACTAAAAAAACCAAGATAATTGTGTGTGTTGCACTTGAATGTGTATACATGCACGAATAATTATCATTAATAAGCGCGATGTTTGACCAAGTATCAAGACATTATTTTGATTAAACAAGTTGCATGTTGAGTGTCACTTCGTAACACTTTAACGCAATAATGCGTCAAGATGTTACACAATATCATTACAAAATTAGCACATTCTAAACGACCTTCTCAAAGTCTTAAGCATGTTAAAAATCTATTTTTGAACTATGTTTGAACTACTTTTTATCGTAAAATTTCAACGAGGACTACATTCGCTCGGCAGTACAATCTATTTTCCCTGTACATAGGAAAAAGATTTATTGTGTTTAAGCGTTTATAGAAATAAATTTTTTCTGATTATGATTATTGATCATACAATACATTATTCTAGTTTATAAACATGTGCGAAAAATTTTATTTTCTAATCTCAGAACATCTCTGAGAAGCATAACTCATTCGCAACATCAAGTAGATTTAGAGAGATTATATTAATAGTTATATTTATTTATTTTAATAGTTATATTTAAGAAATATATTATTTATAAGAATAAATTTTATTTTGATAATTGCTATCGTTGATCATACAATATGACGTTACTGTATTTTTTAAATAAGAAATTAAAGAATATCAATATAATCATTGTATTTTACAAAACGCAAGGAATTTTATTTTTTAACATTTCTAATAACAAATATAACTCACCTCAATTAGATGATACAATATATTTATAATTAATATATTTATACAAAAATATATTCACTTATAATCATTACTAATCACTTATTATCGCCAATGGTAATTAAATAAAATTTAAAAGCAGTTAATTAATCGGCTCAATTGACAAATTAATTTATTCCTCAAGAGATTACAATTTAAATATTACGACGTTTCGACTTTCAATTTAGGTCCTTTTCAAGTAAAGTTAAATTATTATAGATGGAGATTCGCTAATGACGTAACATACAATCGAAGTTTAAAACAAAGCCATTTACCTCAATACAATTCGCATAACAAAAGACAAAAGAAAGTTTTAAAGTCAGAAGCAATGCAAGTCTATGCGTCCGTGCCAACAAGAATAAAATGGGCACTAAAATTAAATAAAGCAATAGAATAAAAAGAAAAGTAAACTCAAACTCACAAACTTACATGCTTCATTTGTCTCACTTTTTTAAAACAGAACAGATAAACTTCATTCATGACATATTTATAATTGTCAGTATTATATTTCTTCACGTATTGTAATGGCTTATACGAGTTCGCATCATCAATATTATACGAGTTATCTATATTGCAATAAATATGAGCGCGATATTCAATTCTACAATTAGCAATCTAAAACTTTCAATCCGTACTTGATTGAATCAGGAAAATGTCGATCGTGTTCGTTACGTGACATTACCTTGAAACTCGATTCTGTTAAACAGAGTGATATATGTATTGTAATATTGATCATTTTATCGACATTTTCAGAATATTGTGGATTGTACATACAAGCGTGTTTATCGTCATGTCACACAAATTATCTTAAAATTTTGTTTCCGCTTCTCAAGGATAAAAACACGCAATAATTTTCTTTTTCATCGGCAATCATTGAAGTGCCACGTCTAATACATGCGAGAGACACAATTGCATTTATAAGCAAGGCAAACCATTCTAATGCATTCGCAAAAACTTATTAAAGCGATATAACGACTTAGATTTACCATAAATTATTGATCAATCAGCGGTTTGCATACAAGAAAAAGAAAAAAATTTGTACAGATCTAACAGTTTGCAATCGATTGCAAAATTGATCATAGTTATCACGTTTCCGTGTATTTCAAGTATTGCTAAATGCAATAGCTCGACCTATAGACAAATCGCAAGTAAATATATATATATATATATATATATATATATATATATATATGCGATTGATCTTTCGACACACGAAATGAACTTTAGTAATTTGAAACATCAACTAATTATGAATAATTTATCTACTTGTCATTTGTCAGAAGATCGAGCGACCGCATTTTTCCTTGTCCCGTAACGGTCATCGTCGACAATTATCGTCTCGTTATAAGCTGGCAACATAATGTCAAGGACACAAAGCACAAAGTACATGCTTAATTGATGAAGAGAGAGGTCCGAACCAGTAGCTCTAGAAATTCAAAGTAACATCAAAGCTTGTTAGGCATCACTTAACACGTGGCACATATCATTTATGGACTGTACACGATTCGAGAAATCGTTCAAACATAACATTCGTGACTCGCATCTCGAGACTAGCATGTGTGATTGCAGCTGCATTTCGACAATTGCAAATCTGAAGTATTGAAGTGCTTTTTTATCTTGTAAATTCGAAAAATGCACATCTGTTTACTCTGTAATCTTATCTGCGTTCGATATTAGTAGTTTTAAAACAAATCGAGCTCCTCGATTCGCTCTAAATTGGTAAAAAACAGTTGTTTATACTCGAAAATTGAATTGTGTTCATCAAGACGATGCAATTAATCGAGAAAATACATTTTGGGTGTTTTATCGAAAAAACGAGATACACTTGATGAACTTTCAAAATGTTTAAAGTTCTGTTTTTATTATCGCTATTGTCAAAAAAGATCTCGAGCAAAATTTAAACATCATGTGATCTTCCATAGCAATATATAATCTCAATCAATCAATCAAAACAATCAATAACAATCCTGAAATGAATTAAATGATTGAAAAAACATTACAAGTAAAATTATAATTAGTTCACGTAAAAATCGACTCCTAAAAACTCCTAGAAACAGTATTAATCGAATAAAACTCACGTGAAAAGATGCACAAGTTTTATTCTAAATAACAGAATAGAATTAGCTTTAAACAGTTCTAAAAACTCTGAATCGTTTTCGACATTAAGTGCAGTGTTCGGTTTAATAACGTGATTCAAGCTCGACATCTACTTAAATTTTTTTCCGAATACAGTATATGTTGACATGGTTAAAGCATTTGCTTCATGACAAATGTGCATGGTGCTTCATTTTTTTCAATCGTTTTTCATTGAATTTTTTATTTTCTTGAGTTCTTGACAATGTCAGTGCACATTTTTTATCTTACAATCAGTAAAATTAGGAATTTTTATTTCTGTCGTAATGTTCTCCAATGCACTCTTTTGTTTTTCGCAATTTTCATAATCTGGTAAGTCAGATTTCCATAAACAGTATACAATTCATATAAATAAAAGTTGCCATTTAATTATTAGTCCACCTTGCTACACATAAAACGCACATAAAATAATTTACAAAAAATGCAATTGACGCAACAAAATACACACCATTTTCGTACGCGAGCTAACTAAACAGGTTGAAATAGATTCGAGCACGCACGCATGTATGCAAGTAATGTACACGATTCGAACTTGCAAGTAGTGTTCGAGAGTTTCTCGAACGACATTTTTTTATTATGTACACCTGCTTTTAAAGTCAGACGGCAACAAGATGTATGCATATTATCGTTTAATAGCAGTTATCGAACAATAATTTATTTGATGAATCACTTCAGCGCACCCTATTTCCGATTTTTGTGTTTATTAACATAGTTATCAGCTTCGTCTCTTAAGGAATATAGTCGTCTGCTGATTCCAATACGAAACAATGTGTCGCAAGAAGTTCAAGAAGGAGCAGTGTAGTGATGTTGATAATGTAGTATTAAAATTATTGTTATTGTAAAATTCAAAAAAGATATACAGAGGTGCGCGTTTCGTTTTTGAAAAATTTTTGGAGAAAACGCTGTAAATTGATCCTATCAAAAATTTCTCAGGCAATGATCCTAATTACTGTACCAATTAACAATTTAAGATAAAAGAAACGCGTATATTAAAATAAAATATTCAATTACGCAAACGAAAAACTTTTTAAGACCTGCGTTATCGCATGCGATTACAAGCGATATCAAAAAATTTAATGATGTGATAGATTTATGATAATGACAGTGCGATTAGTTTTCAACGTGAAGATATCGCGATATATAAAGCTGTCGCATTTATTTATGTCGCGACATTTGCTGCTGCGAAAACACGTGACACAATGACAAAATGAGCCTCAAACAGCGCAGATAGAGATCATAGTAACCGCATTCTCAATGTCATGTTGAAACATTTCATGGCTACGGATCTCTATAATTTTTCGTAGATTCAAAGCAATTTATAATTAAACTGATGTTCAATTAATAATTTTATGAGATTAAGCTCGTTTTTTATCTAAAATCTGTCTTGAGGTATATTAGTTAGCATTTTATAATAAAAATAATTGTTAATTAATTAGACAATACTTTTAATAATTATCAATTTTCAGCGATTGTTTTTCTTATAATATTTTCACAAAAACATAAAGTTATCTTCGAAATCAGCAGCTTCTCATTCAGTATTCAACGTTTTGTTTTTTTTTCTTTAAATAGCAAAGTAATTTTATAATATCGTAAAAGGTTGATTCCCTTCCCTTCTTTATTCTATAAATTTCGATACGAAGAATGGCATCTTAGCGCAATCTTGCCGCAAAAAATGAACGTTTATCAAAGTGATATGTCGACAATTCCGACAGATCTGTACATACAAAAATATTGTCATAATATGTGACATACTTCGATAGTCACACATACGTGCTATTATCGAAAATAAGTGCTATCATCAATCAGTACCACACTCTCAAAACGAGTTCCGAGTTTGTAGTCATAATCAGTACAATGATATAGTAACATGTGACCGATAAGAAATCTGCCTTAGTCCACAGGTTGAAACCACAAGTGTTTTTCCATTCTTGAATAAATTATTACTTGAAATACTTGAATATTTAAGAAGTATGAAATACAAGTTTAAAATATATCGAAGATACTAGAAAATGCTAAAAAACAATTCGATAATTAATCCGATTGCGAAAAATAATCAAAACTCTGCATTTTCAGATTGATTACATAATAATATCACCTAAATAATTATGTAAAAATTATCATTCAATGATTGATAAAATTGAATTGGAATTAAAAGCTACCTTTAAATAAAGATATAATAGCTATGATCTTAAAGTGTAATAACTAATAATTTTAATAATTTTATGTCAAACATAAAATATATTATCATAAATATATAATCATATTTTACTTCATATTTTACTTCATATTTACTTCATATTATAATCATAAATATATTATCATTATAACTATCTACATCTTTTAGAGATAATTATTATAAAATATCGTTTATCTCTAACTATATAGTATATTTATATTTATATCTTATTTACATTTAATTTACGCAATCAATAATTCTTTACAATAAAATAGCGCCGAATGAGTAATACCATGGCATTTTCCTTCTTATGACTGTTTAGCCTTTCTAATCTCTACTCTGAAAACCACAATATGCACAAGAAATGCAATAAGAGAATTATTTAATTAAGAAATTACAGCAGAAAAATTATTTATTCTATTAAGAAATTTCAGACAGAATTACCGATAGTAACTGATAATAACTACAGTAAATATATTACTAATATAATCTGTATTTACTATTTTTAATAATTTGTAGACAACGACTATTTATAAGTTCTCGATTATGTTTACCAGTTATTGATAACACAATCGCTTTGCGCAAAATTCTTTTCCCGGACGGGCGTGTCGTCTCGCAGAACGGAATTTACTACACTATAGAAATCTACGCGAAGAAGTTGAGCGTGAGTGATAATCACGAATGACTGCGTGCAAGAGCAGCCGCAAATTTCGTTAAGTACCATAAGGACCTATTTGGAGGAATCGTCCAATCTCCTTAGAGATTCAAGTTGGAGAACAGAAAATCAGTCGTTGTTCTAAGCTCGCCGGAGACATTGACAACGGAGGTTTGCGCAGCCGCTCTCTCACATTTCGCGATCGAGACTAATGTATTAACAGATTTATCAATCATCGACACACAAGCTATTCGCTTGTCATTCGTCGTGATCTCCTAGTGATCGAGTGGATGTGTTAATCATCGTGCGCCCAATTACCGAAAACAAGGTATCGTCTTTTAATGTCGACAATAAACTTTGTGTTGCCTAAATTAAAAGTTTTATTTCTGATTTGTGTTTAATAAACAACTTTTGGCTTTTAATAACAGTTAATTAGATTTTAGTTTATCAAAATATAGAATTTCACATTTCGTGAATTGTTAATCTATTTCTACTTTTTCTAGATGTTTTAATAATGTATGTGTACATGTAATATATTTTTCCATAAAATTATTGAGAAATTTAACTTCTATCGTACAAAATTAATACACTGACTTTCAAGTTATTTAATCGATTAAGCAATTGAATTCAAAATATAATAAGCATCAGCATTTCACTGCAAAATATATCATGTAAAAAAAGTTAAATATAGTTACAATATGACAGCATACAAAAAGAAAATTGCATTGCAGACAACACACATGTCTTTAAAATGTCACAATGTTCTCTGGCAAACTATATTTTTTTAGCCATTTTTTAGCCACGTATGCAAATAATTATCATAATAATTATCGTAATTAAAAATTTTTTTTCATACAGACAGTAGTAAAAGTAATATATTAACAATGTTAGATCTAATTAAACTTGAGAATAACCTTGGAAATAATCTTGTTAATTCAATTCACAATATTAACGAAACAAATATTTATCTTATTAAGACAAAAGTATGATATATTGAATTATTTCCAATTAATCTAATGTAGTTAATACACTCAACTTTCGTATGATATATACGTTTAAATCGTTCTATGTTGTATCGAAATCGTGTTGCAAAACTTAGAACTAATACAAATTAAGCGAATGCATTCCGTATTATATCGAAACTATATTCTCGGAGTGTATAACATTTTTTTCTGTGTAATAATTAACTGCACGCTTTAGGATAAAAACTCGATACTTCTAACCCAAATAAAATTTATAATTAAAAATTTATTTAAATTATTAGAAAAATTATTAACTTTAACTTGATCGATATTATATAATTATTGACTTTAATAAAACCGATATAGTACATAATAATTATAGTATATAGTATAATAATTAATACGTAACAGCAATTTTTTTAAATAATAATTTATCGTTTACATTACCTAGAAGATTCTAACAAAAATGAGAATATTTATTGATTATTTAATCAATGTTTCAAAATTTATTGTATTATAACATGTATTTTCAATAAATGTCTCAATTTCAATTTAAATGTCTCAATTTCTATTTAGTACAATTCGTAAAAACATAATTTCGTAGAAACATAATTTGTAAAAAAAATTATGTATGATAGTACGTTTAAATGTTAAGGGAGGCATTTTATGTAATAGATAAGAAAAATCGAATTTTTTTCTTAATTTAATATTTTAACATGTTAAGACAATGTGACATACATCTATTATACATATAGTGTACATATATCTATTTTTACCAACACAACCAAATTTTCAGACAAGAAACATTTTCACATCATTAAACCGATTAATTTGATATTTGAATACATACATAATTCAGTACACGGAATTTTAGAGTATGACACTTCAATAATTCGGAAAAAAAATTTGCAAATTTATTACCGTGCTTGATCTGTTATAAATGGATTTTTCTTATATTTTGATATTCAGTCATTAGATCCAAAATTACAAAGTGTCATGTCTTATAGCATTGAACAACACGCATACTACATAAAAAATAATATCAGTATCAACCACAATTTATGATTAATTATTAACATTTTTTCCGGACAAAACTTCTGTCTGTAATTTTTCACTTAATCCATTATGTTAGCTCATTGTGCGTGTCGTTTAATGCTCTAAGATCTAGAGCATGATACTTTTTATTTTCTACGAACAAAATATTCAAAAAAAATACATTATTGTACTACAGATCACGCGCGGTAATAAGTTTGTAAAATTTTTTTTTCAAATTTTGGAATTTTTGAAGTGTCATGCTTTAGATTACCGTGTACTGAATTATGTATTCAACTCAATCGGTTTGATACTATGCGAATATTTCTTGTCCGAAAATTCGAGTTGGTTGCGTCGATAAAAATAAATATATATTATCTTAAGTTTTAGAACAAAATTCGAAAAATTAATGTGGCTACAGATGGTTTTATTATCGATCGTCGAGCAGGAAGATCAGTAAGCGCACGGTGTGTGCCTTTCTTTAGATTATAATAGCACTTAACAACAGCTGAAATAAGCCTACGACAACGGACTTAGGAATAAAATACGAAGCATTCGGCAAGGGGGGTAATCGCGGCGGGGAAGGCCACCATGTTTATCTCCAGCCTTGCACACATAGAATATACGTGTGAACATATGTATGTGTGTGTGCGCGTGCGTGCGTGTGTGTGAGTGTGTGTACATACGTGTGAAATGAAAGATTCAGGCCCAGTACAACACTAACGTCGCGTAACTTTAATCTTAACTCAACTCACTCTTCAAAAAATAAATGACAATATGTTAAATCTAAAACTAACTAAAAAAAGAAAAGAATTTTATAGATCTTTTTATTTAACAAATAAAATCTCATAAAAAACACATTACTTAAATATATTCAGCATGAACAATTAGTTTATGCTGAATTAATTTAGTAAATTTTTGTCACTAATGCTTTTGTTCTAATGCTTCTTTAAATATATTTTTATATTTATCTGTAGAATTTGTAATAGGACATCCTGGCACTATGCATTTCACCATTTTTATTGCTATAATAAACAAATAGTGAAATATATATCTATATATTTCTTATATATATTTATATACATACACATATGATATATTTTTTTTACGCATCTAACTTTCGTGATCTAACCTCTTCACTGCATACACATACACAATAGGATGTCATTGACACGTTTTTATGTGTAAGATAGTGGAACTCAATATGGCGGAGAGCTGTTCCCCCTGCATGTCTCAGGTAACGTCCCCTCTCGCCTAAACTAGGACTTTAGAGGACTTAGAGTCCCC
The DNA here is from genome assembly GCA_901521435.1 of Crematogaster levior. NCBI lineage: Eukaryota > Metazoa > Arthropoda > Insecta > Hymenoptera > Formicidae > Crematogaster > Crematogaster levior. The sequence continues at coordinate 310,253 of CABEGB010000655.1, forward strand.
CTATTCCTAAGTCCGTGTTTGCGGCACACAGTACGATTTTGTCTACTGGTTTGCTTACAAGATCCAATTAAGATTAAGCTTTAAATGACTTGATCTAAAATTCTGCATCCTTATTAACTCTCGTAAGAAATCTAGTAGGCAAAATAGTATCGTGTGCCGTTGATAGTTTCAACCAGTGTACTTACGTAAGAGACGCAGTAAGACGTCTCGCGCTAAGTATATTTTTCGTAAGGTACATTCTTTCATGTGCGAGACGCAACATATCTTTTACAGACAGAAACACGCTTCTTTAGAAATAAATAAACCATTGTGCTTTTTAAATAAATTGATTATTAATAATTAATTATTAAAAGATGCAGATACTGGAAAATACTATAGATTTTTCCGATATCAATAGTAATGCACATAAATACACTTTGTGCATAGATGTGCATATATGTATGCATATATGTATGTATGTATTTTTTGCGATTTATGTCATTCAGACAAAATATCGTCATCGTTGTCGTTATCGTCGTCGATTTAAAAATTTGTTTGTTTATTTGGTCTATTGTACCGCTACACAGATCTCGCCATGAGTGAGTGAGACAGCCGTTAACATACCATCGACATATGAATATATGGAGTGTTAGCTCAAGGAATGTGAGATTGGTGGAATGGGAGAGCTCCCCGCTTTCTGTAGTTTCAGCTGTCAACTTAGTGAAGCCATGGTGATGGCGTCAGTCAATACAATTAATATATATATGTTAACGAATGTATTATATGTAAAGAAAGTTTCATTGAAAATTTTCAATACATATTAATATCTTACTTTTTCTAAAATTATATTTTCAATAAAATATATAATATAAAATAAAATAGGTAGCACATAAAGTAAGGTAGATAAATAAATAATAAAGTATTCTTGTTGTTTACGTATTAATTTATTTAATGTTTGTAATATTTAGCAGATTTTTCGACACAGATACTTTAATTTTTCCTATTGATTTAATCATTTTTTTCCGACGGTATTTTTGGTTTACAGATTTGTTTGCAATGGAACAAAATTGGCATTTTTTTAAATAGGATGATGAGAATAATGAACATTTTTTATGTCTCCATGTTCCTTGAATATCTTTAAAAGTTTCATTGTAATCTTCAATTTTATTTTTATTGTTATCAACGCCACGACATATATAGAGACTATCAACAGAAAATAATATCTCCTGTAATTGCTCTATGCTATTAATATTATGGATTTGTATGTGTGATGGGACGTTTAGAACAGATTGCTTTAAGATATTTATTTGTAATGTCATATCTTCTTTTAATATTACTTCTTTGATAGGATTAAATGAATATTTGTCCTTATAATTTTCCATTTCATCGCATATTACTAAGAAAAAGATCAATAATCGTGTGTCATCTTTACAGTACTACATATGTATCCATTGGCTTGGCATATTGAACTCTTTTCTGTTTAAAACATTTATTATACTATCAAATGATAATATTGTTGCATGGTCCTCTATTGTAATATTGCATGATGATGCTGTTGAATGATGTTCATTTTCCTTATAATTTTCAATATGTAGATTATTTATATTTTTATTGATATTTTGAGGATTTTCCTTTTCTTGTATATATTTAATATCATTTACGATTTCTTCAAACCAGGGGAATTGTGATGGCACAGCTCCTTTACATAATTTGGATATTTTAAATGGTGCAGACTAAAAAAACGCTTATAACATATTTATAATGTGATGATTATATAACTTTCATAATTGTTATTTAAATAACTCTTACTTAATAACAATCAACTATATAATTATATAATAAATATTACTTTTATTCTTAATTATCAAACAGGCATCGTCAACTTAATGAGAAAATAACTGGGATAATTAACATAACTTACCATGCCAAGAACATTTCCTCTCTCATCATAAATTTCACGTTTTCACAAAATATCACTACTTAAAAAATGATGACGGCATACAGCTTGTTTTGAGTTGATACTTATATCTTTCCTTTTTATAGCTGTTTGCCATGCTTTTCTTACATTTTCATCTTTTGGAACATTAAAAAAATGAACCTTTTCAGGATTGGGAGTGTAACCCGATGTACAGCCAACTACAATACAGCGTGGCATTGTTTAATTAAAATGAAATAAACTTGTTATTCAATTTTTCACTTTTTATTTCACAATTTCTGTTAAAAAGCTTTATCACTTCTAACCTAACGATGACTGTGCGCGTCAAGTCGTTCAAGCAAACACATGGTGACTGTTGCCAGCGCCGCATAGCGGCTTGGCGTCATTAAGAAGACACACCGTAATACAGGACAGCATAGGAAGTGTCAAAGGGCTGGGTGGGGGGAAAGTAATTGAACTAGTCAGACTTTGATTAAATCCGGATAACTTTGGTACTATTCGGATATATTTGGCTTTCTTTAATATCGTGATCAATCCACACAGTATTAACAATTATTCGCGAGCTGAATGTATACGAAACTGACCGAAGTCTGGCTACTAACCTCCGACTCTCCCTCTCGAGTTCTGCCACATCCCTCACCCATCGAGACAACTGATGCTCCATCCATTTATCCATATCAATATGTCAATAAACTCCCCCTGAGCTAACGTTTTGTCCATATCGATGAGAGAATAAAGCAGAACGGCTGTGAAATCCACGGTAAAGGAAGTGTAGTGCTGTCTCTCTCTCTCTCTCTCTCTCTCTATAGGACCATGGATATTTCCGCTGCATACCCGATAATTGCCAAAAGACTAGATGTACTAAATATTTTATATTTACTAACTTCCAAATCAAAGTATAAACTGGAAATAATTTCGAATCATTAATTTTATAAAATGTAAAAGTGTGAAAAAAACTTAATAAAAAACAATTCAAAATAGAATAGCCATATTCGATCCATGCTAGGATCTTGCTTATTAATATTATTTAAGTGAATATTATATACAATCTCACAACTCGATAGACTGCAAAAAAAATTTAATTAAACTGTTAAAAATCATGCTCCGTCGAAAATACATGATTCCCTTCAGCCTTTTTAGTTTCTCTTCAAGAAATTATTAAGTACAGACTACACAATACATTACGCAAACTTTGAATATATTCATTTAACTTTATTACAAAATCGACGGTGTTAACCGCTTTTCTACCGCATCATCTTGTGATGCGTTGCACCTTGAAACATGCTTTTCAGTCTTGGAAGACATATATTGTTCATTTACATTTGATTTACTTGATCGACTGGGAGATTTAATTTGCGACGTAGTCAACGAGTTCTATAATCGTTGTTTGGCCATTGGACAAAGAATGCAGTGGAAAGGCTCTTGTTGATTCCTGTAAACAAAATACGTTATATATTGGATAACCTGTTATTTAACCTGTAGTAACTTGACAATAAAATCCTCTGTTTTCCCCATTAATCACAACATAAATTATTAAAAATTTGTTTACTGTATAGCACAAATATTTAATAGTCATTTTTTACTCAATATATATCTAAAAATTTACTTACCGCATGTGATTACAAAATCGTTCGAGCATATACTTCATTAGGAGATAATTTCTTAAAAATATTGTACATATTTATTTAACCAAATAAAACAACAATTGTTGACAGCAACCTGGCACTATTAATAGCTTCATTTGCTACGTTTCGACCCTTGGTTTGGGTCCTCTTCAGACAAAATTAATTAGATCAACAGCGCATTTCCACTAAAAGTGACCAAAATTACAACTAATAAGTTACATCTGCATTTTTACATTTTTACGACATGTTTATCATTTTATAGCTTGCAACTTACAGTACGTTGTGTGTCGAAAGGAGTCTAAATATAACGTCAAAAGTGCGGTGTCAATGTGTGGAACACAGAATGCCCGTCCTACATCGATGACGGCAAATTCGAGACTGTAAAGTAACGTTCTCTAACATTCTACGTCTTTAACAAACATGTCAGGTATAAATATCAACAAAAAGTGCGTTTATCTGTGTGCACGAAACAAACACCAGATGGATAAAAACATCAAAACTCTATGGATCTCTCATAAAATATTAATTACACCGTCATAGATTGCAGTTAGGCTCTCCGTGTCCTTTTGTAAATTAATAGTTGTATTGTATTTTTTTATGTACATCATTTCGGCAATTTCTCTTTTTTTAGTGTGTCTTTCTTTGTGTAAAACAGTTGGATTTTGCCAATCAAATTCGTGTCCGTAGGAAGACCTGTGCTTGCTAACTACCGAATAATTATTTATAGGTTTGTTGATGTCACTTCTATGCTCTTTCAATCTGGTCTCAAGATGTCTTTTTGTTTGGCCTATATAAGTACTGTTACAGTTTTTGCAATCTATTTTATATACTATTTCAGTCTGTTTCAAGGTGTTTATTGTGTCTTTTCCCTTTTTTATTAGATAATTAAGTTTATTTGGAATGGTGAACACAGCGTCAAGATTAATCTTCCTTAATACTCTACCAACCTCGTCACCTATTTCTTTAGAATAAGGAACCGATATGCAACTTCTCGCGTCGAAATTATTGTGATTTGTCCTATTGTCTATTTGTCTGAATTTTAAACTCTTAAGTCTTTGTTTTATGTGTTTATTAGTGAACTCTAATGGGTAACCGTTGTTTTTGAGAATTTCTCTAATAATGGAAATGTTTGTGTCATGAAATTGTTTGTCAGATAGTAACACCGCTCGGTCTACCAGATTTTTGATGGTGTTAATTTTATATTTTAGTGGATGGTTCGAGAAAAAGTTCAAGTAACTAACAATTACATATTTTTTCTTAAAAACAACTATATGTTTTCTTGACACCAATTGATTCCTCTCATTATTCTGTGCATAAAAATATTGAAATAAGGTCATCGAAAAGTAAATATTTTACGAGATATTTTACAGTTTATGTAAAATTAAGAAATTATTTCAAGCTTTATAACTCGGAAAATACTTCATAAAAAAATACTTTATTATAGTGTTTTGGAAAGCTCTTGAGATAAGCTACAAGAATATGCAATAAAAAGTAGGCAGTTCCATTTAAAAAATTCAATTTGACCTTCATATGATCTTCGTCCTCCACCCAAAGTCAAATTTTTAGCCATCATTAGGTACATTTTATTAAGCCCTACAACTTTGCTACTTACATATTTTTCGCTATAGTTGATCCTTTTCAAGATATTTGACCGTTTCCGGACTTTTGCCCAACCCTGTATATATATATATATATATATATATATATATATATATATATATATATATCTATATCTTTGGCTCAAAGAAACTTACTGTTTTTTTGTATTTATTCAAATATCGGTAGCGCTTAAATTATAACACTATAAATATCTGTGTCTATTTACATTATACTTATATTATAATTTAATCAAAAAAGCACTCAAAGTAAATTTTACGTTTAACTTTATCCTATTAAGAAAAAGTATTATAACTGAAAAAATAACGGTGTTAGTTTAAAGTAACGGTAACGGTGTAGTATCTTTACCGTTATCTTTATTTAAAAAACTAATAAGTTGTTACTTTTTTCGTAATTCTTTTTTATGTTAATGTATTAAATAAATATAATATAATTATAATGTAAATAAACAATAAATATTTATAGCGCTATAATTTAAACGTTATTATCAATTTATTACGAAAAAAATAAGCATGGCGTTACAAGTAACATTTTTAACTCTAATGTACTCTATAGAAACATAGTTCGTGTATCTTTGTATTTAACGATCGTCTTTTAAAACACATTTTGCTCTTGAGGCACAGTCTCAATCATCTTGCTTCGAATTTCAGCTCGTATAAAAGTATAGCAACATGAAAATGTTTTTAAAAATTAATAAAGAAGACACTTTTCGTCCGAGTAAGCACAAAAAAAAGGATTTGCGAGCAATCAGTTCACTAACAAGAATCGTACGTAAGGAACAAGTGTACCTCACCGAAAAAATGAAGATTTTTTTCAAAAGAGATGTCTTGAAAGATGTTTAGCCGAACACAGAACGTAAATGAGAGTTTCAACTCGGTAGTGCTGCGTTTGGCTTCAAAGCAATAGTAATTGCAACTTCAAAATAGTGAAAGTAGCCACATTTACAACTGCTGGTGTTTTCAAAATTACAGTTTCATTTTACAAATCATACATACGTTGAATATTGTTATCGGCCAGCAGTACAAAATATTTGCTGATCAATACGACGCACAGCAGTTGTGGAAGTAAGATTGCCGCAGGGCTACTATGTAGTATTAAAAAGGCTCGATGGCTCATCGAGAAAAGAATGCGACAAATTTTTTGAAGAAAAGGAAAATTTACTATACCTGAAATAGTAAATTTAATGAGCTTGAAATAGTAAATTAATGCAAAACAGCTGTAAGTAAGTCCGAAAGTTACTATTTATCTATATTCAAAATCTTAACCAAAACTTTAAACGCATTTTATTCAAAATTACTTTTTTAAAATTGTCGCACAAGATAACTCAACAATTATTCATTTAATTGACTTATCTCTATGTACCTATACATCTTCATAAATATTCTCTTTATAATTGAACCTTTATTTTTAATTATTTAATTAAATTACTTCTACTGCATAATTAACGCGAAAATTTTTCGTTAAAATCTATCTTTTCCAAGTACCGCTATTTTTACAATTTCGCATTATTTCCTTTAAAAATAGATTCAATAAAAATTAACATTACAATACATTAAACATACATAATACATAAAAACATTAATGCACAAACTCATGAAAAAAAATCATTTTGAATTTTCAGATATAAGCAGCACTACATTACACGCCGACAGCGCCGACAGACAACTTTAACGCCAAATGTGCTGGACAAATGCGCTGGACAAATATCATTTCTAAAATAAATATTTTTTTCTGTTAAAAAAATTGTTGTATTATTTCACTAGTATAATAAAATACTTTGAAAATTTCAAAAGAATTGGTTGTATAGTCTCTTAAAAAAAAAATTAACCTAATTTTTAGTGTTACACGAAATGCCCACCTTAAAAAAACTGTTATTTTATCTGATAATTTGATAAAATTATTATATAATTATTTTTAAATAGGCCTTATCCTTATACTAATTAAAATTATTATCTCTATGTTAATTTTTTAAATATTTTTAAGCAAAATTTCTATTTTATTTATTAATAAAAGTTTTATTATTTATCAAATAAACATTAATGTATTAATAATTCTTGATGAGAACTTTTATATCATCTGTATATCATATGTAATGTAAATCCACAATTTTTTATTCTCACAATTAATACATTGAATAATTTACATCTGCAAATATCCTTTCAGTGTCATCGCATGAAGCATCTAACACGAGGACAATCAGATGGCAATTTAAAGCCGTGATATTCGACAAGATATTGAAATAAATTTTCCGACAATCTGAAAAAATCTCTGAGATGGCAAACGTAGATAAAGATCTTGAGGAACTTATGTCTCATCTGGGTGAATTTGGAAAATACCAGTTCCGGCAATACTGCTTGCACTTACTCGCCGCCCTCACAGCTGGTGTGCACATGCTGACTCTACTGACAGTTGCGGCGGTGCCAGCGCATCATTGCAACATCACGAAAGCGAATGTAACGTCCGTCCTGACTAAGGAGCTATTTAATTTCACTGTTCATAACTGGAACAATTCCTCGGACGTTCTGGAACATCTTCCACGTCATCTTGATAGCTGTCACTATTTGGATCGCGAAAATGTCACCCGGGAATGCGACTCGTGGACTTATGACACAACGTATTTTCAATCTTCGCTCGGCATGGAGTGGAACTTCGTTTGCTCGCGACGTTGGATGGGTGCCGCAGCGCAATCCTCATACATGTTCGGGGTATTTGTGGGTGCGATTACTCTTGGTAGCATGGCAGACAAATATGGCAGAAAAATTATATTCTACGTGTCCGCTGTAGCACAGTTGGTACTTGGAGTATTGGTTGCTCTGATAAACAATTACTATGTCTTTCTAGTAATCCGTTTTTTGTACGGTATCTTTGGCTCTGCCGGCGCATTCATTACCGGATTTGTGTTGACAATGGAATTGGTAGGTCCGTCCAAGAGGACCATGTGCGGTATATTGTTCCAATTGGTCTTCGCCATAAGTTATATGTTGGTGGCTGTGTGGGGTGCCGTAATCAAAGATAATATGTGGCTACAGATTGTATATGGTATGCACAGCGCGGTCCTACTCGCTCACTGGTGGTTAATGGACGAATCACCCAGGTGGTTGTGGGCGCACGGTCACGCCGCCGAGGCGATCATAATCGTACAAAAAGGTTTAAAGGTGAACGGCAGCAACGTTCGCATAGATGCCGCCAGATTAATCAGCAGATCGAAAGTACAGCTGGAGAACAAGGAGGACAAATCTCATGGCGCGCTGGATCTCTTCAAGACGCCGAATCTCCGCAAGAAAAGTCTAAACATCTGCCTCAACTGGTTCGCCAACTCGATTGCTTATTACGGATTGGCACTCAACATGGGCAATCTTGTTGGCAATCCGTTTATTATGTTGTTCCTCAGCGGCATATTAGAGATACCAACGTACATTTTGATAATATTCTCCATGGACCGCACCGGTAGGAGATGCCTGATCAGTACATTTATGATGATAGGCGGTATATGTTGTGTTTGCGCCGCCATCATCACTGGTGCGACTGGTGACCTCGCGACTGTGGCTACGATCACGATAATACTCGTGGGTAAGGGTTGTATTGCCGGTTCATTTGCCGTGGTATACAACTACACGGCTGAGCTATTCCCCACAGTGGTAAGAAACACGGCGCTCGGTATCGGCTCCATGTGCGCGCGTTTCAGTGGCGCTCTCACGCCTATGATCTTTCTGCTGGACTCGCTGAACCCACGAATACCAGCTACACTCTTTGGCTTCATCGCCTTGGTAGCGGGTTTACTGGCACTCTATCTGCCAGAAACGCTAAATCAACCGATGCCGGAATCCATCGAGGACGGCGAAAACTTCGGCAAAGGCGATACTTGTTTCACCAATTGCATAGGCGGCAGCGTAAAAATTGCCGCAAGCGATCACGACATCACGAACAAAATACATGAGAAAGATGAAAAGAAGAAATTGAATGATATATAAACGATCGTACTGTAGGAAATTCAATAAGTGTCTTCAATTATTATTTATAGCTATAATTGTAAGATGAAGACAAACATACTTTGGTCTTGACATTATTTTATAACTGACATTATACATGTATAAAAAACATTTAATGGGTGCCTTAAAATTATATGACATATAAAATTATTAAACTGGACGATCACGTAGTTAGTGAAAATATTCAAATACTTTTACAGAAAAATAGATTTACTCAATAATTGTTTTCCCATATAAAACTCTTTCATTCTTTACACAGAATTATCATCGCGTTTTCCATGTATGTAAATGTTTTGTGATCAAAGTTTTGATTTTATAAATAGGCAATTACTGCGGTAGAACTAACGAAAGGTTCAAGCGATGGTTTCATAAAATTTATCGTAAAATTCGGCGTTCTTGTGAGACGCTAAAATAATTTGAGAGAGAGAGAGAGAGAGAGACAGAGAAGGAGTTAATGAGGAAATAACTTTGTTGACATTCAATTTATCTCGCTACTTTTGGCGAGATAAATTGAAAGATAAGTTTGAGGGTTATGCGACATAACAGGAAGGACGGGACATTTTTAAGTGTACTATGATACTAATGACGAGGATACAATTCAGAGATCTTCCGAGAAGATGCGGGAAATTCTCAGCCGTAATGAAACTGCCCCGACTCACTTCTCTCTTCTTAGCTAATGGAAAATGATCGCGTAGCTCAATGTTTTTCCAATCATAAAGTTTGAATAATGGTCACGTCGGTTATCCACCAATTTTTTTTTGCTATAGAATTAACACAATGATAAAAAAAGAGATCCTATCTCTCTAGAAACGTTCTCGCCGGATACTTTAAATCGCTACAAAATGTGGGCCACGTGATCTTTATTCAGTTTATTTCTTAACTGATATTATCATAACATGTATTATGTGTTTTGTTATAAAATTTATTTTTACATAAAAATGTAAAATTTAATGTTAAATCCTCTCATTGTTTCATTTAAATTTCTTCAATATTACTTAGATAAGACCATATTATACAAATAATACTTGAAAAAAAATTCGTCGAAAATTAAATATTAATAAAAGAAAAATTAATTCTGATTTTACTCGGTTTGTTCTATTAATAAATTAAATTATTAATAAATCAACAAAAAAATCAACAAAGTTACAGAATAATAAAACTAAACATAACTAAAATAATAAAAATATTAATTAAAAATACATATCTTCTTAAAACTCGTGTCAAAATGTATCGCACATCACAGCTAAGCACTTACTAATATATGTATAACGTATTTTCCTGAAGCTTTCCTCAATATCATATCAAGCATCCGCGTTTCACAAGCTTCACTGATGTATTTTGCAGATGAGTTCGCTATTTGAAGAGAAAAAATACATTTTAACTAATGTAGGAGCGCGGAACATTCCTTTTGATTTCTTTAATAGTGATGTTATCTGTAAGAAGAAAGTGCCGATCTCTTTTGGACTTCATTTTCTGAACTCGAACAGTCTTTTGTCATCGCTCGTCCGCGAGGTAGCGAGATCATAGGCCGGTATTCATAGTCGGGTCTTATATTTAAGATTGTCTTAAGTTTATCTTTGTTATCTCTGTTGTACGAATCAGTTCATTGCACGGACTAAGGAATAGAGGGACGGAGCACAAGCTGTACCGGTGGGGCACGTTTGCGGCGGGGGGGGCCGCCATATTCGTTTAGTAATCACCACACATAGAACTCACTATTTGCGTACGTGTGAGAAATGAAAGTCAAATCCTGCGCACAA